>VXAC01003573.1:813368-870086 GCA_013399225.1 Rhipidura dahli | reverse complement strand
CTGGCCCATGTTCTAAAGTTGAAGGAACCGCGAGAGGGTTTTATGGAAAAAAAGAGACTTTACATTACTGCAGATTGGTTTTTGCTGCAGGAGGTGGCAGTTTGGAGAACCACGTAAAGCAGGAAGAAACCCTTTTCTTTTCCTTTCTTGAGAACTGCACATGGATTGAGGAGAGGAGAAAGAGGGGGAGGGAGAAGAGGAGAAGTTCTGGCTGTGTGTGTTCTGATTGGTTTTTTTTTTCCTTTCTTTTTTTTCTCTTAGGTCTGTTAATAAACTTTATCATAGCATATAAGTTGTGTGCCTGCTTTGCTGTCTCCTAATGGTTTATCTCACTGAAAAGTAATCAGGGAACAGTGCATAATTTGACCATAAAACCACTACACTAAAATTTGGTGTTTCTGCCCGGTTAGGCAAACCAAACCCGCTACATCTAGGAGGCAACTCCCTCAGTGGGAAGGCTGTAATTTTCCCCATGTGGTTCTTCCAAAGGCCTATTTCTCAGCATGGAGCCTTTACAGAGCTTATATGCATTATGTAAGGTCTTGGGTTGCTTTCCTAGGCCAGACAAGCTTCACTGCTGGGTGGATAAGGAAATCACCATCCCACATCTCTTCCATCTCCACCCATTTGCCTGACTGCCCCTGTGCATTTTTCCACACCGAGCCATGCAGTTGCAGCTGTGCATCCTTCTCCATTAGAACTGCATCTGTGTCAATCTCTAAGTCGCTCCGCTAAAATGAGAAGCTTATCCTCAAGGCATTTGTGAATCTCATTATTAGGAAAGTTCAAAATACATTTTAGAGTTCAAAGCTAAAAACAACAAAAAGAAAGAATCCTTTGCAAATTTAACTTCTCCACAGACTGAATTTGATATATCACACAATTAAAACCACCACCCCTAAAATAGTGATTAGGCCAAATTGCAGTGATTTGATATGTTTCAGTGGACTTAATACTGGTGAATACTAGATCAGGTTTTACCCTAGACAGCATAAAATATTAGGCAGACCACTATGTTGAAACTAGCAGCTAAAATTTGTGCGTGTATGCGTGTGTGAAATAGGAAACATAAATAAGATTTTGAGAATGAGAGAATTAGATTAAATTAAATCCTTCACTGAAATGTTAGTGCCCACTATGGTTAAGGTCGTATTCCATATTCATTATCAAATTCAGTACTTTGTACTGACCCCCAAAAGAGGATGGCTGATAACTGAAATCAAAATAATAATAAAGGAGCTATTCACTTGTGATCTGATTGGGACTCCAAATTCTCATCAAAGCAGGAGCAAATACAAAAGTGAATTTGATCACTTCTATTTTAGGAGTTTTTTTGATTGGTATTCAACAAGCAGATATGGAAAGATGTTGTTTTCTTTTTCAAAAACATGACTCGATTTTGTTGATTGTTGAAAATTAGCTTCATGAATATTTCAGTATGGAAAAAGCATTTCATCAAGTATTCACTGACTTCATAGAACTAATATACAATTGACTTAAAATAACTTATGTTTACAAGGCTGTATTACAGGGAAAATGTGCAACTTACTTGGTCCAAGATGGGTTTTCTTCAACCCAGATACCAAAGCAGAAGATCTCTGAGCATTTTGGAGCCAGTCAGTGTGAAAAATACTGCAAAGAGTAACAGACTATATATTTTTAAGAGTAATCAGTCTGAGTCAGGTTCAGAACCTCTGAAGTGAGTTCCTCTGTTTTGACTTCTGAATGCATTCCAATATTTCAATGAATGGACTAGAAAAATTTGGGTAAAATGCTAAAAAAATTTAAAGATTTAATTTTGAAAATTTAATATTGAAAATCAAAATCACATATTTCTAATAGTGCATGGACTGTAGAAAGATTTCCTTGTGAAATCACAGCTTTGTGACAGAGAACCAGAACAAATTTGGCTATGAGGGATGATAAGTAAGTACAAACATTGCCATATGACCAACTGTTGTTGGAAGCTCATTTACTAATAGCTGTTACCATCTTTATTTGATTTACTAAACAGAAGTTTACTAAAATTCGGTTGTGTGGGTTCTAATTCATACACCAAATCCAGAAGACATACAGATTCCAAATACAAAGTGCTTGTCATGTATTTACTGTTACTTTGAAAATACAAGTAATAGAATTCATCAGTAGCATGTTTACTAGGTTTTTTATAAAAGCAAGCCACCATCGAATCTACTGCTATAATAGGATTGCTCTGGTCTTGTTATAAAAGAGTAATTTAATAGCACATCTAAAATTCCCCATTTATACTTTGTATTTTCTCAGTGGTAATAAACAGGGAAGTTGCTATGAATATTAGTGATTTTAACTGCTTACAACTTTAACAATTGCTACTTCTTAGATTTCATGAAAAGAAGGGCATGCAAGAAACATTTTGTATGTTTACAACACATTATGTAAGGCCAGGACAGACTGCTGAGATCTGATAAACTAGTGTAGAAGCAGCATTTAGACTTGTGCTTTTGGAATTACGCCGCTGAAACTAAATGTAAACACATAATTTCATTTTTTAAATGTAAATCATATTACCTTAAAGTGTGACAATATCAGAAAAATAGTTGATCTTAAATTTTTGTCATGTTTTACAAAAAGATCAGTCCAGAAAGATAGCCCACTGTACATAAGTACAAGTATTCTGGTTCTCACAGGAATCTGCTCTAGCTTAAGTGAATAGCAGAAAAAAATCTCCCATTGCACATAAAACCCCTACTCTCCGGATAAACAAAATCAGATTAAACACAATAATTATTTTAATTTGAAGGCACTATTTCTAGCATAACCTTAAGCTTCAGAAAAATATCAGTTCTTGTCAAAGTAAAGGTTACATTGGTACCTATAGTATGTCATATTTTTGTGATGCTACTAGAGACCTCTCTAAACTGAAGGCCAACATGTCAATTACTAATGGCTCATATAGTGTAGCCATAAGTGCTAGGTTTCTCTAATGGAGTCTTTTTTTTTTTTTTTTAATGAAGAGTGTATCATGCAGACATTTACACAAACTTCTAAGTGAAACTGTTATCCCAGTTGATTTTATCAGTTTTAGATGCTTTCCATATCAAAGCCCTGCAAAGACTTATTGATTGATTATCGTTGGTGTACTGACAATTGCTATATTTAAATTCTTATATTTCTGAGATTATACAATCTCAAAGTTTTTAATTTTTTTTCTTTGTCTAAAGCGTATGATTTTTTTTTTCTTTTTTTAATTAAATTTGAGAAAGGTTTTTGAGAAATATCATTATTCTCAGTGCATTTTTGGCAGAATGACAAAGAAAAACAATGCAGTGCCCAAATATACTTCACAACTTGTATTCAGTTTTGTCACATGGGCTCAGCTGGACTCAAAAGCTGAGACAAGCATTACCTCCCTTCTTCCTCCACTGCTCCTCAGAAATGGGGACAATTCATGCAATCAGCAGTGACAGTGTACAACAGAGTTCCAGGTATGTGCACATGCTACCTGAGAAGATTACACCACTTCTATGTGAGAGCACAGATTTGCTATTAATAAGAACATGAAGTTTTCTTGAACCAAAAGATGGCTATTAAACACTAAAACAGTGCTGATTTGAGATACCATTGACTAGCTTGTGTCACAGAAGCCTTTAATGAAAATCAGTTTCTTTCACAGTGAGTCCTAAATGTTATCAATCAAAATCCAGTTTCCTATGGATGTGGACACCCTTTGAAATTATATGCTATCAGGATAAATAAGGACGCTTCCATTTCTCAGCATCAATGGAAAAGTGCTCAAAGCTTTTGGCTGCCTGTTTATGAATTTTAATGAGGCCTGGATTTGTCTCAGAAGGAGGCAGCCCTAATTTTCAAAGTGATTCAGACAAGTCAGTACAATATTAGAAAACAGTACAAAAGCATGAGCGATAATATAATAAAGCACTTTGATGAAGCTATGTTGAGGAGGGGAAGGCGGCTTATATAAAAATCACCCCCGCTGTTTCTCCTCCTAAACTACAAAATTACCAACTTTAGATCTCAGTTTCCAGTGTAATTTTCACCCTTTTTTGCTAAATAGTTTGTGGTATGGGATGAAGAGTAAAAATAAAGTCTCATTGGTATATTTTAGTCTCAGACAGAGGATGATTTGACATTTCTCAGTCATCAGACAACTACAGGACAGACACAAGTTAATTCTGGTTTTAGAAAATGTTTTCTTATTTGAATTAATTTAGCAGCATATTTAAATCCAGAAACTGACTAATCCTTAGCAGAAGCGACTCCATCATCAGCAAAACCTACAAGGCTCCCAGTCCAGACTCCACCCAACACATCTCCTGGAAACATGCTCACATCTTTGTACCACAGCAGCCTGGTAGTGCCTTCATCCCAGCTATGGCCACATGAAGGGAAAAGCTGCCCTGACAGGCCCCAAGATCCTATTCCAGCTTCTCTCCTCACCATATTTCTTACATTTTCTATGTGTCCTAGCTGTGGGCAGGCATATACATGTTGTCTCATCAGCAAAATGGAGAAGATCACTGCCCAATGTTGCAACAGCAACATAAGCCTCATTTATGCAGCAACCTTGAGCTCTTCAACAAACCAGCTTTCAGGTCTCTGTGAAAACCTGGACTCTGCTTGTGTGGGCTTAGAAAGAAGCAATAGATGAGAAGAGTCAATATTTGCCACACAGAAATAACCAGCTCCTGCAGAAGGTTTCCACATCCTAGTGGGTCGTGTGGAGTGAGAAAGGTCGTGACTACTCAATTCATTACAAACCGGTGGATTTAGGTGAATGCCATGGTGGCTACAGAAGATCAATGTTTAGAGCAAAGAGCCAGCTCCTGTGTGGTCACTCCTCGAGCAGTGGAGGAGTTACCAAAGATCTGGGAGATGTAGGAAGGAAGGGTATCTCTCATGTTCTTGTAAGAAAAAGGCAGCCCAGGACCCCCATGAGCTGGGAGAACTGATTTCTTCCATTCCCCCCAGCTCTATCCCCTCAACTTTCAGCACAAGCAACACGGTCCTATCTCTTCTGCTAGAAAATGTGGGATGGGAGTGTCCCTCATTTAGACACCGTCACACAGTTCTTCCTGCTGGAGAAATGGCACTTCCGTAAGATATAGCAGGTGAACAGAAGTGAAATAACATAGCAATTTCCATTGATGATAGGGAGCAGAGCATGGGGTTGTTCAAAGTCTCTCAGAGAAGACTTTCCTTTGCTCTCTCATCTGAGCTACTTAGAACTTGCAGTACTATATCTTCAGGATCTCCGCTTTGCGTTCTGAAATCAGACCCTTAAATGCAACAGCAGATGGAAGTCCCAGACTTTTTGGGAGCCCATGTGAGCTTTCACATGTTCAGATAAAGTTGTCTTGGTTCCTCTGTTGACCTTACTGCCATGAAGTTCTGAAAATATTAAATATTCTGTAGAAAGGAATTAAAGTCACGTAAACTCAATGCTGCTGTTCTTCTCATATTTTTTTCCATGTTGTTATGGTAATTTTCTTCCATCTCCCTGTTTTATTCTCATCTTACCTACTGGATTATTTTCTTTTCCAGCCTCATTCCACTTTCTCATATTCTTTGTTTTCTTTCTTATGTAGCTCTTCAAAGAGGTATCTAGTCTTCAAATTTCTGTTGCCTTTCATTTTCATTCTGCTCCTATTTCCTTCAGATTGCTTACTTATACTGCAGTCCAGCTTTCAAATTCTTTGTAATTCCCCTGCACTTATGCATAGTGCCAGTCCCTCAGTTGATCTATTTCATTTTGTTGCATTTTCCTCTTCTCTCCCTATTTCATGTTTGCTGAGAAACGTAAAGGAGACTGTATTCTTAGAATGGCAAAAACATGAACAAAATAACCAAACATTTGAAAAAAAAAATTGGTTTTTTAGCCAGAAATAGCAGACTCTAAGCAGGTATTGTCATAATATCCTCCAAAAAAAGGTGAGATGTAGGTGGGGAAAATTTGTTTTACTCCTAAAGTAAGCACTGTTTCCTACTGTGTAAGACCACATGGTATGTTATATTCATCCACTTGGTTAATGAGATCAGTTAATGGTGAAAAAAATGTTTAGGAAGTGTACATTTATGCAATATAAAAAATGCTTCATTTTGGCATTGAAACACTTCCACACCCAGAAAAAAATGGTTTTCTGCTTCTGTTCCTTGCAATACATTAACCATTAGCCCAACGCCAGAGTAGTTGTTATCTGACTCTGTTTACTAAATGGGCAGGTGATTGCCACACCTATTGATGATGAGAGTCCTTAACATTTGCCTGGAAGAGGCATAAAATAGTTTGGATTTCTGAAACTTTTAGCTGGTAAAGGACAAGGAATTTGTTACAAGAACATAGCATACTTTTAGGTCACTACCAAAAAACCATGATCTCCCAAATTTCTTCTACCATTTGTAAATGGAAAATAGATTAAGCACTGACCTCAGAACCACAGAAAAAGTCATGCAGGTGCAAAGCATCGTAACCAGAAATCGGTCAGACAATAACAAGTAAAGGACACTTTTAGATCTAATGTAGTAGTAGGTTGATTTCACCCTCTTTTTCTCACTTGCTTCTGTAACCATTGGCATTTCATGACCTATGTTTGGATTCTGCCAGACAAACTATTTTGTATTCTTTTAACTTGGTTTTTCTTAGAGCAGTTATAGGGTAAGTTGCAAATGTGAAGGTCTTTGCAACTGTAAGTTTTAAAATACACGGTGGTGTTCCAGTTTTTCAGACAGATCACAACCCTAGGACACTGCTACAGGACCTCTAAAGAGCAACCCTGAATTTCTGCAATTTGTGGTATTCAGACTGTAGCTGATAGTCATGTCTCTTTCATGTTCTTAATTCCCATTACTTTTTGCATTGTCCTAGAAGTCCCAGTCATGGACATGTGCTCCCTACGTGCCAGCTTGGGAAACACTCTGCAAGATAACTAGTCATTGACTCTGAAACATGAGTATAAGGAAATATGTTCTGCCCCCAGCCTCCCAGTGACACTTTTTGTTGTCCAGAAATAAATACCATAAAGCCTCATCCACCAAGAAAAGTATATCTATATATATTTAAGATCAGAAAGTTCCCTCACTAAATAGGTTCTACAGCTAAGCCATATGAAAAGGCTGGTCCAGGGGACAATTAAGAGAATTTGAGTTTATATGAGAGTCTTTTGCTCAGGTTTATGAATCTACTAACAAAAGGGTTGCTTAAGAATGCAGTAAAGATTACAAAATAAGATAAGAATGTACAAAGATTTCAAGCAGGGTTATAAAGATAGTTGTATTTATTAAAAGACATATTCTCATGCATCTCTGGGCAACCCATCCAAGGAAAACAATCAAAATATTTAACAAGCATGTGAATTTGAAGCTCAGAGGTCTGATGCTATCTAACTATAAAAGTGACATTTATTGTCCAGCAGATGAAAAAAAAACATTTTATATCCAAAATGGCAAATCAGATCATTGAAATGCTCATGAGCTGCAATGCCTATTTTGCTAAGAAGGAAACAGAAGGTGTAGAATTTATATAATGACATGACATTTCATGCCCAGGCCATGGATAGCATTGATGGTACCTGGGATTATATGTTAGGCATTCCTGGGACCCAGTCCCACAACGGTATTTGGAAACTTAGGTCCCTACACTGAAGAGTAAGCAGTAATAATAAGCCTTTGCCAGAAAGTTCTTGACTATCAAAACAACTGTCAAGCTCTAGCCTCATCAGGTGGGAATGAAGTTCAAAACAGGAAAGTATTAAGAAGTACAAGCCCTAAAGCCACATTTTGTGTCTTGACATAGATGTTATGAACCACAGAAATCCTGTGTCAGCAGATCTCAAATCATGTCAGGCATGCAGGGAATAAAGAGATTATCAAAACTGGGATGAACTAAGCCCATGACGTACAACCCTGCAAATGATCTGCTATTCAACAGGTGCCAGCACAGAGCTTTCAACACTGGGGACAGATGTTTGAAATGCTTAATGAGAGCAAGAAGCCCTGCCTCTGCATGTTGAACCTGCTCCTGGAGCATCCACAAATGCTTGGCCAGGCAAGTTCAGCAGCAGTTTAATTTTATGTTCCCAGAATTATAACTTCCTGCACAAGCTGTTAGATCTAGGTGAAATGCTCAGGTTTTATGCTTTTGAATAAGCAAGTCTTGGACAGCTGCATGAACTTTGATTGTTTTTCATATATACAAAAATGGCAACTCAAAGCATTGCAGCTAAAAGCAAACATGAAGATTTGTTACAGAGAATGTGTATTCACAGACTACTGGGTACCTAGAAATTTTGTTTTATAGTTTATTAGGAAAAATAATGTGTTTAGCAAAGTGATCTTTATCTTAATAAAAATACAGCGGTACATATTTCTAGCCACTGCAAACACATAATCTTAAATATATCCTCTTAGGTACTGGGGAATGGTACTCTTTTCATCATCCCATTTTACTGATGAAAAAATCAAGACAGCAGCTTCTTGCAAGAGGAGCTTGTTATAATTTACATGTAAGAGAAAACTCTTTCCAGCTGTAACTTTGCTCCTGTTTTGGGTGTACATGATTCTTTCAGGACTATCCGAGCTAAAGCTCAAATGATCAACAAGCATAAATAAACATGCTTTCTGTTTAACCGGACCAATGAAAAGGGAACCATGCAACCATATGAACCTACTCTTTCATTTTACAGCAATCTGAAAGTATTGACTTCTGACCTGTCTTTCTTAATAATTATTGTTAAGAGAATTTCTTTAAATGGGTAACAACATCAAAACAGTTAACTTTATTGGTCTCTAAAGTCTGTCTTTGCTGCCAATTGATTTTTGTTTGTCATATCCATTGCTGGGAGAGATTTTTAAGGATTATTTTTTCTAGATAATGTCCTGGGTTGAGGTTTTCTTCTTTGCCTTGTAAGTTCTGCCCCTACAGATTTTTCATCTTTATTTGGAAAGGAAAATTGAAAAGGCTTAATTTGGTCTGGAAATTAAATAGAAAATGGGAAATGGAAAGAACATACAAGCACTGCCCTTCTCTCTACATTATTTATTGAACTGTCTGTATAGCTGCCTTGTGGACACTACAGTTTGTGGTACACTTGCTTGTACCATAGCATTCTTGTGCCAGAATAGAAAAACCAGGAAAATATTTCACTTTTCAGAAGATTTTTAATCTGTACTTATAAGGCCGAGCTCCCCATCAAAGGAATATTTGGTCACCTTTTCCCCATCATGATGAGTACCAAACGAAAAAGATTCAGCATGAAAGTAAAATGGACAGATGGATATTGTCCATACCTGTCCATACTAAACTTCACCTACAGAAAGGCTGTAACGGTGTTTAGAAAGAGAGGACACCATTAATTCTTTTTGGAGTTTGTCTCCCACAGAAAAGGGCTGGTTGAAAAGCATTGGATTTTTCCTACAGAATTTACTGTGACCAAATGTTACCAAAGCTACAAACTGCCTTAGATATTCACAGAAAAATCCAAAAATCCATCCTCTGGATATTTGAAGAGAGGTGCCTGGGGATCTTGAAATTTATGTAGAGACATTAATATCTGCATAATGAAAAAAATTTTTCAAGCTCTCAAGTGTTTTTTTTCTAGCTTGTCACATTTCTCCAGACCTGTGATTCCAGACTTCAGTCATTCTTTCCCCACCTCGTAAAAACTAATGTATTAGACTGCATCACATTCTTTATTCCCCATTACAGGAAAAATAAATACAATTGTTCCTGCCTGAAATATTGTTTTTCCCAGTAAGCCACTCCTCCTCCCTGTCCAACACTGAATTTAAATCTGATAAACATGGTGAAAAATTATACATTTTGTGGAATCCCAAATCATCAGGGAATCAGCAAGTACTCTTCTTGTATTTTGTAGCAGTGCTCACAAAATACATAATTGCTAGAGTTATTTTTTTCCTCTTTGTAATCAAAGGCAATTAAACATTATTTACTATGTGGTCAGTATGAGCCTGAATAATATGAATTATAATCACAAAAGAGCTTTTAGGTGAGTGGAAAATAGCAGCCATGGGTTTTTTTCCCTCCCTTAAAAAAACTAACAAGCACACCCAGGAACACAACAAACAGAATGCCATTTTAGTGCATTTCTGGGAATACTTAATTAGAACTACACAGCACAAGTCAATATTAAAGGTCCATAACAAATTTATACCTTTTAAAAATTCACTGGGATTCAAATCCAAACAAAAGCTGCTAAGTGACAGAGAAATAATAGAATTACAGCTGTATGCTAGGATACTCGCTGTAACAAAAAATCATGCCATTCTCTGTTGCCAGTCCCACAGAGATTCCAGTAGAATTGATTCCTCTTGTGCTCCAGAAGAGAAAAACAAAAATACAATTTTCAAACCTGCTCCACCTGTACAGGTGTTACATACTTTTTAAATGAAGTGTTAGTTAAACAGTTTAGAGTAGCAGATCCTATATTGCAAAAGATCAATACTTTGAACTAATTTCTCTTTAAAAAAAAAGAATTATGGGGGTGTGATATGGCATACAAATCACAAATAACATGCTGAAGTATACATTTAAACTGTTAATAGACAAAAATTTTAAGAGCTCTTTGAGCTTTTACACAACACAGCTTCATTAGCAGCAATACCCCTTGTACAGATACCTTCATTTTCATAATAATTGTTCCATTTTGTTTCAATACAGAAACACATTCAAATCCAGTCAGCTTCATGCAGACACAACCTAACATTTGTATTACAGAGTACAATGACCGGCAAGAAATCTGGTTCCAATTAATCATATCTACAATTTGGCTTCAGTTGTTTCTATGTGATATTACATGATAGAAACATTTTCCTCCTACCCATCCAGTCTTAAAAATTATGTCTGGCCTATTTCACAGCTCAACCACTGACAGATCTTTCTTGTGGCCCTTGACAAATGCTGCAACACACCTTCCATGTTCATTCACAGCTGTTCCTTCTGACCGGCCTATTTTTCTCACTGACTGTGCTTCACATCTGCTGCAGCTTTTCTTCCTCCCACACATCAGCCTAAGCTCCCTGGCTTACCTACAGCCCATCCTCTCCCCATGCCTTCCTGTGTCTGACTCCTGCCTACACATGGCCACCTACACCAGACATTGCTTTTCCAGCCAGCTCCATCCAGATTTTCCAGGCTCTCCCCTGAGATGTGGAAGAAGTGCACAGGGAAGGGGCAGCAGCCATGTCCTTTGTGAGGATGCTTGGCAAAATGTTGTGTCCCTGCTGTGCTCGTCACTATTGTCTCATCAGTATTTCTTCTCCAGATACTGCTGACTTGCAAGAGAGACTTAGTGTTCGATGTTGCAAGACCCTACAAAGTGACCTCTGTGTTGCACCAGTGCAGTGGTTTTTGGCTGGTGGATGTCCCCAGCCCCCAGGTACCCATGAGTTTGTTGGCATTGCTTTATTGACAAACAACCCAGAGAAAGAGGTAGCAGCAACTCATAGAGTTCAGACCTGATTTTTTTTAATTCCAACTTTTGATTTCCTTTGGTCTTATTAACTTTTTAGCGAAAAATAAAGCTGTTTTTTAAGAAGCTGATGATATTACAGGCCTGTGAAAGAGAACATATGAAAGTCACTCTTGGCTTGCTACACAGTGCACGTTCAAGCATGATGTTAGCACAGTTCTTCCACAGGGGCTGGTGAAGCAAAGACATGATATAGAGGCTATGTTTTTAAAATGTCACATAACCAAAAATTTTGTTCAAGGAGTTACATGGCAGAAGCATGAAACCTCTGACTTTGATTTGTACTTAGAATTGAAAGCTATCCCTAGGCCACTTCTTTGAAACACAGGCATCAGGAGAGCAGAACAACATCTTGTTAGAGGCAGACTAGGCAAAGAAGGTGCTAAATGAGAAAGACCTTTACAGACCCTTAGTATCCTGTGCTTACCAGAAACCCAGTAAGTGTCTCAATCATACAAGCATACCTCCATGGAGAAACATCATTTCATAGTCCAGTGTTAATTATCCCTTCTTTTGTATTAAATTCTACATCAGCGACCTTGCTGGTTTTCAAAGGAAATGTGAGTAAGAAAAGGTTTTACATCCTTGCTAGCATTCATATTTCATACACGCCCTGAAGTCTGAACATGTTTTTAAAAATTCAAGCATAACCAAGATGTGGCAAAGCAGATCATACATATTAAAGTGCACTGTGGATTGCATATACTGAAGTCTATGTATCTATCTAGGCACATAGCTGGAAACCAGCCTCTTGTCAGAGATGCTTTGACTAAGCACATGCATCCTAGATGTTTAAATATTTTGTGGTGTAGATTTTCACCCTTTAAGTTTTGGTGTGTGAATTTAATTTTCAAAATAAATGTTTGCGGATTAGTTTTGGTCTACAGACTACAATTTAGCACATGGATGAAAATGAGACAGACTCAAATCTAATTCACACTATAAAATGCAGCTGGATGTAGTGAAGTACAGCTGGGATGCACAGGCATGGAGTTTTTTGATGGTTACAAATATTGTGAAGTATCTGAGCATTTCCAAAAGCAGTGAATATAACATTATGAAATCATATTTTATTTTTTCAGCATTCCATGGAAGAATGAAAGTAGAAATGCAGTTTGTTTTGTCTTTCCCAGCAAAATATTTCTCTCTTTTTCTGTAAAATTTATGTTGAAAAGAAATGGTCAACCTCATTTTATTTACTTTTTTATACACTTCATATATCAACACAATCCTGAGCTGAATTTTGTGTTCCATAATCCTGTCCAGAAATGTTTTTATCATGAAAAAATAAGTGCCCTCTTGAAATTCAAATCTGTAACACATAACTGAGGCATTAACTCTAGAATTGTAAGAGGATACATGGAACTATTTTCAGCTGCTATCAATTGTACATGACTGCGCTTTTGAAGCACTTAGAACTCGGGGATTGCTGAAACATTTTCTGAAGGGTATCGCTTTTGTAGAATGATTATTTCTGTAAAAAGATACATTGTAGCTTTTTGCCTTCACTTTCCACAATGCACACAGTAACGTCTGGGAAAGTTAAACACATCGCAAAGATGGCAGACCACACAAAAAAAAAATTTGAAACTGTGTTTTTAATCTGTTTTACACCGGCAGTGACATTGCTTTATATATCAAGAACAGAGGATGCACAAATATTTTCTCATCTGGCTCCAGAGCTGAAGATGACATGACTGGAAAAAATTGCTTATACAACTAAAATTTCATCTGAATAGTTGTGTGTGTGATTCATGCCATTCTATTCAAAGTATAATTTTAGTCTTCTTTCACTTGCCCTTGAAAAGCTTTTCAAGAAAATCTTAAGAAAGTCTAAAAGGAAGGATAAGACAGGATGTAGAAAAATATGATCATCTTCATTCTCTCTGTATTTTAGGATGCACTGAAAGAGCTTATAGTGGCTATAGGCCATATCCAGTAAGAGATGGACTACAAAGTAATTTAGCAACATATTAGGTGTCTAAATTGTAATCCCAAGAGGCTTTCCTGTCCAACTCCATTATGTCCTCATTAAACATTCTAACATTTCATGTGCAAAGCAGCAGGCTTGCCTTGTGAGCCCTGGTGCAGGATGCAGCCTGTCCCCAGCAGCGGGGTGATGCTTAGGGTGGCACCAGGCTTTGCACCTCTTCCCCCAGAAGTGGACAGCCCTCTGCCACTTGTAGCATCACCAGGCTGCGCAGCCCTGGTCTGGGCCAGGCTCCTTCTGTAAAAGGAGACCAAAGATAATTTTCTTACAAATTAAAACACAGGATGTAACCTCAAAAGTGTACACTTAAACACGCAGAGTCAGTAGCCCAGGATCATGGTCACTAAAGGAAGATAGCTTTTACGGTGTGATGAGAAATAGCTCCATCTTTCAGCGGAGCTGTGAAAGATCTCATCTGAGCCACACAGATGACACCAGCAGTCAGAAGATCAAGGAGGTGCCTGTCATGTCCCTGACTCATTGTTTTGTTGTACATGCATGCACACCTCTCATCAGCTGGGACAGTGACCATTTCAGCACATTTCCTTGTCATCCAGATTTATTAAGAGAGGGAAAGTTGAGCATTTCCAGCTTCTTTTATGCTGAAAACTAAGGCCTAATCCTAGAGTAAACTTGTCATCTGGTAGTGTTTATGCTTAAAGAATTACTGAATAAACTTGTGGTGAGCTATACTCACACACTGGATTAGACCCTGCCTACCTTTCACATAACATCAGTCCACATTCCAAGGAAAGCAGCACAGGTACTCAGATGGAATATCTATCAAAACAGATCTTTTCCTAGCAAAATGTGGTTTTATGGTTATTGTTCTGCAAAGTAAATATTCAATTTCATATACATTCAGCATAATGCTGCAGATCAGTTTAGTGAACTTACTTTGCTGAGAAGCTGGAATTTTTGTGATGTGGTTTGATATTTACAAAACACACAGCTTTGACTTAGTAAAAATGTTTATGAACTCTGTAGCATGGGCACATAGAGTATGTGGAACCCAAACTTTCTCATAATCTTCACTAAAACAAATGTTTCTCTTGAGATGCTCCACCAGAATTCTCCTACCGGTTTCCCTGCTGATGTGGGTGAGTTTTCTTGCTGTTCAGTTTTGTTGTTGGGATTTTTCTAGCTTTTCTTCTTTCTACGCCTCACAATGATCTTTACAACACAGCTATTAGGCCTTTAACGTTGTTAATCAGTGAGGGAAAACTCACCTATTACACGGACTCAAGTCTCTCAACACCTTCCCTCTGCATTGTTTTAGACATTAATTTCAACAGACATTAAAGGAAAATTCCTTCGAGACATCTATTCCAAAGCTGATAGAAAAATGGCCAACAGATTCAAATTTCTTAAGCAAAAAGAAAGACAGATATGTAAAGATTGCATAATGATAATTCTTCAGGAAACCATGTTAAAAACAGGTTCCTGAGTTCTTGGATGTAATAATTACAGTCATTACGGCATAATACACATTTCTATCAGCATTAACTCACTAAATACAAATAACCTTTGGAATTTTCAGTGGATTGCACCCTTTTTCTTGGTCATTTAAAAGATAATTAAATCTGAGGCAATTGCAAGTCACTAAACGTGGAGATCCAGTTTTCAAATCTGAAGGCAGAAATTAGCAGGCTTTCTATATTTAGGTCATAAACCAATATGCTAGATGATACTTGTCACATGCCCAAGTATTCTACCGGAAATTTCAAATTCCAGATATGGTCTTGGTCTCCTTAATTCACACAAAGATATTAGTATGGCAAATAAAGATCACATATTACACTTATATATTGGTTATAGACAGATTGCTACACAGATTCTCAGTTTAAGGGTCTTACATTTTTTCAGGTACAAAAAACTATACTGCCTGCTTATGATAAGGCATGTAACAGATCAGATAGGGCATATCATAGTTTTATATGGTCACAAGCAGTGGAATTGTGTTGAATAATTATTCCCTGTTTAAAAACTGGTGAACTTCATATGAAGCTACTAGGTGGCAATTTCAAAGCAAAGAGGAGAAGATGTTTCTTCATACAGCACGTATGAGTTCAGTGGTTGAAGTGCTCTCTGGAGATGATTGAAGATGCTGTCAGACAAACTGACAAAACCACTAATGATCTGCAAGCCACAAATTATTCTGGAAAAGTATCTATTTCATGGGCATTTGCTACTGATCAGCACTTCTTCTGTTTCTTTGTTGTGTGAAGAAACAGGATTTTATTCATGCAAGTGTCTGCGCAGTTGCATATATCCATGAAGCATCCCAGACCCTACACAAAGCAGCAGCATCCTCTCTTCTCCCATGCTGTGTGGTCAAGACCACACCCTGATAGCTGCTTATCACTGGAGCATGGGAAACATCCAGACTGTTGTAGCTGTCCAGATGTCAAATTTTAGCAAGCAAGCAAGCAGAACTGGGGGGGAAGGGACTTTTAGGTTCGAAACAGTTATTGGATTCTTGTAAGCTGAGTGTTCTATGAAAAAGAGGCCCCAGTCCTCATGCCATACTGGGATCTGGTACCTCACTTTTAATTAGTTATTTTATATGAAATGAGTATTTTATCTTGTTGTTCATTTTCATACTAATTGTTTTCATATAGTTCCTGTTCTTCAGAAAACCTACCTCATAAGTTGTTATGCATATTTCCGTATAAAAGTTAGCATTTCTGTAACTGCTGAAAACACGAGTCAGAAGGCATCAAGAGCATTTTTTTATCTGAATATATTTCATTCCTTAAATACAGCTTCACACAGCCCTTTCACACTAATGCTTTATAAATTAATCATCATGAAAGGATGCCAAGTAGGTTATATATTTTCTTGGTAAGGGGGAAATGCAAAAGGCCAATCTTCTATTTACTCTAAAACAGAGGCCTCCTGTTTATATCTTGTTGCCTATTTAATACAAAATGTTCTGTTTGTATTTTCAAGAAAGTTCCCATGCTATTCCTATGGTGCAAAAATGAGACACTTTCCCAAATTAAATGCACTTAGGTTGTCCTTGATTTGAAGAATTTTAGTTAAGTGTACATCTATAAATATGAGGAACACCCTGTGTACATAATTTGTTTGCAAAAAGTAAACCGTGTTTGGGGAAATAATTGTGGCATAATACAGTGAACTTCACAGGAAGAAATAGGGAGTGTTTTTCAGATTAAGTGTGCTGGGGAATGCCATTTCACAATGATGATGAGTGTGCAAATGACCTCCAGCTAAAGAAATACCAAACACAAGGGATTTTGAACATTTTTAAATGAATGTAACATTTCGCTGTTTTGTCTGGAGAAAAAAAAAAAAAAGCTTTTATAATGTCAATTAATTCTTAAATAAAAAATATTGTCAAAGAGAATATTTCAGTTTAATAAGAATCAATTTTATTTCCTTGTCCAGATGTAAAATTGACTCAAAAATTATCTGCAGAGTTCAGCTTATATAGGTGAAGCTGAAAGGGGACATTTCCATAAAACTACATAGAACCAACTTCATTACAACCTGAATATTACCAAGATAAATTTCTAAGGGCACACTTACACAAAAAATACTTAGAATTTACTTCTATAAAAGCCTAAATCTTATCTAACGTTCACTGATTTACTTAAAAGCAGACATACATGATATGTATGCCTAGAGAAGGTACTTATACTTGTCCAAAAATATATGCTACTTCATTATTTCCTCTGTTCTCTCTAATTTTAGTGATTTATACGTGAACAAAACTCAGAGTATATGAAATAATTTTAACCTTTACCTAATACAGAGTGCTCTCAAGTTTACATTAGATCAAACAAGTAATTTCTTGCATGTCTGTATTCAGAAAGGCAGATTTATGTATTTCGAAAGTAAAATAATATCAAGAGAATATCAGAATTGTATGGAGAACCCTAGAAAGAATTACAAAGTAAAACAAAAAATCTTTAAGCTCACTAAATTTTGTTTTTCAAGTAGGAAACAATACCTGTTTTATGCCAAGGTTTTAAAACTAAATTGCAGAGCCAGGCAGCTTCTCTAGTAATAGTGGGATGGTGAGAATTTTTTTTTCCAATAAAAAGAGAATATTTTTTCAGTTTATCCAACTAATTCAGACCAATGCTCAATACTACTGATAGCCTGAATGAGATATTTAGAAAAAAAGGAACACCACAATCTAGAAGTTTTTCAATTTGTATGAAAATAGACTATAGAACCTGAGATCTTCCAGCAGTAGAAAGTCTTGGTAATGAACACAATTCTTTCATTTTCATTTCTGTACACACTACTTAATTGCTTGACTAGATACACTCATTTAGTGTCTAAATCACGTTTTAACTTTAGAGAATGGGTTACATAGCCAATACATTTGTGATAGTGCTACTGCTTAATAGAAATACTTTTTAAAATGCCATTTATGTTCATTTTATTTGAATTCCTGATCTATTCAAAAACAATTTGGCATCAGCCATGAAGAAAAGAATAATCACAGAGTAACTTAGAGATGTGTCATTGACCATTATTAGCAAAAATAGCTACAAACTGTTTAATAAATATTTACAGGTACATAATTAGGTTTTTGTTAACCTTATGTATAAATTTCAAAACTAAGTTCATTAATTTGATAACCAAAATGTTTTGGTTCTTACCAAATAATAACAATATAATATTATTTAAGAAACTAATATTACTATTACAAAAAAAAAAAAAAAAAACCAAACCAAACAAAAGCAAAAAACCAAACCAAAACAAAACCAAACCACCAAAACTACTTATATCAAGTGGGCTTACTAACTGATGTAAATCAATCTATCTTAAAAAAAAATGTCTTGGACTACTTTAAGGTCTTGTGAGCTGAGCCCTTTCTTTCTGCAAAGGAAGATATTAATTTTCAGAGACGCCCCAACCATGCAGATTTGTTGTTCTGTAGGTGTAAAAAAATGGTATTGAATCTGCTGCATCTTAAAGTGGTCTAAAACAGGGCTATTATTTGGAATGTTTTCTGATATCTGAATCTTTATAGATCATCATAACATGATGTTGGAACTGACAATTACATCAATGCTTCTGCACCGTGCATTGTACATGACCTGCATACTGACGGAGAAGAGTACAAGCAGGAAGGAATGTTTTTTGCACTTGCTGAAACTCACCTCATCTGCTTATATGCACTGTGGTCAGTCTAACTCACTTCAAAGACAGATGTAAAACCAGCAGCACCCTACAATCCACATGCTGTGTTAATACCTGACTTCTCAAGAAATGCTACAATAATAATGAAATAACTTGAGATGGGCTGCTGAAAACACTCCAGAAAAAAATATTCTGACACAGATTCAGATCTGCCTAAATGCTCACAAGATATTTAAGATTCAAACTAAAGTTTCAGACGTGTGAAGAAATGCAAGTGAAGTACTTAAGCAAAATTGGCCTGATTTTCAGAGACACTCAGCAGTTTCAGCTCCCATTTAGTTCACCTCTAAAATTACATAAAACAGTCTATTTGTGTAATCTATAGCCTTGAAAAAAAGGTCTCCTGTGATCTCTCATAAAAGATTCTTGGCAGATAAATGTGAGTAACAGAAGAGACATTGTCTCTTTCCTGAAAGTGAGTGCCAAAAAGTCCAATAGCTTTTCCAAACACAATGTTATAAGCATTTTATTCAAAGAGGATGAAACTATAACACTTTTAATGTTCTCTTTTCCTCAAAGTGTATTTCTGTTTGGTGGCTTTCCTCCAAGTTTTTCCAAACTGTGTTGTGACATGATGAGGAATACTTGATGGAAACAGGAATAGCAAATACTACACAGAAAGAACAGCAATGACTCTGAAGTTATTGATAAAAGAAGTCAAACCTGTTCCAAAATAGAGTTTTGTTTTCTTTCTAGTTAAAAAGAGCAGTGTCCCAATTCAGAATGATTTGTCTATAAAGGACACACTGTATCTTCTAGGTGAGCAATTGGCTGGCTTGAAACACAGACTACATTAGTGTATATTTATATAAATACATATCTGTGTCAAAGGACACACATATATGCGCCATATATCAGTGTATATTTATGTGCTTCCCACTGAATGCAGTTTATGGTTTACTGCTTCAAAATTTTTTTTTCACTCTTACTTCCACATTTTCATTTAAGAAACAGAAGTCACAGTCTTTGAGCACAGAGTCCATTTCAGACTCTGAAACTCAAGAGTATGTTTCCCCTTGACATCACTAAATGCCCTGTCATTAATTAAAGGACTAGGAAGCTATGATATTGTCTACTAGCTACATAAACCCTAGGTATGAGTGTGCTTCCTCACTTTCAAATGCTCTTGCCTTGTACTCTTTCTGTAAAGGGGAACAGCAAAATGGAAATGGAAGTATGCAATATCTCACCAAGGGAAGACCATGTGTCAATACAAGAGCTGGGCCCTAGGAGGTCCTCCCAGAGCATTGCAAAATTCTGCAGGGCTCAGGGAGCAGCAGAGGAGCTTGGGCAGTGCTCAAAGTGCCAAGGTTGTAGCATGGGTGCCAGAGATCATGACCTAATGAGCCTATAAAATCTCTTCCCACACAATGCCCAGGGCTAAAGGTTTACCTCTGTCTTGTGATGTGAGACAGAGATTAAAGACAGGGTGTTGGAGAGTCACCTGGGCAGCAACCAGGTCAGACCACAGCTTGTCAACACTACAATTATGGTTCCCTTCTCACAGAATGGGCCAACACTCCAACCAAAGCTGTTCCCAAAGATCTCATCTTCATTTTGCCTGCTGATAAAATTAAAAGAAAAGTGTAAAGAAACTTGCCTAACAGACCTTAAGTGTGTTTTAAAACTGAGACCCCAAGAATATTTAACAATTCATTGGTACCTTTCCTGCAGCATCTGGAGAAAAAATCAGTTCAGAGTAGACTTTAGGTCAGAGCTCCCCACTGGCCTATGGGAGATGAATGTCAATCTGTGGGTCACAAAAGGGAGGGGAGCAACTTGATCCCAGGTGGAGCAGGTCTGAGTACTGCTGTCCTTTATAGTGGAAAGGGAAGGAGCACAAGGAGCTCAGTTTTGTCATAAAGCAGAGGGGAAGGGCCAGAGGAGAGCAAACCCTTGCTCCCTTTCACCCTGCTAAGGTCATTCACATCAGTGCAAGCACTAACACACTGTGCTTCCTTCCTGCCATCTCTGCTCTCAGACTTTGGAATGTAACACAAGTAACCAATTTCATAGTAATCCCTATTGGAGCACAGTAGAATGTTAGTCTTATCTACTTTTTATAAACCCTTAATAGGGGCATGTAGGAAGACTGGATGAAAGGTTAATATTCATGAGTGCCCTGAGCCCAGGATATTCTGTATCCAGCCAAAACAACACCCAGCTTGGAGGATCTGGATGTGTGAAATACAGATGGAATTAACAAAGCTTGTATGTTCTTATTCATACAGTCACTTCAGAATTGTGTTTTAACAGAAAGAATCCCAAGTACTAGATAAGATGAATAAGATTTCCCCAATGACTGCCTTCAATCTTTGTTTACAACATCACCAAAAAAATTCCAAAAACATATGACTCAATTATTTATCTACCCATTATTTATTCATTCACCTAGTACTATCTCAGTAAACTAGCATGTGGTTTGGCTGCTCAGTTATCCCCTAAGGATTCTGGCCAAACACTCCTGCACAAAGGAAAGCCAGAGACCATTTTCATTTGAAAACACAAAGAAAGCAGACATATCTTTTCTAATCTCTTTCACTACAGCTTTAACTGGTCATGGACATATTCCAGACAGTCTGGTTCAAGCTTGGTTAAAGTCTTCAAATATTTGGAGACTTCTGAAGCACCCTTGTGCTCTATTGTGCCCCTGAAAGCAAGTCCCAGAAAAACTCCTTATCTCTGGAATACACTGAAAAGGTGTATTTGGTTACACATTCCAAACACAAAGAAGAAATGAATGTGGGTTTACACACACACACACAAATGCACACACACACACGCATACACCCTTGTTCATGTAAGCTGAACTGGTTAGTTTGAGGATATTTTTATTCTCAGAAAGTGTAACTCACAACTCCAGCAGGCTTCTCTGTCTCACTTTGAGTTCCCCTTTTTTGATTTTTGCCTGAGAAACATAGCTCCTACCCTAACTATGCAAAACCTGCTGCTTTCACTTCACATCATTTCCCCAAAATTAATTTCTCTCTATCTTGTTTCTCTTTAGTGAAGAGGAAAAAAAAGATCTGTCACAATAATGAAGTATCAGGGTTTTTATCTCATCGTTGTCAAAAAAGGCAAAATCTGTGACAAAGGAAGAATTTGGACAAAATTTGGTCAGGTACCAGTAGAGAAAAGTATACAGAAATGTGGTGAAATCCTTCCATAAACCCAGGCCAGTCTTCACCATTGAAGGATCTCACTTCTATGGTCTAGCTATACCCTCTTGTAAACAAACCACTTTTAAGTAGAGTTCAGCATGAGTGCACCAAAGCTCAGCCACCACAGCAACTACCTATTACAGAGAACAAAGAGGGAAAATACACCTCCCCCCCGCTATCTTCAAACTAAAAGAAGTCAGAAGCTGGTGGCTGGGGAAAGGCAGCTCTCAGTGTAATAAGTGTAGATCTTAGGGGCAGTGACATGTCTTCCTTACTAAAGGTTAGAGTTGGTAAAAGGCAGAAAATTTAAATAACCTGGGAAAGAATACAAAAAAAACCCAGTTTGGTAGAAGAATGAGATCTGGAGCGGGCCTGAGCTGTAGTCAACCACTCAAGCCATCTGTATTTTAAACACAATTGGTATGTTCTGAGGACAACTGTAGTACATTAAGACTATATTATTTGGGTGTCAAGAGGCTCTGAGGTATTAGAAATCTCTGTCAGTCACTGTAGTATGTAATAAATGTTATGTGTTTAATGGCTTATAAAAATCCTGATTTTAAAAAATGGTATAAATTTGACTTAGAAATGGAAATCTTCACAATACTGAAATGAAGAGTAAGACGGCTGTGACTCTGTGGAGTATGGCTAAAAGAAAAGGTGTTTTTCAAGTCATCACCTTCACAGGAGGAGACAGTAAACGTTATGGGATGGCACAGAGAGAGAGTTGTTTTCATTTATAGCAAGGCAAATTAATCCATCTGCATTTATTGTGACTCTTGTCACTTCACCTCCCAATCCCAAGGTTTAATTGTAAAGATTCTTGGGATCTCAGGAGACAGCATAAGGCACCCGGGTCCAAAGCACTACAATGTTATAAAACTGCAGTGAAAATAAATTTCACCACAACTGTAACTTAAATCAAATTTAAGCACTGAATGCCATTCTTGTGGCAAGGTAGTTTTGTCTTGGCTTTCTGTCCAGGGCTGATATTTACTTACTGTATACTTATCAGAACAAAAAGACTATGTCTAAAGAACTGAAAGAATTTCAGGATTTGTAATAAAACAAAACCTCTCTAATGACTCTGTAATTACTGTAATGTAATTCGGGAATTCAAAAGATCTATAGATTTTAATAAACTGAAACACTTCACTGCATTTGCTTTTGTTCAGGCAAGTCCTGCATTTACTTTCTCATAAATCCTCTTTAGACCAGCAATTTATTTAAAACTAACATAATTGAGCATATTTGTAATAATACACATGGTAATGCTTCTCACTAGGAAACTAAAGCCTAAATTTTCTTATTTCAAAAAAAGAACAATAAATGAATTATTGCACTTCAGATGATGAAGCTTTTACATTTTACTCATTCACCTCGAAGTATCACCTCACGGTGGTCAAATATAAGCCATGATAAAATTCATTTATAGAGAGACATGTATCTTTGGTATGAGCTGGTACGGTATGGGCTCGTGTCCCATTCACATTCTGCAATCAGAGCAGCAATACCAGCAGGACTGGAAAAGAATAAAATAGCTTGCTCCTGGATCATGGAACAAAAGGGAGGCTGATTTCTTCCCTTGCCAATATGACCATTTTTGTTAGTCAGAACAGTTGCAATGAAAATATTAATGTTCTAGTGTTTTCTGTAAAAAAAACAAACAAACAAACAAAAAAAAGCCCTTTCACAACCTGGAATATGAAGAGGTGGAAAACAACTTGCCAGGTACCGATGTCTGTAAATAGCCCAATGTATCTCCAAAGAGAAGCCTCAGTCTGTCCACTACAGAAAGATTGGACAAAGCTTGGTCATAACCCACTGTTATTTACCATAAATGTCACTTAGGCCATGCTTGCAGTTTGCTGGTTGTAAATTGTACTCTTACCAAACTCTTCACTATCCCTTCAAATCATTCTTACCTGACAAGAAAAACTGAGGCATTTCATTTTAGCCAGTTAAGAAAGTATCTTCCAGTGGCACTTGCAAAGAATTTGGATTGAAACTGCTACTACCTATCCCTTAATTTTTTTTTTTTGTTCCCTCATAAACTCATTATGTTTAATATTTCAACAGTTTTCACCAGGGATTTATTACAAATTTTAGTATCTTATCCACATGAAGAGGGATTGGTTTGAGAGAGTTTATTTAGATGTCATTTTCTAATTGAGCATTAAGTGCCCATTGTAGCACTAAGTCCCTCATGGTGTAACAGATGCCTTTCTGTTTTTATTCATGTAAGTTCCATGAATATTTATGTATATTAGTTAAAAACAATTCTGCTACAGCAATACTACTCTGTGTTCCCTAGTCAACAAATAAGAAGTGCTCCCCTTGCCACATGCTTATCTCTCAGTTATTAATGTACAATAACAAATTCCAAGCTCTCAGCTGGGAACATTATATTGTAATTGCTTAGTAGGCTATTAGAGCATACCTGTCTGTCAGAATCAAAATACAGGAATTAGCACTCCTGGTATGGGTGGAGAAAGGTTGATTTCTTGTGCCATCTCGTGGAAAAGTTATTAATTGCAAGACAATCTTAAAATATTTCACATGGTTCTGTATATGAAGAAATCTGAGGAACGTGGTTCAAGACAGCTTCTTCCAACACAAAAAAAAACCCCTGCTGCTTGTAAAGCAGTAATCTCGTTTGGTTATGTCTTACAGTCAAATATTTTCAATTAGTTGTTCTTAACTCAGTGGCTTATCTTTCTATATGCTGTGTGGACTGTACTTCATAAAGCTTTGATTAATTTTCTTTGCTTTATATTTCTTTCCGAGAAACTATTTCTAGATCTTCATGTTCATATTTTCATGGAAAAAATACCGTGCTTCTTTTAAAATCCATTGTACAACAGAAGCATTTATTTTCACCTGGACTGCTGGTTGGAATCTATTTTTTTTCCCCCAGTACTTTTTTGAAAATTGCAAACTGATTGTTCTGAAAATAAATATTCACTGATTGCTTAATTAAACTTATTTAGAATGCAAATTAAAATCCCAAACTAATGACAGTAATTAAAAAGGAACACATTACCACAAGGATGAAAGATCAGATTTAACTTTTTCCATTATCCAATATAATGTCAATTAAGTATAATTGGAAAATGAAAAAGCACCAAAAAAAGTCTGAAACCAGCTTTTGCCACAGAAACTTAGCCAGGAATGAGTTACCTCATACATAGCTCAGAAGAAGACAGTAGTGTGTTATTTTGCAAGGGAGTTTGGGTACTTTTGTATTCTAAGTCCACTTGCAGTCCATGAGAATTTGAAACACAACCTAAAACTTCTTTCTGTCCTCTCCCGTCTGGCCATGATATTTTGTAAGTAGGAAACATAAGCAATTTTCTAGATCCCATATCTTTAATCCATAGCCACTTGTTAAACTACCTTCATAGAAGAATACAGGTGATCAGCTCCAGGAAACCCCACTGGGTGAGTGGTAGAATAACAGTAATACTTGAGGATTTAACCATGCAGCTCTTTTTAGCATTAATGTGAGTCAATAAAGTTAATCTCTATATTCCACTTTGAGACGACATGTGCAAATGTTTGAATTATTTCCTTTCTTTTGCGGTTATCCTTTGATTTCCTTCATCATGTGAATGCCAGGAAACAAGATGAAAGTGGAGTTCAGCACCATTTACTCATTGCAAAAGAAATGAAACAGAATTCCCTGCGTGCAATCTAATCCAGCAAACATTTCAGCATCTGCTCCATCCCACTCTCAGAAGTAACAGGATATTTTGCTAAATTTCTGATTCTTTCTGAAGCAGATACTGCTGCATTTTGTTTCAATTGGTCAAGACTCCTCTGCAGACAATTTCAAGACCAACAAATTGAGCAGTTACTGAAATAGAAGCCACTTGACATGGCAAGCTACTGCGCTAATACATTGCTGCACAGACCTCCTTCAAACTGTACTATTTTAAATTCCTCTGGCCTCTTAAATGCCCCTTTATGCTTTGATGCTGTTGAAATATCTGTGCTATAAAGCACACTGGACTTTTCAGAGGGGAGCCAGTTCTTGTGGAAAAGACCAGTTATTCTTCTGATAGTGTCAAGCTCTCATTACAAATGGGTCAATCATAATATGAAGAAACACAGAAGCATCAACAGGTAACCCACTGCTGTGAGTGGTCTCAGACAAGAAACAAGGTGGAGTCCCAGCCCCAGTTATCCTGGTGTCAAGCATGTGGTACCTTAGGAGACTATAGAGCCCTAAGGTCCTGCTGAGCGCTCTCACCACCTTTGTTGCATGCCCTTGTTTTCAGAGGCTTTGCAATCTCAACAGCGAGGTTGCAAATAGCAAAGTGTTGAATTGTGATCTATCCGTACAGGCCTAGTCGAAGTCATGCTAACTCTAGAGCTGACATGAGTCAGTTTTACTCTGACACAAATAATTTGCTTCTTAACATGGGTCACAGCTTACATACTGTCCTCCATACCATAAGCCTTCCTCCAGTACCATCTTTCACGTCACTACCGAAACTGGACCTGTTGTAGGTGGTTATTGTTGACTTTTTTTAATAGGAGAAGTGAAGTCATATTCCAGTCGCATAAAAATTAATGAGGCTATAAAATTAAGTGCTGACAAAGTGCAAAAGATTATGCTCTCTTCCTTTCAGAGTGTGTAATGTATGTTATTTTGTAGCAGGTGTTCACATAAGCATGCTTCCCCATTTGTATATTTTGCTGCTACTGTAGGTCTGTTGCGAATAGCATTGTTTTCGGGTGAAAATCTCTCACTCCCTTATTCAATTACTACAGTTAAACCTGCTGTCAAAATATTATCCCTGCTATCTCCTCAAGAAACTTTCCTGTTTTGCCTCAGATGTGGCCCCCATCAGACCACAGATGCGGTCTGTATGTGCTGAGGATTCCTACAACACTCAGCATAGTCTCCTGACACCAGATCCATTCTCTTGACTACGTGGACTCAGATGGCTTATGGACTGGGTAAGAGAACTGGCTACCTGGAGTTTCTTGTGTTGCCAGCCCTAAGCATACAAAAACACTAACAGCTGAAAATCACAAGAATGGAAACAAAGTTGATTCGAGGGAACTTTCTTGGGTTTGAGGTTTCAAAATCCTGTTAAATCTTGTTTTCCAAATTGTCTTTGTAGGATTAAGTATGGATAGTTTCTTTTCTCCAGGTTTCAAATTTCTGCCAGATATTATGTGCGAGACCTGGTAAAGCTGTACCTCCCACAACCCATTAAAAATTAAATTTAAGTGCCCTTAACATAGTGAAGTCAGTGAAGTTTTCTGAGGTCAGCTTGAGTCAAAGGACAATTTGGTAGCTATGTTAATGGACCCATATTCAAGGAACTGAAGTACATAATCAGCCGTAATAACCATTCTGCAAGACAAATTAGATGGTTAATAACATGTAAATAGAACCACGGTGTCCAGATTATGTCATTAGTAATAGCTGTGCAACTGCGATGTCGTCAGAGAGAACGCACACACAGACCTAAATGGAAATTGCCAAACTGTTTTGTTGATAGCAAAGAAAGGGAGGAGAGCTGGATTGCACCCTCACATCTGTGTTGGTTGTGTAAGGTTAACAGAGTGGAAAGCAGTACAAATTTAATTTTGCCACTGGAAATCCTGCCAATTTTCCGTATTCTTTTATAGACAATGCCTAGCTCTTCCTCAGTACTCTCGTACTTGCTGTCAGGCATTTTCTTTCCAACTCATTCCTGCAACACTTCTTGACGTGTTTTGTTTCTTCTATTTAATCTCCTTGTACATAAAGCAGTGATGGTATGCAAAGTGTCATCACTTGCCTCAGAGAGAACATGGAGTTGACTTACAGTCCCTCGAGTCCTTCCACGGGGAACCACAACTCACTTTGGTGTCTAACCTGTGTGAAGAAGAGGGTATGACCATCTATGTCTCCATGGATATCATATTGGCCACAATGTCCTCACCTGTTGCAGTGGAAATGGTGTCAGCTTCTAAGTTAAATATTCTTGTTATTATAAGCCTATGCAATGGCAGGACAGTAATGCATATTTACTGAGTGTTTTGGTGATCCTTTCTCAGACAGTTATAAATTATTTCTTAGATGAGAGCTTTTTATATTTGATGAATAGCAGATGATTGTCACTACTTTACTGTTTAATTTTTAAATTAATTTGAAGTATAATTCTCCAACTATAAAGTGCTCTGAGACTATTAAGAAATTAATCACATTAAATGAACATCATTATAAATCATCATCCTTACATGACTCTCAAAATCAGGCACTGGAAGAAATTAATGCATCAAAGCAGGATTCTCAAGGCTTCATTGAAACAGAAAATGCAGCTCAGAATTAATTGAGAAAACACTAGGTATGTATTGAAATTGTGCATTTTTGTGGGGAATTCCTCTATCAGAGTTGTGTAAAACCCAAGTTTATACATAGTAAGAGTATGCAACATCTGTGAAGTTTAAACTTCTGCATTAAGTTCTTATTATTAAAAAAATTTTAGAAAGCATTATAGATCTGAGCAGTGACCTACAGTCTCAGTCGTATACCACTGACAAATCTTCCAGTAATTACATTTAAGAAGACAAAAGAAGTAATGCGTGAATAAAAGCAAATATATTGCTTTTTCTATGTAAAACCATGACATCTTCATATCGAAAAGAAAAACACCAAACACACAAAATATAATTATTAAACTTAGTAGAAAATGGTCATTAAGCTCACTTCTTGCAAAAAAAACCATACAAAGTTTAAAGAGACACTGTAAGATAAAATATGAAGCACATCTCAGAAGCCACAGTTTATAACTATAGTTTGGTCTTCTGGTAAGAAATGAAGAAATTCCATTGAAATGAGAAATAAAAAGGAAAAAAACTACTTCTGAATATGGGACTGCCAATATTTTATAGCCATATGGATATTTGCAAGTCTTTACTGCAATGTCAGTAAGCAAAGGCAACAGGCTAAATATCCAAGCTATGCAGCTGAGGCAGCCATGCAGAATATTCATCCTGAAACAGGAAATTACAAATTAAGAAAACATAACTTTTCTTTTTTCAAATGCAGTTTTAAATTATCTTTAAACAAAGTGCAGAGGGTTTGAACTTGAGTAGGAGGTTTCTTGTGTTAGTCTTTCTGCTAAATGCTCAACAGCAAGAGGTACTATCCAGTGGCCTACACTAAACTCAGGACACCACTGTTATGATTAGTTTAGGAACTTGCCTCTGCTCTACTCATCCATTTTTTCTAGCACCTGCTAGGTTTTTATTTTGTTTATTTATTTATTTTACCACACAGAATAAGAACGGAAAATATAAGCCTGAAAAGCCAAGTTTGTAAAAACTTTGTAAAAATTTTTCAAAATAACAAACAAGTGCTGAGAATGAAATGCTACAGTGCAATGTTGGAAACAAACACAAATTAAATTTCAGACGCCACTCATCTCTTCAGAACTATTTTAAAGAAACTTACATACAATACACAGATTTAAATCTGCAATTGCTAATTTCAGCTTTTTGTGTGTGTGTGTGTAGCTTCAGTGTCTTGTTTGTAAAAAGGTTTGCTAAGGTTAATCAAGGGGGTTACAGATCTACTGAAAATACAGGGAACAGAATGTAAAACAAAAATTATCTAGGCCCACACTAACTAGCTTTAAACTTATTAAGCAAGATAATTCTTAGACTTCAATAAGGTTTTAGACTCCATAGAGTTTAAATTCTTATCTGGCTGGTTTTTGAAATTCCAGGGACATTTTGGAATTACTGACAGACTTTCCATAAGAGAGCCAAAAAGCTTCCTTAGTTTGAGTGAACTAACTAAAGTATTCTCATATTAAAAAGGTTTGGGGAAGAGTGGAGTTAATTCTTCCTCACCCTTATTTTGTTACACATGAGCACACATTTCATGGTCAACAGCTGAAAGCACAAAATACTAATGTACAGAGTCCAGACAGCACAGTCTTAAATGGTTTGTTTTTCTTAGCTGGTTTATGCCTACTTGATGAGGCAAAGGTCTACAAAATGAGTATTTTACGACCCCAGTCCAAAAACCAAAAGGCAACTGTGCAGCCCCTGACCCTATGCATCAGAAAAAAGAAGTAAGAAAAGAAAAGTGTGGTAGAGAAGCTGCCTTCATTTTGCTCCAAAATAAACATTTACTTGCTTTTTAAAGGGGAGAGGGAGGAGGGAAGGAAAACATTGGCTTAATGGAGCATAAAAGAAAACAAAGTTTGTTAAGTTCTTTTGTCCCTCCCTAGAGAATTACCTCATTTAAATGCAAGACCCATTTACAGATAATGGGAAAAATAAAAGCTTTGTGAATGTAGGCATGAAAAATTTTTATACTTGCAGAAAACATTGATGAGTCAATATCTATTTATTTGGAAGATTTATTTGGTGTAATAGATAAGTACTTTAATTAAAGCCTCCATCTGTGGAAGTTGACAAACACTGCACCTTTGCTTTTTCTGACCATGATAATGCTGAAGGGGAATGTTTCTGTGCAATAGTGTCACCAAGGTGATTATATGGTATTTAATTATTATGTTGAAAAAATGGAGCATCACACACTTATCTCTGATGTGAATGTAAATGTGACCTTTTCTAAAACTAAAAAGGAAATGAATATAAAGAAGGAGCAACATATTTCACTTACTTCACAGCATCTCAGCAAGAAGGCATATCCAAACCAAGAGCTGCAAGTGAATATGACACTGCTGTAAGTGTACTTCAATTTATAAAAAATAGAATCTACAGATATAAGCTGTATAGGTATATGGGTATTGATATCTCTGTGTATTCTTTTGGATTATATTTTAATTCTATTTTAGTTATATTTGGCATGTCTACTGAAACTGCTTAACAGGGTGTTCCTTTGTCACCAGAGAAGTGTATCATAAAAACGCAGAAACACAAATTCTTTAATTAAAGAGAGGTAAATGGTAAAAAGAATGCCTTATAAGTAAACCTACTGGAGATACAAGGAAAATTGTATAATAGATAATAAGTACAATAGATTACATGTTGATTGCAAAAATATGTACATAGCTGCAAACAAAATTTATGGGACTAGCAATGAAGGTGAAGTTGTACCAAAGTGTCATTTGCAATAACAGACCATTCTCACTAGTATGAGAGGCAAGGTGGAAAGGGGGAGGCTGGGAAGACTGGTGTACAGGTAAATCAAAATTACTGCTCAAGCAACTGTATTGCTCAAGTAAAGACCTTCATTTTAAAGGAGATAAACTAGGCAGTAAACGATCAACTCAATTACCTAGTTTTCCATAAGGCTGTCATACAATTGTCAACACAAGATGTTTTGTTACATAACAAAAGATTCCAAATAAACTCATAGTTACAGTGCCATCATGGGTAACACATCTTAATACTCTGCTGTTGGCAATGCTATGCTCATACAACACTTTAACCAAATCAATAAAAACCTTTGAGAAAGTGTGAAATGAAACATATGGGCAAATCTGTCTTACTATCACAACTCCGGGATATTCCAAAAAGCATCTGCCATGTTCAGTGCCCTTCATTTTATTAAATCCTAGACGTTTCAAGAGGGGTTTTTTAAGGATTGGGAAACCAATTGACAACATATAAATATTGATTTAAATGTTTTTAACAACAGTGCTTATTTTCAGGATTACTGATAATAGGCTTAAACTTCTGAGAAAAATGCGTGAAATTTGGTCTGTTAAAAAAATTTGTTGAGGGTCTGCTGGTAAATCAAGGCTTGCTGATGCACAATTATGTAAGTGGTTTCATCCATTTTGGAATGCTGTAATGCAGAAGTTTTTAAGTCCTCAATTATATGGAAGCACATGTGCAAACTGAATTTCTAAAGTACAACCATGAAAAATCTCATGATTTATCTCTCTTATCCTATCTTGCACTTGCAAAAAAAGCTGGCATATTCCTTAGAAGTGTTTCTGTGATTTATGATTTCTATAGTCACATTTTCTTCATCGCTTCTACAGTTACTTAACACTGTCCTATTGCCCACATACTTAAAAAAGTCTGCCCCTGCAGACATAAAACAATGTTCAAAACATCTCTGCATTTCCATGAAAAATAGTTCCAGTGAAACTTCTCCCTTGTTGCTACAAATGCACTCCTACTTCATCTGATAGGCAAAATTTCTTATCCTCTCCAGCCAAAAAGTCACAGGTCAAAGCTGCACTTATGGTTGCAATAAATCTTGAAATACATCACATCCCCTTGTGATGCCAGCAGAAAAATAAAATGTTGCTACAAGGGCTGTCACTGTCTCTGGCTACACATCTCTTTCCCCCAGTTTGCTCCTGTGACCAATGGCCTGTGCAGTCACCTGTGGCACAATGAACAGAGAAGACCAAGAAAGATGACCATTACCTTTAATAAGACGTAATTTCTGTACTGGCAGCAATATTCAGTAATACATGCTCTGTAACATTCCAAGGTAATGGAGAAAATGAATTTTTTAAACACAACTCTTAGGACATTGTCCCCTCTTATTACATCACAGGTCTCAATTCTGAAGACTGTGTTTAGCATTAGTGGCAAGAATTAGCCCCAGGAATTAATTTTGTGTCCTCTGTTAAACATATATTTACAAGTCTCACTAGATCTGGGCTTACATGTTAAAGAATAGCAAAGACTAAATGTCAAACATAACAAGGAATCTCCTTCCTTCTTACATTTTTTCTTGAAAAAATGAGATCTACACATGGCTTTGGTGGAGCATCAACCTTAACTCTTTAAAGGCTCTTCAGTCACATCTTTTAGCGTTATTTTATTTCTGATATGCCAACTTCTTTCCTGTTTTGCATAAACTGAAAATCTCACTTCTCTTACCTAACAAGACTTTTATAGAACCTGGATATCTGTAAGCCTGAAATGTAAGATGTCTTAATAACTTAATAATTGTGGGTCCTTAGAAAAGATGTATTTTGAAGTACTGCTGTAGCCAAGAAAAATAAGAGGCCAAGGTCAGAGACCAAGACCAGACTGAGTTTTACACTGAGTTTTCTTTATTTGATTTTCACTGCCAGCTGCAAATTGAACTGTAATAAAATTAAACTCTACTGTGTTTTCTTATAAAGGAAAGTCAGCTGTCAAAATTGGAAGATTTTCAAACTATATATGATTGACCAGAAATGCCAAACATTGTGACAGTCAAGATTCACTCTAAGAACCAGTGATAGAGCATCTCTTCCTGAGTTCAACAAAACCAGAATAGTTACAGCAGAGTTTATCAGCTCAGTTCATTGCTGCTTCTAACTTTGCTTTCTCAAACGTGACTGGGATCTCCTTGCAAGAATGAGACCGTGGCATATACAAAACAATGCAACACAAAAGAAAATTACTCTTGAGGTTGCTGGATGAATTTGTGTCTTCTGATCTACATCAGTGCAGAACACAACAGTGAAAAGAGAGGCTATGATATACAAAAGCAAAAGGCCAAGTTAATAATTTACAGTTTTCTTAATTCATAAGAATTTATAATGCCAGGTGAAATGTCAATGTACTGCTCAAACCACTAGAAATTCTTTTCCAATAGCTCACTGGATTCCATTCCTGAAACTTACTGCTCAGGCTTTTTTTTGAATCTTTTCCAGGGACATTGCTTAATTTCTATATAAAATTTTAAAAGCATTAGTTTTAAAATCCCTTTCAAAAAGTGCTGAAAGTGCACCCTTTGCCAAAACAGGATTGTATTTGACTGTGTTACGTGAGAATGACATTCAGTTTTTTAAATACAGCTTCTAAAACAGTTGAAAATACAGGCCAATTCCGCAAGCATATATTCATTCAATAGTCTGTTCAGCCCTGTTAAAGTACAGAGGCATGCACATGCATGTGTGTACAACAGAAATCTAAATAAGTAAGAATTTAATGTATGTGCAATTCATGTCAAGGTCAATTAAAATTACCCTGGTTTTAGTGAAATTTCTGTGAAAAATTTGGAAGAGGTTTAGCACTTCCTCAGAGGCTTAGCAGGGATATTAAATCAGCAAAACCAATCAGGAAGCAACACTAGGTCAAAGTGAGCACCCAAGAATACACACTGGTAACAGTGTCCTGGGAAGCTGCAAGTCAAAGAAAATAACCAGGAAGTAATTACCATTACATTACATTACATTACATTACCATGGAAGTAATGTTATCAAAGGCCCACATTAAGCACTAACATGATAACCTTGTGTTTTAAACACACAAAAAGATAATGTAAACTTATTTTTATAAAAGATTCATCAGTTCATCAAAACCCTGCATTTTATTTGTACAAAATGCCTTCTGCAACCCCAGAAAGTGTCTTCTCTCCCCACTGTGGCATGTTTCCCTGCTTTCAGGAGCCATCCAGAAGTAGAAGTGCTGGAGCAGCAGGAGAGGGTTTGCAGGATTGTGCTTCTGTCCTGGAGAGAGGCAGCACTAACAACCCTGCCTGAAATTTGCTGGCAGAGCAGATCCCTGGCAGGATGAAGACAAACATCTTCTTTGGGTGGGTGCATTTTCTGGAGCGGGCCAGGTGAAATCTCACCAGCCTCCGAGATGGGGTCTGTATCCCCACCCAACGCGGTGCTGGGCAGCTGGGCAGTGTCCACCACTGCATTCCCTGGAGCCACACAGTGTTCCACAGTGGCCCCACAGTGCTCAGTGACATGGGACACACAGCAGGCATCAGGCCTTTGGAAGAAAGGAATAAAGACTCCAGAGCCAGAGGCCAGCAGGGAAGGGTCCAGGCTGCCCAGGAGGTGCTCAGGAGGGATGTGGCCCCTGTTTTATCCCCCAGGATCCCGGGTACACAGACTCCTCCTGTGATGTTGTCTATTTTCAATAAATGCTGCCATGGGACAAAGCAAAACCTTGCTCTCTCGGGCACAGTCTGTCAGATCTGCACCTCAGAGTGGAGGTGGACCTCTTCCAAAGAGGCAGAATTCCAACTCTCCCTCTCCCTCCCACGAAAGACCCTTGTATGTTAGCACACTTTAAAATGCATGAACAAGGTAGGTATATTAGCTCCCCCTTATTAAATTCAGATAATTGCAAATATGTATGTGGATTTCCAAGCAAAGCTGAAAAAAAGAGGTTTTCATGAACGTTATTTTGGCAACTATTTTTCCCAAAGGCACAGGCTAGCGAACAAAATGATTACAAGAAATTACAGTATGTACCATGAGTACTTTTTGGTATGCACAAAACAATTTAAGGCATTATAATGTCACACAGCCACATGAAAAAAAAAAAAAAGAAAAAAAGAAAGAAAAAACCACAGACTTAAAAATTTATTCAAAAAATCATAATCTCTTTACCATCTGATAGAGAAGTTTTAAAAGAAAAGTAAGATTTTTAAACCATGCTTTGAGCACAATGTCAATTGCAAGTTGGGAAGTGTTTATTTAAAAAGCAAGGTGAAAATTTCTCATGGCCTTAATCTAAACCCCTTTGAAGCTGAAGAGTTTTTCCCAGTGACTTCAACTGGCTTTGGTTTAGCCCTCAAAACCAAACTTGTCATTATAAGATGTACCCACTCATTTCAGACCAGCTCAGCCCAGAGGAAGTGCTACATCTGCACAGGGTGTACCTCTGGTCAGGCAGCCTGAACCAAGGCCAGGGGTCCTGGCAGCCTGTTAATCCATTGATCTCCTGGGGAGCAGAGGATGCCTTTCTGCAATGCCTTTGTGCCATGTCTTGCATGAAGCCTCACCCACCATCAGGGTGCTAATCTTGCAGTAAGAATTCCCTTGTATCCCATTCGTTTCCCTTCACAATGCCTGTAGGAGCACATTTGTTGTTTATGGGACAAACAACAACAGAAACCTAAACATGAGGTCCCACACAGCACCAAGTGACAGACATGGGCATTCAGCCAAGAATTAACACCATTCCTATTCCCCATTCCTGAGATTAGGAAAAATACTCAGTCCCAGCCCCCTGCCCTCATCCAGCACTCCCTCAGTGTCTCAGCGTCTCAGTTGTCTGTCTGTACAGCACAGTCAGCCAAAACAACTGGCTTGGGGCTGAGGAGGGGTAAGGAGTGTCCGCACCATTCCCTGCTGTGGCTTTTCCTTGGTGTCCCAGAGCAAGGAGAAGGCCTGAGCTCAAAGCATCCCAACTGTTTTGGAGGTGAATTCCTCATTGGTTTGGTTGGATTTGCTTCTTTTAAAGTGGGGAAGCTTGTCTCCACAAAAGTAGCAGACACCAATAGCAGAGGACTGTAACAGCAGATACCTGGATAAAAGAACAGGTAAAGAAATCATAAACGTATTCCCTAATTATAAGCAAAGACACAGAAAAATGTCAATGAACATTCAGCACTTACATTTTATAGGATGCAAAATTGTAGGCCACAGAAGTCAGGAGCGAACTTGGGCTGAAAACCAAAGATCTTTCTTCCACACACCCTTTCCTTTGGGAATGTTTGAGTCTGCAAGTTAGTGAACAACAAAATTCTTACTCTTTCACTGACTTTTCAAAATGTCAAGACTAAGTCTATTCATAAATATATCTATTTATAAATACATAAATTTTGTCTTTTAGTCTGCCTTAAGAGAACAGTATTTCAAGTAGAGGAGGTGTAGTAGGGAATGCCGTGGTTGTCCTCTGAGAAATATACAAGAGAGGACAAGGGAGAAGGATATATTAAAGGCATAAGGAACAGAGGAAGCAAAGAGAGCATGAAATACCTTCCCTTCATAAAGAAATAAATTCTTTATTCCCAGTGCTCTCAGTGTTAGTAGCATACAATTTGAAAGGCTTCCTCAGTAATTTGTTGTGAAATTAGCAACTGAGCTGGGAAGAGGAGGATTCACTGAGGAGACATTTGGTGCGGACATGAGATGACGGAACAAAAATGGAGCACAACATCCCTTCTTTGCTATGAAAAGCATATGGCCACTAGCATTTTGCCAGGTATTTCTCCCAACACTCCTGGTTGATTCTCATAAAAATATTTAATTTAAATGTGATATGAAAGTAATTAAATGGAAAACCACATCAAGTTATGAAAAACTATCCATAGGATTAGCAACAGAGCAAGACAATGATCTTTATCACAACTGCAAAACCTCAGACTACATTTGAGAATAATCAGTCTCAGCTGAAGTAATATTATATCTAAATTAATGTACCTTAAATGTTTCTGGTTTTAAATTACTTAGAGACAGTCCCAATTATTTCTTTAGTTTTCTGCCTGTTTTCCTACCCACCTCCCCATCTGTTAATTATTTTGTCATTCTGAAAGGATTTTTTTCGACGTTGCTGGTGTATATCAAATAGCTACTTCTAAAGCAGATGAAGAATTAAACTTCTTGATAAGATTTCTAAAACTGATTGTTATGAATCAAAACTACAACAGCTGTGAACAACTCCAGTGACTAGTTTATTAGTTTGAAAAGAAATGTGCAGGAAGTCTATGCAAAGTGTGGCTCCTACAAAAAAATTATTCTTCAGTAACAGATATAAAATATGGAGCAACAAAAGCACTTTCTGTAAATCTCCATCATGATTACTTATTACTTGCTGTATGGAATAAACATTCAATTAAATGAATATGGTAATTTTAACTTAAATTTCATCTTCTAATTCCACTGCTTTTAAAGTTAAGAAACTACTGAAAAGATGGATTATTTCAGTTTTAGATGGAGGTTTTAAAAAGGGCAGTTAAACCATCAGGTACACTGTAATCAAGATAAAGTAAAGTTCCTCTTTCAGATCAATAGAAATGAGAAGTAGCTGTATGGGATTCTGAGTTCCCTCAGTATTGTATTATTTTAAATTCCGACTCTCCTGAAGATTTACAGCCCTGAGAACCCCATACTATTTCCAGCTCCTGCCATAACCTCTGTTACATTACTTCCCCCTGCTTGTGTAATCTTGAGGCATTCAGCTAAGACTTAGAACCATATTTTTTTCATTTTAAGCAAAAATGGGGCCTGGATGTGGCCTGGGTCAGGCAGTGGTCCAAGAGCCTCAGTATGGGTGTCATAAAAGAGGGACACCATGAGAGTGAAAACTCTCTCTGCAAGTACTGCTACAGGATTCCTCAAACAGGGGCTGTCCTGTGAGCCTGCTCCAAGGACTGTGACTGACTGGAAGCAGTGCCCAGGAAACACTTCACACCAGGAGAATCTAGATTTGGATTCAGGGCTGCAAAAGATCTCACACAGCCCTGGGACAGCAGCACATTACAGAAGGCGAAGAGTAAAATACCTTGTAATGAACTGGAACCACCTGAACGTGCACTGGCCACTGCAGGGTCATGTCTGTGTGTGCTGGAGTGCACATGCACATGCAAGTGTGCTCACACATTTCATTTGACCCCCCAACACAGAGCTGCTGCCTTGTATTCCAGCATATTTTTTCTTGCAATATCAGGCATGTGTGCACACAAACACAGCCAGGTGTTGCCTTCTATTTGAGGTCACAAAGCAAGCCAGGTGGCCCAGTCTTCTGCAGTGGCAGCGCAGTATTAGGAGCCCCCACTGTGTATTTTTTAAGAAGGAGAAGTTGTTATAGAGTGCAGACACTCCAACTTTACAACATCAACCATAGTACAAGCCAGAAACAGTAGGTGCAAAATATTTTTACAGCATTTTTCTGGAAAGGAAATCCTGCTGAACCAATTCTCCTGTATTTCAACACAGTAGACACAGTACATTTTGGTCTAGAGAAAAACGTGACTGATCCAGACACCACAGACTTGGTTTACCTTGCCAAGTGAACACATTTAGTATTGCCTAATAGTCCTTAAATTGTTTAGAATTCATACTGGTGCTTGAAGGAGACAAAAACTTGTCATATCTGGAAGCTGTGCAAAACAGAGACTATACAAAGGTCCCTTTTGAAAAACGAGTAACAAAATTCAGTTTTCTGGTAAGGTGGAACTCAAACTCATACACTGGGTCATCTCATTGTCTGTGCTGTGTGCTACTATTCTTCTAATACCACTTTTTCACTGTTTGAGCAAATCCTCAAAACTTGGTTCTAATAATGGATTCCACTAACATTTTGTAGATTTATTTATAGAACAGGAACATACATTGTTTTTCCTCACCACATGAATTTAGTCCCCCTCCTCAAAAAGTGGATGGTTTTGCCAACTGATTTTCCCTTCATATTCTGGGTAAGTGAAATGCTGTTTTGGAGAACACTTTGCAGTAGCATTTGCCTGTCTAGAAAGAGAATTACTTTCTACACATTGTGAAACTATGACCTAATTTTTATTTGAAGATACTACTGTACTTGCAGCTAGATGTTTCTCCTCTTTACATCTGTTCTGTCAAACACCTTAAGGTCTGACATCTTTTGAGAGTGCTCCAACTCAGCTTTTTTCTCCAGAAAGCATCAGATGTTTTCCTTTAATTCCAACATAGTTGAAGTGAGGTGATTCCTCTGAAACAAAAGCCACTGACATCTGATGAACTCCTTAGATAATAAGTGAGAAAAAAACTCAAATTCATGTCTCTAATAAAATTTTGAGGTACTGCTACTGTGAAACAAATTCTCTATGACTCATTATGATGTTCACAGCCATGGCAGATACAGGGAGCAAAGGATTCTTATCACAGCAGGGAGCTTGTTCCTCTGGATCCAGAGTCTTTAGGGAAATCACTACATGAAACTAAGAGTAGTGACATTTAGAAGAAGGAATGAACCTGGCTACCAGTTTGTAATAATGTTTGTACCTAGCATTCTGGGTGAATCCTCTGTTCTTACACAGCTGCCTATACTGCACTCTTTATAGCTTTGTCTTCCCTATAGTCTCAATGGGTAAAACAGAAAAAACACCCTGCAATAACGCAAATCTTGGACAATATCAGAACTGGAGTCAAACTGGAGCTAGTGACACATTTATAGGCAGTTTCCCCATTCTGTATAGGAATCATTACTCAGTTTTCCTGTCCTGTGATTGCAAATCCATTCCCCACCTACCCTCTATGTTTTTGTGAACAGGGACCTTCCTGCCTCACCAGTGGGCTGCTGTGGACAGTGTCAATACTCAATCCACTTTTTCTAAGACATTTTCTAAGACCCAGTCTTCTTAAGAAAATCATATAGACAGAGAAGGGTACTCGAAGCAAGAGAAAACTTTTGAAGCAACCCACAGTCTTCTCAAAAGTACCTTGCCCCTTTCTGGATGTCCAGACATGTATTTGCTGCCTAGAAAAGCTGTTCTGCCCTCAAGAAAAGTCCCAGCTTTGCTAGACTTGGCAGGAAGATGTATCTTTGCAAATCCAATTGAGAAGTACTGTGCTGGGTTTTTTTGGCCTGAGCCCCAACCTTTCCCTCATTATTGTCACCTTACCACCTTGTCCCATCCACTTACCTCCTCTCCCTTCCCTGATTTCCCTTGGCCCCGCTTCCAAGTCCTGTGGAGGAAAGGCAGACTCTGACACGAGCTGGGACTGTGCAGCAGATACCACAGGCAAGAGCAGTCTGGGAAGCTGCAGAACAAGAAGTTACTGCCAATCCATATGACTTAGAGTAGCTACTAACATGTTGGCAGTGGTGCTTGTGCAGCAGTGCTCACCTGAAGTGCAGAGGAGGTGTTTGCTTGCTGTCATGGCTCCAATGCTGGCAGCTCAGACAAGCTTATCCACACCCACAGAGAGGGAATACCCTTCTCCAGTACTGTGGCTGACTTAGAACATTATGTACTGCTCCTCGACCGTCACTTTGAGAGCACATCCATATAAGTGGGGATGGGAAAATCAGTATAGGAATCTGACCTTTGTTTTCTGTCTGTAAAGAATTTATGAGGCTCAAAGAAGAGAATTAGGAGTTTCCCAAACTGTATTCAAAGCACACAAAGTTGTAATGCTCTTTGACCACTAGAAACAGGCTGAACTTCAGACAGTGCTGTACAGAATCTTCCCTTGGCTGTTGTACATTTGCTTACTACATCTTCTCTCTCACTGACAAATCTGTGGTGTAACTGGACCATTTTCTCTCCACTACTCTAAAGGAAGTTAGCAAAGGAAAAAAGAAAGACAGTGTAGTTGATTTATCAAGTTCATCTATCTGAGATCAAGAAACCTAGAAAAACAACTTCATGTAAATAAATTTCACCCTTTTTTTCTTTTTTATTTATCCTTTATTTAGTAAAAGCACCCAAAGCTGCATTATATTAACACAAGTAATAAAGCTTTCATATTTTATTCCTACCAGTGCATTTCCAAGTCCAGGTGAAATGCTGGAAATAAGTAATGCTGCCATACCTTGAACACAGGGTGTGGATCACAATGATGATACATGACTTACAAGTGAATCCCAACATAATAAAGTAAAACGCATAGTTTAGGTGTGGAACCTGTAACTTAAGCAATTGTGGCCACTTCTATTTCCACAAAGTACCATAACAAAACAGCGGCTGTAGGATAACATACTTCATCATACTTTTTGCATCACTTTATTGAATACTCCATGTCAGATGTACAACTTACAGCTATAGTGTGTGTTGGCTACAATGCTACAATGAGAATGTGTACTGCTTGTATTACAGAAAGGGGTCATGAAATGTGTGGACCTGTCTGCATGTTTAACAAAATGAAACAGCAATACTATAAAACTGCACCACGTGTGAATATTGTAAATGGTTAAGTTATAAAGTCATTCATTCAAATGTCCAAATATTTCAATGAAAAAATGTATATAAAATGTAGTAAAACATAAATTACATTTAAAGGTCTGTACATGATTCATCCTGCAAACAGAAGCACAAAACCAGCACCTTGTACAGTATTGCTTATTTTGGTCTTCTAAAGTTCAAAGATAATTTTTACTAAAAAGTCAGGAAAAAAAAACCATGGTTTCACATGCAATCCAGCAGTAACTGTGGTAAATCAAGTAAGTCTATAACCCCGCACAAAACCCAACACTTTTACAATGTAGGAACATACATGTGGAGACCTTTTCTATACTTGATAACCAATATGAAATTAAAGTTGGATTTATTAAGTTAGTGCACACCTATAATATCCCCTACAATATCCCCATTTTTGGTTAACAGTGTATTAAGGCTGTTCGCTGCTGAAAATACACAGCAGAGAAGGAATACTTTCATCCACAAATGCAGTCAGGTGATCTCATTGGGAAGCTTCTGTCACAGTCACTCACCCGAAATGATGAAAGAAAAACATCCTTTCTCTTCTCATGTTATTCCACAAGCTCTTGTGGATACTCTAACTTTATGTGAGTTCAAAATCATTTGGATAAATTCACGGTAGAAAAATCCATCAAGGGCTATTTAGCAGAAAAAAAAATCCACTTCTGTCTTGGAAGGACTCTAAGCCACAAATTGCCGGAGGCTGGGGAAATACCCTGCGAAAATTCTACAAGGGAAGTTGCCCTTGCTGTCTGTCCCTGGGCAGGCGTCATTGATGGTCTTTCAAGACATGCTACTGGGCTGGACAGACCCATGGTCTTACTCAGCACAGTCAGTTTTATGTTCAGTTTCCCCCCTTTTCTTGTTATTGTAATACAAACACAGATCATTATTCTAAACTTAGGTTTTCAGACTCAAAAAGCAAACAACAATCTTGTGTCCATTATGTTGAAGAGATAAATACTACAAACTCAGCTGTCCATCACATCCAGGGCACTTCTTTATGCTTAGAGCAGTTCTGCAACCATAGCTGGATTCCTTTTTGTGTTATTGGTTTAAGCATAATTCACTAACATCACACTCACATATCATGATATACATGACGTGCAATGCTACTCTGCAATATGTTGCACAGCAACAGTACATATTTGAAAAGCAGCTTCTCTCAAGAACTGTAGGACAGTAAAAAGATTAAACCCAGCAATTCTATACCATCATATCTGAAAATTCTGATGGTGGCAATGGTCATTAAACCTGGTATATCATTACTGCTGCACTTAAAATGGGTGTTGCTTTTTTAGTTTTGTTTCTTTGAGTCAGATCAAAATCACTCTATTAAGCCTATGGATCTACTGTTTCCATGCGTGGAAGCGAGGTGGAATTCTTAGCAATGAGGCCAAATTCCTTAGGCTTCTGACTGAATTTCTGCTTCGTCCATCTGAAGTGTGTCATTATCACCCAGCAATTCTGTTTCAGGCACAGAGCCCTCTTCTTCCTCCTCCTCCTGGACAGGGTTTTGGGCAATGTCTTCCGCTCCATTGTGTGTGTCATCCGTGCCTTCTGAGAGCAGAGCAGCCCTGTCGGCCACCGATGCATTGGAAGGTGCTGTCGTTACATAGCCTGTGCTGGTAGATCCACTCCCGCTGTGGTGGGAGCCTGGTTTGGGAATGATCTGGGGAGGTATTTGCTGAGGAGCCATTTGCATTGGAATTTGGACGGGATAAAAATTTGGCAAGTAAGCACCATAGGCAGGCATTGGCTGGTAACCATTGACTGGAATGTAGAGCTGAGGAGGTGGGACCATTGGTCTCATCTGGCCTTTCATTTGTATGAACTGAGGTTGAGGGAAGGCTGGAGTTTTCTGCTTTGGTCCAATGTATCTAGCATTGCTGACATTGCTAACAGGGCTTGTGCTGAGAGAACTTGTTTGTGTGGTGTTGCTTGCCCCAGAAGTTTGCGCTGAGCTGTTGTAATTAGAAAGGTTTCCCCATGTTCTTAGTCTGTTATGTATATCTTTAAATCTTGGTCTTCTGTTGGGAAATTCATTCCAACACTCCAACATCAAAGTGTATATCCATGTGGGGCAGTCATCGGGACATGGCAAAACCTGTCGGTTCCTGATCATCTCAATGACATCCTGGTTAGAATAACCACAGTAAGGCTGCAGGCCATAGCTGAAAACTTCCCACAACACAACTCCATATGACCATATATCCGAATCAATAGAAAACTTGCCATACATAATAGCTTCAGGGGACATCCACCGGATAGGAAGAAGGGAATTTCCCATCAGTTTGTAGTAATCAGCAGCATAAACTTCTCTGAAAAGGCCCAAATCAGATATTTTCACATTCAGTTTATCAAACACCAGTATATTTCTAGTGGCCAAGTCCTTGTGGACAACATGGTGGCTAGAAAGGTATTCCATTCCTGCAGCTATCTGAGTCACAATGTGAAAAAAGTCTGATGGTTCCAGAGTGGATTTTACTGTTTTGTCATCATCGGTGCTGCCAACATCTGAATGGGGAGATCTCATCACCAAGAACTCATGGAGATCACTGTGGGAACAATAACTAAATATCATACTTATAGGTTGTTCCTTTGTCACTATTCCCAGCAAACAAACTATATTTGGGTGCTGTAATCGCGATCTCATCATTGCCTCATGTTTAAATTCTTCCCGAAGAGCCAGTTCTGCTTTGTCTTTAAGTGTCTTAATGGCAACAGCTTGTGTCTGTTCACCTGGTGCTGTACCAAAGAGATGCCCCTTGTAGACTTTGCCAAACCTCTCCTCTCCTAGTTCCTCCATAAACCGCACAGTGGACAGATTAATTTCTTTAAGCTTAGCCTGAAACGAAGCAAAGAAAGTCAGTAAAAAAATCACAATGTTTTCTGAACAACAGAATCTCTTATTAAAGAAAATTTCCCAGTAGTTAGACCTCCAAAGAGAAGACAAATTGGGCCAAAATGTCTTTTCAGGTTTTTTGTGTGTTCACATCAGTATGTTGATTTCACTGTTAACCTTGAAATCAGTGACACTATTACCAGAAGTTTAAACTGAATTATTCTGCAGGATAATGGATATCATTATTTTTACAAAGCAGTGGCCACATTTCCTGCAAGCTCAATGAATATGGGGTTCAGAGTAAATCTGTTGAGCAGTGTGGCCTGATAACAGCATCTGTACCTTCCCTGCAGACCAGCCCTGAGCTACCCAGTGGAGGTCTGTCAGAAAAGCAAGGAAGCTGAGGAGGTGGCAGTCTCAGAGTGAAATGAAATATCCTTTCCAGCAGAAGAAGGAAAAAACCCTCTCTCTTTCAGGACTACAGTAGCAGATAAAGCCCTTTCTTCTCTACAGGAATGGTCCCTGCTCATGCACTACAGGAATGGCCCCTGTTCATGGGCAGCAGAATACAGTACCCCTGCTGAGGAACCCTGAGTGCACTTCTATAAAGAGGGTGGTGGAATTGGAGCAGCAGGAAGAAGGAATTTCTCCCTGGTACTTGAGGGAAAGGGTTACAAACCCAGAGTGAAAAACTCACAGAGCCTTCCTCCTGCAGCTGGAAGGGAAAGCAAGGGAGTTTGTGATGGTGATGTAATGGGTCTGTCCTGACCAGCATGGGATGGAGGAGTCCCTGACCAAGTGAGGTGCAGCTGGCACAGTTTCACACACAGGGCACCACAGCATGAGGCAGCAGGGCAGGATGGGAAGATATTTTAGCAAGTGATTTGGGAACAACCTCTGATTTTAGTGTCCAACAGGCTGTAGACTGGGCTGGAAAATTTCCAGCACAGTTCGGATGCAGCCTTTAAATATTCACATTAACACACAAAAAAAAAGCAATTTGTTACAACTGGTAAAATTCATCAAATACTCTACAGTTTCCTGAGCAGATGTTGCCAATTGTTCCAAAGTAAGCACTGGTTTTTAGAGATTGCATCTTCTAAATGCTGTGATTAAAAATTCAGCATTAGCTCTGAACAGGATTTTAGTGCAGAGATCAGTTAGCTGACCCAGAAAATCCTAGGGAGGAGCTGACATCTGTAGACATGAGTTCAAAGCCATTTTCCTTTCAACATCCTTTGTAATCCAAGGCTTTGTGATATACAGCCTTGAAATACGTTGCACCCCATCTTAGCTCTCCACTCTAAACTTATGGGTCAGAACACCAGAGGTCTTGAGCTGAAGGATTAGAACAAGAAACCCCACCACGCATCATGCTTTAAACAGACAAAGAGGCCACGTCATTACCAGGAGCAAAAATCAGCTGCAGGCTGTAGACTGGATCAGGAATAACCACTTTTCCAGTCACTCAGACAACAGGCAGAATGGTGATTGATGGGTAAAGACAAATGCCATTAAATACTGTGTACTGAAAGCTGTTGTCCCAGCCCAGGAATTCTAGATACAGCTACGGAGAGCAAGACCTGAAAATTAGGTTCCCAGCAGCATGGCTCAATTCAAACACAGATGACCTGAGACACTGAAAATCAGGGCACTTTGGAAATACGTGGGCCTAAGCAAATTGTGTAAGAAATACCTGTTTGTGTTGATTAATGAGTGGCATCTCCATGTCTTGGCTGGGAGATGCCATCAGCTGGCGGCGCTGTGGTGTAGCAGCAGATGCTTTCTGCTTGTTTCTGCACATGCAGACCAGGAAAAAAAGGCAGGCTATCACCAGAGGAATGGCTATGCTGGGAACAAGGATGTAGAGGATTCCCATTTTGCTGTTGTCACGTGGACCTGTCAAGCACAGATATGCTCATTGCTTACAATAAGTATTTTTAAGGTATTTGATAGTAAAGCAAATTATTATGATTATTAATACTATATTTTAAACAAAGAGTAAACTCTCCCCCTTCTTCATAGTTTTCCACTAGGTATTTGAAAAACACTTGAATGGGCATAGCAGTTAGCAATATGAAGATAAGCTAGGAGCCCCACATTTAATGTGTGGCCTGTAACAGTATGTGGTTAATTTTACTTTATTTTTGAGGCCTCACATTGAGGAAACCACAGAACACAGACCAGAGTATCATTCCATTATCCTGTTCAGGGTATAAAAAACAAGTGAGCAGTCTCTACCCCAGTGTATAAACCAGTGAACTCGATATGACCCAGCACAACAATGCAGTCTGACCCACTCTCATAGCTTCAGCCATTTCATCAATACCTGGCCCATTTTTTATCCCCACCAGTGCTACTTCTGCCCAGAATAAAATAAATTTCACTTCTTGTTGGTAGAGATATTAATTATTCTGTACTTAATAGAATGGCAGAGCTTTTATGCTGGACTGAAACAGACATGAAAGAGCCAGCAATACACTTAGTTCTGGAACCTTCCTAAAATACTTTTTCACTTTGAGACTCTAGAAAAGCAGAGTGTTGTCCAAAATGTTTGCTGGAACTGCCTGGGATGTTTTCTGTAACCTGTGGTTTTGCTATTTGTGGCAACTGCTTCTACCACAACCACATCCCAGTGTTATCTTTACCCTTTGGTACATGCAATGTAGAAATTTATTATAAATGTCAAATCATGTTACTGCAAAAAAAAAGTGAAGTAACTAAGAAATTACATATTAGTTCTGAGCAGTGATAGAGATCCACGTAATCCATTTTTATGGCTTCCATGACACATCTGTACCTTGCTTCATGCAAAGAAGCATGTTAGGAAATAATGTTTTTCTTCCCAATGAAGCACAGTATGAACTGTCATATCCAAAGACACTGTCTTTCCAAAGACCATTACCAATGTGTGAAAACTGTACCAACACAGGGAAAATGAGCAGAACAGCACTAAGCTATGAGAGCCGTACTTTTTATTTTTGCAAACAGTTGTGCAGTGCAGAGCCACTAGTATAGGACTTTTGTGATAAGATTATCTGCTATATGACCTTCAAACTGCTCTGTTTCTGCACTTCAAACAGTTTCTTTCCAACCAGGCATGGTGCTATATCTCCCTCTATAGGATTTCAAAATCCTTGCTGCCTGCAAGATGTCATACAGAGCAAGAGCAATGTACTACCCTTGAGCAGCATGAGCAAACCAAACGCATACAGGTGATTTGCATGTGCAATCTGTCGTTTGACAGGTCAAAATACAAACTGCGGCATTATCATTAATTACTACTTCAGACTAAACCTCCAATATATAATAAAAATGTTACAGTATCTCACAAGCTCTGATCTCCAGAAAACATTAAATAACTACAATACAAAACAAAGTTGCTGCAAGTTAAATAAGCATTTAAAAGCATAACCCTCTTAAATGAATTGTATTTGCAATAATCAGGAACATTCAAAATTGCACAGGATTCAGGACAGTAGTAGGGGAAAAAAGAAAGAGAATACATACTACAAGAAGGTATGTCACACAGTTCCATGCGTACGTTTTTATTCTTTGTAAAACACCAGGGACCATCCATTTGACCTCCAGGATTTCGACAATACGCATGTCCTCCCCCCAGCTCTGGAAACTGTGTGCTTGTCAGATCATGGTTGTGGGGACTCTGTGAGTCCCAGAGTTGGCAAGTGTGGCCAGACTTGGTAACGCTGACGGTCCCTCTGTAGTCGGCTCCAGAACCATTGTAGCACTGATGATCTAAAACACAAGGTTTGGGAAAATGTTGGGAAAAACAAAACAATCAAGGGACACCAAGACCAAAACAGTTGAACTGTCCACAGAACATGTATGCAAAAAAGTACTTAAATTTAGGTACTTCAAGACTTAATGAAAGCTGTTAGTTTTGAAATTTCAGTTCTGCGGTTATCTGTACTTTTACATCCAGTTGTTTCTGGATTCCGTCCTGTCTCAGCTCTACGGTACACACACGAGTATTTGAAATTCTGAATTCAAATTGAGGCTAAGGAGTATGTATGGACCTTCAGATACAGAACATGGTAAGTTAAACTAAATTAGAGCTATGAGTTGCCTTTCAGGAAAAGTCCTCAGATGTCAACAATGGAAACTTCAATTTCTCATAACCTTCCCATCTTCTTCACACTTCTCACTTGCTATAGATATTAGTGCTGTATTTTCTCTTGCCTATTTTTCCTTATTTTCATTTTTAGGAAGAGACAATTCAGGCTTTTCTTCTCTTTAGAAGCATCATTTTCATATCTGCTGGACTCATATCTTTATTCTTTGTTTCGCTGCAATCCTCTCTTCACACTTTTTGAGTGTTTGTCTTCTGTATGCATCATCTGAGCTGAATCATGCATTTTCCTGCATGCTTACAACAGTACCTTCTCCATTTTTCTGTTCTCCTCTCTGCAGCCCTCCGGAATCCATCTCTCTCAAACTCCACAAATACTCAAGTTACATGTGTTCCACTGGCAGCTGCACCACTGAGCTGCCTCTGAGGATCATGGACAACTTTCACCAGATTTTTCATTGGTTTTGTTCTCATGCCTTTTGCTTGATACCTCTTCCCTGGCTGATTTGTCTCTGTCATTGCATTCTGGGTTACTTCTGCTTCTCAGCTACGCTTCATAATTAACATAGAAGTGCAGAGCTAGCCTTTCATGGCATGGCTCCTGCTCCTAACTCTGGATTCAGAAAACGGATATTCAGAATAATCCTATCACATTTTGAACTTCAAACATCTTTGGTCTGTTGGAGTTTTCTTGTCAAACAATGTACAGGATCGTGATTAATTGCTGTGAAATGGAGTAGGCAGAAAGACTCTCCACATATAATTAGTGACAACAGAACAACCCTTCTACTCCTGGGTGTAAATAAAAATTAATGGAAGCAATATCGATGTTTTTGCCCATCCTGTGTGGGTAAAGAAAGGCAATTGCACCCCATGATCAGTTTACAGGATGAATAGTCTTGTGGCTTTACACACAGAAAGAATGAACACTAGGTGTTTCATTTCCTAACAGATCTTTGAGTGAAACTTCAAGAAACTATCTGAAGTTTCTTGACAGGCAAACAAAGCTCTCAAACAGATGTATGGGGAGGTTCACACAAAAAGGCAAGGACTGGGCCACAGGTGGAGGCAACACACTGCAAATCTGCATCAAATCAGCCACGTGAACACAAAGTTTTATGGCCCAGGGTGGTTGATATAACACCCTCTGGTACAAGCAGCATCCTTTAGGCTTCCTTGCCATCCTAACTATACCTTACAACAGTGCAAGACTATGGACAGTATTAACAAGATAAAAACAAGTTGTTCAGCACGTTCTTTACAAAAAGAATGGCTGATGAAGCATTGTCTCTCAGCCTCAATCCATGGAAGCAACAAGCTGTACTTTTTCCCAGTGATGAAACACCCAGACTTACATCGGCTCAGTCTCTCCACAGGGATCCCAATTCTTATGCAGTTGGCAGCTTCCAAGGTGTCAGGTCGTGGGAGGTCCTCACACTTAGGCAACTGCAGCTGCATCAGGATGAGAGGGTTTGACCTAGCAATGTTATACTCCTGCCTACAGAGATCATTCTCCAGAACTTCACACTCATCCCGGCACAGCTCCCGTGGCTTAGGGGTCCGAGAGCGCTCATCGCACAGGGGAAACACGAAGTGGCAGAAGGAGGGTATAGCGAACTGCGAGCACTGGTCAGACAAATGTGTCGAAGTACCAATCATGGTGAACGCAGCTGCGAGGAAACAAAAATGCTGATAAGTATTGGTTCACACAAAGCACGAGAAACAACTCAATTTTCATGTCATTTGCCTTTAACATCTTTATTCTTTCCTTGAGGGTCTGAACGCCTACTGAGCAACAAGCAAATGAGGTAATTTCTGCTGTAAAGGAGAGCTGACAAATGAAGAAAGAAAATTCAGCATCCCATGGCCCCTCTGACATCTGTACAGAGTTCCCAGGAAGCAACCCGCATGACTACCATTGGTCAGACTTTAGGCAATTGGCTAATTTTAACTTAAAAGGATCAATAATGAAGGCAAGATACACGGTCAGGATACTGGTATGTATTTCCAAAGTTTAATTAGATAAAATCTGAACAAGGATCACCTAAATTCTTCCTCCTCTAGACATTTTGATAAATAAATGAAGTGTTTTTTGAGTCTTGTCAGGCAAAAGGAAGTGTACCATTAATATCTGGGGAGACATAGCAGATATGAGAAGCCTAACAGGCAGCAGCTTTGGGGAAAATTAATGTAATCAGTCTCAGCACGCTGATTATATTCAGATGAATGTCATAATGAGTTAGGAATGTAATTCTCCCCTTCAGCTCTCAGCACCTACACACTAACATTTATCTCAAGGTTTTTTGCACATTGCAAAGGAAAGACAAATGTGCGTGTCCATGATGTATCTGGTGCTGAATCAACCTCTAAATGTTGGAACATTCACTCCCCCAGGAGAGCATCATTTGTGAGTGAGAGTTGCTAGACTGCATATTCTACCAACTCACACTGTAAAAAGAGAGGAAATGTCATTCAGTGGTCTATTTGCAAAGTACAAATAAAATCTTTCTCTTTTGTCCAGCTCTCTCCTTTCAGTCATCTATTTCCTGGGGACACTTGCTACCAGAGTCTCTTCTTGACCAACGAACATGCAATACGCAGTCCCAAATCCAGTCTTTTAGACTATTTACACTTTTGCTTATTTTAATTCAGAAATATTAATGCAGGAATATAAATACTTATCAGTCATGCTGGTAACACTGCATGCAAGCAGACCACCAGGCCTCAGAAGACAGCTGTGATATACGTTTGTCCCAAAGACTAACTGGGAAAAAATAAAACTGAACCACTGAAGTAGTCACTTTTTGTTGTTTGAAATTCCACACTAAGTTTTTGGAAGGCATTGTATTACAGAATTTAGATTATCATGAGGGAAGAGTGCACAATTTATAATCATTTCTTTATTTTGATGGAAGGTGCAAAAGCCAGCAGTACTGTGTGGTACAATCGAAGGAGTTTATATTTCAGGTATTAAATAGATATTAAACAGCACAGCAGAGAGCTTGCTAGGCAAACACACACACACAGGTCAGGCATCAGGTATGTGCACTATTCATTGTTGGCCTTCCAGTGTTCCCAGCCATGTCTAAAGTTTTTCTCTGGAAACACTGTTCTTTTCTTAATCAAAGGCTGCAATTCTCACCTAATCACATGGCCCGGATGAACCAGCATGAGGGGCCACACAAAGAATATGTACTTCTTACATCAGTACAGCAGGGAAATGCAAATCCAGAATGAAAACTCCTCAAAGACGTACCCTTGCTAAATGTTCCTAGTGTTGGACAGTAGGTGTCCTCACTTCCCACACACATGGGAGCACAAACACCTACCATCAAAACTTGCATTTAGGAAATACGGGCAAAACTCAGCAAAACCTCAGCAGGAGTTACTCAGGTTTGGTTTTTTTTTTTCCCCTTTTCCTACCAAGTTACTACATTTTCAAAAATACCCTCTCATTTGGGTATAGAACACCCAGTCCTGCAATACTTGTTTTAAAGTTGTTTACTTGTTTTAAATACTTGATTACTTGTTTTAAATACTTGATTTAAATACTATGTTTAAATACTATGTTTTATATAACTTAAAAGAACCAATATTGCTATGAAATCCCCGGGGTAATTTTGTATAGGATGTTTTGTATGACCTTCAAAAGTACAGAGTTTGAAAATACTGTATTATTAACAGAGTGCCATTACTGCCTAGCTAGGCACTGGGCAGCTCCAGCTGGTGGTTCTCAGTATCTTCCTGAAAGAGAACACTTTCATCAGAAATTCTTCTCAACTCCAGAACAGAGAGTTCCACACCCTAACCTCAGAAATCTGACCAATAATTGGTAATATTAGGAAACCAGCAGCCAGCTAATCAATGCCCATGTTCCATAATTCTGAAACAAGTACAACTCAATCAATTAACATTTTCTAGATAATATTACAGTTTTTTAATTGTTAGGTTTGGTTCTGGTTTTTGAGAAGTATGTTAGGAACCAAATTTCCAGAGTTACAGATTTAATCATTTGAGATAGCTGAACATTTCCATATTGTTGAAAAACATCCAAACAGGACAGAGATTATGTATCTAGAGGAAAAAAAAGTATCAGTAGTATGTTTTAATTAATGACAAAATGTTTAAAGAGGCTGGAATGACCACGGAGTACAGGAGAAGGGTGGGAAGATAATGTGCTGTAATAGCGTAAGTAGAGGTCAGCACCTGGATTTTGCCAGTCCCAGAATCTGGTCACTATTTCAAGAACATTAAAATAAACAGACCTGGATTTCTGGCTTAAAGATGAGTCTTAAAGGTAATATCTTTAGGGAGTTAGAGCTGACAAGTGAGGTTAAACTCTTTTTGGCAACTAGTTATGCTGAAGTTGGAGAGTCCATTAGTGAGCTGTATCTGGCCAGATGCAAATCAGCTCCTGCTGGACTGAGTTAATTTGCTATATATCATGACAAGCAGTTTGCTCTATTCCATGGGTTCCTTTGCTTGCTCTACTTTGTGTACATCAGAGTCACAGCTACTAATGTCAGCTAACTGAGACCCAGTGAAGAAAACCCATGTACAGCCCATTAAAAGTCATTAAGGTTTTGGATGCATGTTTGTGACTGTACACAAACTATGTTCAGTGAAAGATTAAGCATAGGCAGAGCACAGGAAGGTCAACTCTTGTTTTATATAAATCAATGCGAAATCCAGACTCTGCCACAGTTATGCAAAAAGGAAAGAAGCCCAAAGGAAGGACACCATACACTTTTGCAAGAAAATAAAAAATCAGTACTTTTTCACTGTATCACAAAACCACTTAAAAAATTCAAAATCTTATTTTTTAATCCCTCATGTGAAAAGCTCCAGTATAAACAAGAAGCGGTTAAAAATTCAGCAGTCTGACATTTTAGTTAAGGACATGGAAGAAGATTTACACATTACCACAGATACTCATCTTCCTTAGTCCAAATTTCTTCTAACTGCTCAAGTGGGGAACAGGCTCACCCCCTCTAAACCTTAATACAAAGATGTCTGTGTCATTGGCTGACAAAGCTAGAAGGATGATAGCACTGTTTATACCTGAATTGGATACTCATATGAATGTTTCTTTCTCCCTGCAAAAGAGATGTTTAAGCTTACCAGTAATTCGGTTTTCAATTTCCCCTTGCATCTGGAGGGAGTCCACATAAATGGTTCTGTTTCCAATGATTCGTGCACACGCAATTCCCCTATATGGCTGACAGAACCCATCTTCATGGTAATCTTCTCTGCAAAAGACATGTTAGGGTTTTACATGCGGATGTCTCTCTCCTGCCAATGGATTTTTACCAAAAATATTCTTATAAAAGTGCAAAAACTCAAAACACTCTGAAGTTGTCCCATTCCCCAGGTGCATTTTTCCTCCAGTTTTTCCTCCAGTTCTCTCTCACCTTAGAAGTATTAATGAGGGACCCTTTGAATAGCTCATCACAGAAAGAAGAAAGCAAAACCCAACATTATTTTAAAATAATAAACTAATAATAATGGAATTTGACAGATGAATCTATTAAAAAGCCTTTAGACTGAGACAACAACATATATCTAGTTACAAGTCCCCATGCATTTTAGGCATCCAGCTGTACCCCACAAAATTAGGCAGTTTGTTCTCTTCTCCCACTTCTCTCTCCTGCTCTTCATTTCCTGTAGTGGACAGCAGAAAAGATCTTGCCAAGCTCAAATTAAAACATGGAATAAGAGTAATCAAGGCTATAACCTCTTTTCCTCTTCTCTCTAGTGAGAGTCTGTGCCAAATTTCTCTTTCAACATATATTTTAATGCAGTTTTCAATTCAATGAGGCTTTGGGGCTTTCACTCCCTTACATCAACATAAATATTTTGTCATGAAAGCCCTAGCCTAAAGGCTCAGTGGTTCAACACTTCATCCCCAAATCCCCTGTAAATAATACAGAACTGATCTGCAGATCATAACTGTCAGAGTACTGAAGAAGGACTTCAGAGTGGGGGCACTCTCAGAGCAAATATCCAGTATGCCCTGTGTTTCCTCTGGCATGGCACAGCCTCTGTGATTCACTAACCTGATGGATTCACATCATGCCATTTACTGCATGATGGACCCAAAAATAAGTATAAATATAAACATAGTCCAAAAAAATGTGTCTCTAGAGTAGGACATCTGAAAACTTAATCAGTTTTTGTAACTAAATGGTTCAAAAGTCTGAGATGCCTCTCCAATACCAGCAACTATTGAAGCATTACTTCAGTGCTCCTCTGCACTTTGTACTTTACTATCTTTGAATATCAACACCTGCTTTGGTCACCCATGTTCCCAAATCTCTTACAAATATGTCCAGCCTTCCTTCAGGTACCACATGAGCAGGATAAAACTGCCAGTGACTACGTGCAAAACTTCACAAGATCAGCTGTGAGGAATCAGCATGGAAACCTGCTGCCTGACAACAACTAGCCAGCATCACCAAACATTACCTGTGCCTGCTGCAGCCCCTTACATGATACCTCACTCTGTCTTAGGAACCATCTGCAGCTCCTCTTTTCCTCCCAAAAAGACAATGACTTAACAGGACTCTTGATAAGTCATGGATACTAAATGTACCATGCAGTTGGTATCCAGATATGGCATTTATTTCCTATTACAGTACTGTTGTTAATTCATCAAGCAATATTTTGTCTACAAACTCTGAAACAAGTTCTGCTTCTGCAACGATATGTAAGTTTTTTGATTATGGTGGATGAAGTAAAGGAGGAGTTGATACCTTAGGTTTTAACTTTTTTATTTTTCAAATCCTGAACTGCCTAGTGTGTAACTCTGAAGTTTTGTGCGGCCTGTTAGCTGCTATCTCATGCTGCTTAGACATAACAAACTCTCTCTAGATTTGCTCTTCAAGGACACCTTGTTGTCCCAGACCCCAAAATATGTAAACTAAAAGCCTTTGAGAGGAGGGGCAACTTGGGGTAATTACACCATTAACTGAAAATATAACTGGGCAATTAACCCTGATAGGCAAATGAACCAAACTTATGTGTGAAGAACCTGTGACCCAGCATCCATCTTGGGTGGAGCCTTTTTATCACCCAGGGTGTACCTTTGGAGGCCCTTCAAATACATACCTACTTTTATTCTCATAATCTTTTCTAGCGTCTGTTTTCAGGTAGCCACTGCCAGGTATCAGAGTCTTAGGATCAACTACTCCCTGCAGTGACATTCTTTCATTCTTACAACAAAACCTGTAATTTTGCAACAATTACATCATGCCTGAAGGGACAAAAATATCAAAACATGTTGTCTGTGCCTGTTTTACGATCCTTGACCACCTCAGTAGGAAGTGAGCAATTCCCAAAAGGACCTGAATGAATATGAAACCTCCATTTGACCTCTTTCTTAAGAGTAAATTAATACCCCTGTCCTGCAGAACAAAGTCTGCAATGTATCTTACTGAAACTGTATCTTACACTTCAGGTCTCAGTTCAGGGTTCTCTTGCCAGTTCCAAAAAATCCCCAAAAAACAAATCTCACTCCAAACAGAATGGGTTTGGTGACAAAAGCAGTGTGATCTCTTACTTAGCTCCGTTTATTTATTCCTGTCAAGAACTTTTAAACACAGCTTAGATACTATAAATACACACATATGCTCCCCTCTCCCACGTTATAGTCAACTGCTGATTATACTAAACTGGATATGGCCATTACCATGGACACAAGCAAAAGTAAACAGTAACCTGATGTCAGTTACTCTGACAGAAGCCGGGCTGTTACTCTACATGCATCTTTGTCAGGTCAGGGAACTCAGTGAATGCTGTTTGACTAGTGCTAGCATTGAGAGAATGAAATTACATTAGTCTGCTCAGAAAAAAAGATTGATTTCAGCAAAGCTGCACAAGTGGCAGCAGCTAAGAGTCTCCTCATAGATTACTCTGTTCTTCAGCTGCATATACACTCGGGACGTGGCAAAAAAATCTGCAACCTAAAGCAACCTGGGGAGAGTCTGATAGAAACAGCATAGGACTGGCATAATGCTCAGTTCAAACAGGAGCCCTTGGAACCACATGAGGCTTTGAATCATGCTCCAAACCATATGCCAGCAGTTCAGTTGCTGATCAGAGAAATAATTAAAAGCTGCTGAAAATAGGCAGAAATACTGATTCTTCAATTTCCTGCTGCTTGAGTTATAATGTCTACTCTGATCAAGAACCCCGGTGAAAGCAGATATCTAACTCCACAAAAGGAACCCAGAAGAGTTAAATTTGTTCCACTTGCAGAAATCTTACAAGCTATCCACCACAGGTACTTTTTCACCTTTGTCCTTTAGTCTGTGCATATTTCAAGATGCATTAACTGTTCTCACTAGTGATTTTCTTCTATTTTTATAGGTTTTTTTTTTTTTTTTTTTTTTTT
>VXAC01003573.1:770326-813305 GCA_013399225.1 Rhipidura dahli | reverse complement strand
TTTTTTTTTTTTTTTTTTTTTGCAAAATAGAGTCAGGCACATATTAAGTGTGGGTCTTTTTTACACCTTTAGTGGAAGGCTGAATCAAAAACAATGCACCTGGAAACTGGATTTTCTCAGCACTCAGTTAGAATGGAGTTAAAGTGTTCTCTTACTGAGTGAACTCTCCTCCCAGCTACTCATCATATGTTTGACCAGAGTGAATTTTAAAGAGTATGACTACACAGACCTTCTATTCCTAAAGCGTTATCAGTTTATCAGGCCCACAAACTGATCTTCTGCCAGAACAATCCAGTTAAGAACAAGGCTTTCTAATTAAGAGCAAAAGCAGAAGAGCCTTCTACCTCAGGCACACATAAATAAAACAAAAGTACTGATACTGTTTTTATGTACAACAGGGAATTTGTTCAGGTTTACCCAGTCTGGAAAAATCTTGACAAACCAAGCACTGATAAGCATTTACGAGGTCCTTATCACACATGCACTCCTACACCTCATAAAATACAGCCTGCCTTCAGGTTTGTGAGCAGAAGTCTGTATGAAATTGAGAATTAACCAAGAAAGTGGTGCAGAAGAAAGATGCAGGTTCAATCGTACAGTGCGACTCCTCCCACTGATAGAAACTTCCAGGAACATCTGTGTCTACAGAGGAAGAACTGGAATAATGAGGTGCCTCTGAAGAGGAATAAAATGTAGCATGATTAATAGAAAACTCTCTAGATGGAGGTCATGCAACTCTTCCATAAGATAGCTGTCTGTTCTAGAAATATATAAAGAGATTTCTAGGTGACTAGAAAAAAACATAGTGGACATCACTACCCCCACCCTCTCATTAGGCATTACTTTAATTTCATATATGACACAGAAAGGTCACCAGACAAAATACTACAGAAGGAAATACATTGGAAACAAAGAGGCTTTTCTTCATGGAAAATTTTAAATGCTGAAAGAATACGTCTCAGCACAATACACTATATGCTGTCTATGTAACACCATCTATTGTTTGCAGCTGTCACTCCTGAACTGACTGGGGGGCATATGGAACAAAAAAGTCACAGTAAAAAAAGGTAACCATGAAAACACTGTTTAGTACTAAAATCACCTTCTGAAGCACCTAAGTCTGATGAGCCTTTTTAGTATGCATTTGGTGCCCCTGAAAGCACAGTAAGTGCAGACCTTATGGTTCTACTCAGAAACAGAGAAAACACATGAAGCTCTAACAGTTTTTAGCAAGGATTCACAAAGTGAATTATGAAAGCAGAATTGAGAGGTACCATGGGACACCTTTATTCTGATTGCATACTACAAGTTTTACTTACAAAGACAGAAGAAACTTCTAAGTTAAAACTACTTTCCTGAAAATAGAAGAGACAAAACACCATGCACCAGCCATAGAAAGAAACTCAGAAAAAAGTAAGTTTTTCTATTTAATACATTGAAAAAAAACCTCATTTATAATAACCTGCCAGCCTACCCTTGCAGTTATATGGACAGACATGTTCTCAGCCTACACTTTACCAAAGTAAACAACACTAAGCCAGTTCATACACTATAACACGATATTCTGGAGGTTAGCTTTTAAAAGGTACCAGAAACTTTGTTACAGAAGTTTCCCCACAAGCATACTAAATGCAATTAAAATTTCCTATAAATTTTCCCACAACAAATAAGAAACCTGAAGCTTTGAACCTCTTTCATGTTGTCCAGGGATTAAACAGCTTTTAATTAAGAGCTGTTAAATACTGAGAACGTTAGACCTCCCCCTAACATTCCATTACAAGTGCAATGGCAAAGCAAAGACAAATGCAGAGAAAACCACAGACTGTGGTAGATGAAGGAAAGGACAAATTACTTGTGTCAGCCTATTTGCTATTCATAGAGAAATACAACATTTGGTATACAGTTGCTCATCTTGCCGGGAAGTCTCGGGATTTTTGATAGTTACAACTTGATAACTAATGTCAGAAGCTACATAAAGAGAATGATTATGATGAACAGTAAGGTAAGAAGGAAAAGGACAGGCATCATATTTCAGATTCTGAGTTTACTTTGCCCAGTGTGTGGCTACTTCATAAACACAGAGCACACAAGTTAAATGACCTGCAATAGTAAAAAGAATAAAGGAATAAAGGGGTTTTGCTTAAACAAAGAGAGGCAAATCTTTTTGACTTGTGTGAAGGGCATTTTAAAGGGCTGCAGTAAAAAATTAGGTATTTCTGGGGGTTTTAAAATATTTTTTTTCATTGTTTGTTTATACTGAATCTCAAAATCGGGACCTCTGATAATGTAGCACTACAGTCTTTGTAATTTGTTACCCTTACGCTTGACATGTATTGCATCATATCATAGTGCTGGGGAGCAAAATCTTTTCACAAAAGGATCACTTCTCTGTGGTTAAAAAGACTTTACATCCCCAAGTATTCCCTACCTCACCAGGCCACAGATGAGATCTGAGAGAAGAGAAACATACTACCCTCGTCATATGCCATATCACATATATAACATTTGCCTCCTGTCAAAAACATAGTGAATATATATTAATGTTACCATAGAAAAATACTTGGTACCTTCTGGCTAGGTTTGTATATTTGCCTTCAGACAAAATACCGAATAAAACACTCAATTTCTTTTTTCACCATGAAGTAAAATTTGTCAAGAAAGGTTGTCTTTTAAAGTAATAGTTACAATGGTCTTTAAAATTGCTCTTTTTTTTCTTCCCATTGTGCACAGTCCATCAATGGAAGTTTTGCCACTGCCATTCAAGGCAACAGAATTGGGGTATAAATATTTGACGGAGGAAAAGAACATAATTTTTTTTAAAGTATGGTTTGAACTATTACTATCCATTGAAGGGCTGGGTTAATTACAGGTTCTTCTGACATCACCCATAACACAGGGCAGAAATTCAGTAACACACACAAATAGGTCAATGGTTTTAGCGTACTTTCCAAAACCCAGGTGTACAGGAAAACCTCAAGAAAACCCCAAACCCACAAACCATAAAAAACCCCAAACTCCACACATGCACATCAGTGTCCTTCCTGCTGAAGACAAGAAACTAAATGGTGGCAGGGACAACTTGACTGCTGCATCAGGCCCCTGCCTGGATGGAGGCTACCCTGCACCCACACAGGTAGGCTTCCTGCCCTACCTGTATCCACTCTCTGAACAAACAGTTTCATCCTCTGACCAAAGGTTTCTGCAAACAACCCACCTTTCCGGCACTTAAAATCATTGTTTGCCCATCTTCAGCTGCATCTAAAGATCAGTGCTCCTGGGATATCAGGAAATCCACACTGATGTACTTAACTACTCAAAGAGAGACTTAGAATACTACATTATGACAGTAAAACTTTTCCTTTGCACTAAAGGAATGTAAGAAATATTATCAAAAAAGAGGGGAGTCTAGTGTTAAAAAATAAAAAAATAAAAGGCAGGGGAATTTGTATAGATAGTCATAGTTCACTTGGAGTTAATGGACCTATGACAATTTACACTCACAATGGATATGGCCCATGACTTCTGCTACCAGATGCTTGTTGAGTGCAACAACAGACTCAAAAAGCAACATCCCCTTACATTTAACATACTGTGTGGACAAATATTTCTTGCTTTTTATCTGAGAAGTAGTACATCACAGAATCCCTGAAAGAATTTACTGGAGATTCCAATTACTGAACAGAACAATTGTGTTGCATTTGATTTGAATGTTTATCTACTAGTTACTAAAGAAGTATAGTGTGAACTGAAACACCATATTCAATGCCTAAGATCAGTAAAAAAATAACAGTTGATCTTCATTCTTCTGATTCTATAAGATTATGGATTTGTTCATACTATTCATTGGACCTGAGATAGCATTTTAAGCCAGCTAATAGATAAAGCATTGAAAATTGACAGGTCATTAGTAAAAACATAGCTACAAATGGGCTTAGTGTTTGTGAGAAACTAAAGAAAAGACGTTGTTTGTCAAAGAGCACCTTGTAAACTTTACAACAACCTAATATTTAGGCTACTGAAAAAATTGTCAAAAATTATTATAAAATCAGCATTTTTAAACACAGAACTCAGGCACCAAAGTCTGTCTCCAAAATATAGTCCAAATAATATTTTAAACACATATTCTAATGTTACTTTGGAAGGGGGATTCTTTTGCTACAAAATATTTAAAAATCATTTAAAGACAAGAAAGGGAGAGAACATCAGTAGGGGTCTTCACTGAATCATGACCGAAATGGGCCTCCTCAGTAGGCATTGCCTTAAGTGGGTGTCAGCACTCTTAGCTGAGCTATGTCCTTGACAAAAGATGCTACAATCATTATTTAAGTGGATAGAACCAACAGAAAATGGTGCTGCCTTCATTTTATCGTTCCACAGGAAATTCTATGCCAGTTTCAATCATCCTCCACATTCATCCTCCATCGTTCCTACACCATGAAAAACAGCCCTTACAGGCAAAGATATACAAAAGAAACAAGCACATAAAACTGCGGCAGGCTGCTCATTGGTTAACACTGAATGTTGCTGTGCTTTCTTCATATCATATCCATTCAGGTATCTATTATTGCTTTGCATCTTTAGAAAGTGTACCAAAAAATGCTGCAGTTCCCAAGTACAGCACATATAGAAGCACAGACATAGGTGGCAGGGTTGCTTTCACTACAATAACCCGGGTAAAACAGGTTTCAAGGAAGCGAAACTAAACAAGGACATCAATGTTCTGAATTTCTGTAAGAAACAGAGGATTGTCCCTAGCTGTATAACCAGCCACAATCCTCTTGATTAACACATGTAACTTCAAACAGATGATCTAATATTCTGCCAACAACATTCTAACTTCTGCCTACAAACTCTCTCTTTCAGTTTACTCAAAGGACATTTTTGTAAGTTCTCCCTCTGCTTTCATAGGCGTTAGCACGGTGGGATGAAATCTTGAAATCACATGGGTCAGCTGGCACTTCGAGGAAGGCTGCTGATCTGTTTTGCTGAGTGTCAGATATTTTTAACAGAAACACGTCTGTTACAATCACGGTTGCTGAAAATTTGAAAAGAAAAACCTTCAGAAAACTAATTTCAACCTATGGGAACACGAACCTGGCTGTGCAGCATTCCAGCTTCTCACTCACCAAAGAAACCATTATGAGTCTTCTTCCCCGCCCCTTTTTTTTAAGGCATGTTATCCCCCTCAGTGTGTTATGACTGTCTAATAAATTGTCTTTCTCTGACATCTCCAAGGAAAGAGAGCAGGGCCAACAGACTCCCTCCGAAGAACCTCTAACAAGCAGCTCCCTATTCCCTCTGCTGACAGAGGAAAACAAAATCCCTAGCTGTTATCCTTCCTCATCCTGCCACGCCACCCTGAGTGAGTACACATAGGTCAGCTCCGAAAAGCTCTTGGAAGAGTCCACCAGCTGAAAATGTCATTATAATTGCTGCTGTGTCAGGCAGCAAATGAAACTGGCAGGGGCCGTGCTGGGCATCTCGGAGGGAGCTCAGCCATGGGGCTGCTCGTGCCTTGATGCCAGCGCAGGGGATGAGACAGCTCCACCTGGGCAGCTGGGCTTCAGCAAAGCAGGGGTGCGACCAGCAGGGCAGAGCTGAGCTGAGAGATCGTGCTGGAAGATGGGAAAGACACACAGGAGAAGGAGCAAAGAACTTAGATGGCAGTGGTGCTGAGGGAGAGGGTAGAAGGGATGTCTGGCCTCACCAAGGGGCTGGTCTGGGAACTGGGGTCACTTCTCACCCTGCAAACAGGTGAGAGAAAGGCAGCCCACCTCCCACCGGGCTGCTCTGACCTTGTCTAGAGTGATCTTCACCCCACTCTGTAAATGCCACCAGGGATAAGCTCAATGTGGTAGTTTCTTCTTTTAAAAAACTCTTTTTTAAAGTTTTCAGGTAGACAGTAATGCATCATGATTTACCTACAGAAGCAGATTTTATGCACAAATAGGATTTTTTGTTATTGTTCAGTTGGCTTAAATCCATTGATGTAATTTTATATGTATGCCAGGAAGACAGGGAGGAAGTAAAATCTTGAGAGAAATGACTGTGAAAGCATGGTTGAAAATTGCCAGTTATAAAAATCCAAAGAGAAGGGGAAGTTAAAAGGAATAATTTTATTAAAAAAGGAAATCCCATGGAAGTATCTTAAGCCTTTCATTTTGGTGTTTTTTGGGTTTTTTTCTTGAATGATGGGGAATATAATCTCTATACAAAGTACTTCCTGGGTTTTTATTGGCGCTTAAAAAATTAAAACATTTTTGTAAAAAGAAAAAAAGTCAAAAGTCATTATTATTTTTTTTTCAGTATTAAAAATGTTTTAACTGACCATGTCATTAAAAATGTGATCATATCTGGAGGAATATGAGCAAATGAAAAAGTGAAAATAACTGTACTGGCATAATTCTCTTTTTTTCTTCTTTCTTTTATTTTTTTTTAAACAGAACAAAGGTGGCTTTTTTATCTCAGTTGCCACAGAGATTATACATCTGATAGCAGTGAGTTTTGTAAAACAGCTAGAAATGATCATAGCATCAGCTATAAATTGGCTACATAATTATATGTACAAGTATTCATCTTCAAAGTCTTTTGCAGAACACTTTTATTAAAACTACAGAAACATCAAGTATTTATGAATATAAAACACTGAAGTGTCAGTTTTCCAGTCTTAAGGAAAAACTAGCATATTTCCTCTATCTGAAAAACTTATCATCTAAATTATGTCTTTAAAAACATCTAAGTGACAAAATGAAACATTTGTTAGTTTCTCCGCTACTTTTTACAGATGCAATGTGAAATAATTGTTGCAGAAAGTTAGATTTTGTGAATAGTTCCAAGTATTAGAGACTACTATCACAGCTTCTCTTTGATAGGACTTATCTGAGATTAAATTTTCCACAGTTCAAAGATAATTTTTGCTGGGGATTTTTGTTACTTTTAAGGAAATTGTTAGATATTTCAAAAAATAAGTTGCAGGAATGTTTTAATATTTCATTTCTCTTTAGAAAAAAAATAAATTAAAACCCCAAACAAAACCACTACTTGGAGAAGGTTCAGCCACTTGCTTCTGATGCTATTATATTGTCTTGCTATTGAGCAGACATGAGAGACTTGTTGGAACAGAATTTTGGCTGTTTCCATGAAACGCTGCCTGAATTCGTCCAGTTTTGCTTTTTTTTTTAATGTAATTTCGGCCTTAATGCACTTATCAACCCAGTCTATGAGAGGTGTACCTGATATTCTCCAAATACTGTGTCTACTGCTGGCTTTGCACTGGTGTGTGACAAAATAAAACCACTTGGTACCCATGGTTATCACCTGAGGTTAACTGAGGTGCTGGCATCAGGAGTTTGCAGACGGCCCAGGAGGACGGGGACTGTGGAAGTGGGATGAAGAGGCAGGTCAGGGATGTGGCTATCCCAGCACATGTTCCCTCAAATCTGGAGCAAAAGCTAGTAATTTTTGTGTCTCACCATCTATTTTTGTCAATGGATGAGTAAGGATGTGTCTCCCCTTCTGGGTTGGCCTGTACTAGAGACAGCAGTCTAAGTGCTATCTGCTTGTCATCTGGCTCCAGAGGCACAGGTCTTGCTAGCTTGGCTAAGGAATCCAGAATTCATGAAATAATTTTGGTGTGTCATCATAATTTCACATAATAAGTTTGTTGGTTTTTTTCCAAAGTAGGAAAATTAGCTTTTTCTCCACAGGAAATTCTATGCCAGTTTCAATCAAGGCCTTTACAGAGTTCTCAAAAATTAAAAATAAACAGATGCTCTTCTACTTCAGCCACTGGAAGAGGGTAGAAATGAACAAACTTTGGCTCTGTAGCTTCCCTTTCTGGAGCTGGGGTAAGAGCACCCTGAATCACCCCAAACTGCTGGGAGGCTGGGGTGTTCATCCAGCCTTGATGTAAGCCCAAAGCTAACTTCCCCTTTCCACTTTCCCTTCCACTTCTTCCTTTGGACTTAAAATTAATTACTGAATGTTTATCCGACTGTATTTTCAAAGGCTCCTCTCTTCTTTTAATTTTTTTGCTGTGTATAATCAACCAATTAATGCCTGACTGTCACATTTTTCCATTTAAATCTTTCCACAATGTAACAGTGGATGCTGCATTGTTCCATAGGCAAAATAGCTCACATTCCAAGGTGAAAATTAATTTATTTTCAGATGCCACACACATGATGCTATGCAAACATCATTAGCTTGATACTCTGTGAGTAGCAATTGTACCAACACTACAGCTCTGTAAATTAATGTAATTTGGTTTAACATTAATAAACTCTTCACGAATCAAAACATGTGGAAAACTCAATTACGAGAACAAATGCTTCCCCAAGTTTGAATTTCAGCATTTCGTTCTTAATGCGTAAAAACTGAGATCCTGTATATACTGAAATATCTGTCAGTCTGAACCACAGAGAATACAAAGCTACAGAGATCAGCTACTGCATATTCTTGATGGAGCGTCTGAGTCCTGAACTACTGATTTTGTGTTACATTTTTGCTTTGCTCTCCATTCCTCAACCTAATATAAAAAAAAAAATGCATCTAAACTTCATGACACAGTGAAGTTGTTTTTCCTACATTAATAACCAAGTGCAGTATGAAAATGCTACTTTGCAGCTATCTACAAATGAGTATCACCACAGCAGCTCCAACCTGAAAAAGCGACTACAGCTTCAGGTCTGTAACATGGCCCACCTACAAACACGCCTGAGCTCTAAGATTCAAATTCCTGCATAATTTAACAGATCTTTGAGCTGAGAATATTTTTTTTTTATTTAATGTAGCATTTTACAGCTGGACTGTAAAATCTAAGTGTCTTTTCTTACATAAATGATTCTATGGCTGGGGAGCAGCCCTGCAGAAAGGGATCTGGGGGTGCTGGTGGGCAGCAGCTCAGCGTGAGGCAGCAGTGTGTGCCCGGGCAGCCAGCAGGGCAAACCCCATCCCGGCTGCATCAGCCACGGCAGCAGCAGCTGTGATCGGGATCGTCCTGCTGGATGCAGCCGTGGTGCAGCCCCACCCCGAGTCCTGCGTGCTGGCCGGGGCCCCACGGCTTGAGAGGGACGGGAAGGTCCTGGAATGGTCCAGAGAAGGACAGCAGAGCTGGTGGAAGGGCTGGAAGCCATGGACCGTGAGGAGTGACTGAGGATTCTGGGTTTGGCTGTGCTTGGAGAGAAGGAGGCTGACAGGTGACCTCACTTCTCTCTAGGGCTTCCTGAGAAGAGGAGAAGGAGAGCAAAGTGCTGCTCTCTTCTCCCCCGGGGCCAGCTAGAGTACAGGTGTGAATGGTTCAAAGCTGTATCAGGGGAGGTTCAGAATGGACATGAGGAAATAATTCCTTACCAAGAGGGTGGTCAAAGTTAAACAGGCTCTCTGAAGTGGTGGTCAATGCCCTGTGCCTGTCTTAGTACCGTTTAGTACTTTAAAAAGAGGCATTTGAACAATGCTCTTAATAATGGGCTTTAACTTTTGTCAACCCATGGAATGATCAAGAAGCTGGACAAGCTTGATCCTTGTAGGTCCCTGCCAACTGGAGCTACTGTATTGTACTGCACAGTACTGTATTTTATTTTATTGTATTATGTTGTATTCCAGTCTTTTCTATTCTGTGTGTTTACTCCCCTACTAATTATTTTGCCATATAGAACTACTTTATTTTCATTAAGCAGGCAGAAAAATGGAGGTTTGTCAACATAATTTTGCAAAACTGAGTCAGATGAAAGTATAAGAATTTCTATCTGCAGGTCAGTCTGCTGAACTTAGGAGACATTTCCTAACTTGAAGGAAAGTGTGGTGAGGCAGGAGAAAAAATGCTTTCTGGCAAGCAAATTGAACTGCTAGGAAAGCTTGCTGTGGGGAAAGTATGTGTGTGTATGTGAATAAATATTTATAAAAACTAAGATTCTGTGATATACCATTGTTTGTGTTGCACCTAAAGTAATCCTTTACCTCCACTATGCCATTATCAGAGTGAACAAAATGAGAAATGGAATGCTTATGATTAAACTTTTCAAGGAGTGTGAGAAACTGCTGATGACACATGCTTCTTGCAGCCTTACTTTTAGAGTAGATTTACCTCAAAAACTTCAGATTTTAGACTCAAAAGAGCAGTACCAATTTAAAAGAGCAGATTTCCTTATGGAGTTTTGTTTCTTCTTTTCAAAAAGCAATCCCTTCCACCACTGTTAATGGTATTTAGTTTTGAATAGAATTGTCCAAATATTATAGGTTTGTACTATCCATTTGACTTTTTCTCAAGTACACTAAATTAGTTGCATCTAGTTTGTTTGGCTCTTTCAAACTGAAAGAGAAAACATAATAATACAAAAGCAGGGAAAATCTAACCATAAAGCCATAAAAATTGAAAGGATGATTTACGGTGTGGTGTTCCAGCATTATCTCATTTTGTTAAATTACCTACTTTTCATCAGAATAGTGTTCCTTTATCTTTGTGCCTAACTACAACATTCACCCTTTCCTTGTATGCACTTAGAGGCTATTCAGCATCCTAAGGAACTCTAATTAAACTCAATGTGGCATCAAATGCCTACAGGAAGTCTCAGGGACATATAACTGTCCTTTTGTAAGACATACAATAAATACTTTGAAAGCCATTTAAGCTACTGAACAAATGAGAGTAGGGGAGGGAGAGAGGGAAGAAGTAAAATCTAAACACACTAAAGATTGCTGGTTATATCGGGGATGTCCAACAGCTGCAGTAGCTACTTGCCAAAAGCCCAAGGGCCATTACAACTTTGAATATCAATTTACATATATCCTTGAAGGGAATAACAAGTGTCTTACTTTGCTTGCAACTTCTTTGGTAGTTTAATACAAATTGTTTCTCTGAGCTGCTGAAACATAGGCACCTGCTGCTGATCTGGAATTTGCTGGAAGAGGGCGTGTTGGGGTCACATATTTACAAAGAGCTGTAAGTGGCTCTTTGCCCTGTATTGCACAGCTTGTGAGTCGCACCTTACAGCTCGCCTGATATGACAGGCTAGGAATATTTGGCCATAAAAATCCCAACCACTGCTCTGCAAAGTAGGAAGTGGGCTCTCCCAATACACAGACTGTGAGTGAATTCTCACCCACAGAAAAAATCAAGTCCCTTAAATATTCATACACAAGTTAAAGGTAGAAATTTTAAAAAAAGGACTCTTAGGAAAGAAAGTGTATGTGTTCTTTGGTGTACTGCATGCTTGTAGCCCTACATGTAATGAATTACATTCAGTACAATGCTTGATCCAACCCATTTAAAAGTATCTTGACAGTACTGCTAATCTTAAGTGGGAAGATGCTTCCTATATTTAAGTTAGCTTAACTGTAAGAAATTTAACTTATTACTGCTTCTTCCTAAGGTATTTAGAAACCTTGCCCAACTACAGGCCAAGTCCTTTAGGGTTGCTTTTTTTGTCTTTGCAACCAGTCTCTCTCAGTAAAGCAGTGTGTCTGCATTACACTTTAATTTACACAAGGACATTTGATTTAAACAGTAGCAAAAAGCTTTCCTGAAGATTTATTTTTTATCCCCAATGCATATCCTCGTCTTCCTTTGTTTTTTGGGGGATTCTGAATAATATGGGTTAGTGAGCATAACAGTTCAAAATAGACTATCATCCTTCTTTCTCCCTAGATATTCCCTGTCAATTTCTTTCTTCAGTTCTTCCCTTCCTCTAACAGAAAGGAAAAAAAACCTACCACTTGCAACAGTTTCCCCGGATAACAAGTTGCAGTAATACAGACACTTGTGCCTACTCCAAGATGCTACATATATTAGTTTAAATACACATGTGGCTTTTAAAATTCATCAACTTTGTAAGTACGTTGAATTTATATTTCTATGACTAAATAATATAAAATGCATTAGATTGTTCATCATTGATTTACTTGTGATTAGAAAGCATTAAGTGGAAGGTAAAGCTCAAGAAACAATGCCATGTGGGAAGAAGTTGTGATCTGTTGTGGTGCAAAGCAAAGCAAAACAGTATTTCCACTGCTCTTTAACTCTGTCTTGAATTATACATATTCTGGGGTATAAAATGAGGGGGAAAAAATATTTTTAAATGCATGAGGAACATTAAGATAAAAAAAATTCAGATTTTATTACAAGATAGACTGTCAGCTTCTTCTGAGTACACCCTACATCTCTGGGCAGAGCAGAGTACAAATTTTAGTTATATGTTAATTTGTGATGTCGTAAGCTTCTGAGGCTTTCTAGGTTGCATCCTACACAACTAGAGGAAAAACTGAAAAACTGCACTCTAAAATAGATAAGAGAGAAAAAAATTAGTGCAACCTTGGTTTTAGTTCTGTCCTCCCTCCAAATTTCCTGTCTTGGCCTGAAAGACTGTCAGAGTCTTTCAAATTTAGAATGATGAAGTCAAAAGCAGATCTGAGATTGTGGATCAAAAATCCCCTGAAAGGAGCCCCAAACCCACAGGAGGGTGAAATACAGCCTCCCCCTCAGCCTTGAGAGAAAAAAAGGAAACTGACACACAGGGGCTAGGAGGGAATTGCAGCATGTTCCAGCCAGATCCCCAAATTGGATTGTCAGGGAGTCAGGAAATCTGCCAAGACAAACACATGCTGTTTAATGTAGACCAGCCCAAGATAATCTGTGCCTCAGTTCCTCACTCATAAAACAGGATAACATTCCATGCTTTATGGGGAGAAGAATGTACCCGAAACATTTTGAAATAATCTGATCCTACAGCAGAGAAAGGCAAAAAAATCCCAAGATCCACCATGTCCATTTGATGTACAAAACATGGAGAGACAAAGGTTAAACAACTTGCTGCAATCACACACAGGAGTACAGTCAGAAATTGAATCCAGACCTCTGAAATTACAGTCCAGTGTTTTAATCACAAAATTCTTCTTTTTCCTTGATTAAAACAGGAAGTGAAAACATAAGTATGAGCTTATTCTGTAACTTCAACATATTACCACAAGCATCTTAGAAAAACATACATAGTTCAAATACGGTTGTCTCAGCCACATGAATATTTTGATGAAACAAAAGGCATGCATGTCATTCTGGAGGAAGCACATCATCAAACACCTGGTCATTATGTGCCCGAATAAACACTGTAACTTCTGAGTTGAAACAAACTTGTATTGTTTTTAAAAAACCATCTGTTTATGTGAATTTTAAGATAATCTTGTATAATTCACAAGATTAACAATGTTATCAGTGGCTACACTACATTGAGCCCAAAGAAATTTGCCACACCATCTAAGGAAAGGAGGAAGATACAAGTGGTGCTGCTATTTGATGGTAAGGAAAGCATTCTTTCTTTTTAGTGTGATGTTAGATACCTTTGTTTTGCCAGAGAGATTGAATTTACAAAACTATTTTCCCCATCAGCTACTGTCTTTTACCTGGAAGACCCCAGAAAGGGGCAGGGAAGTGGCCTGAGGGTGAAGTTCTCTGATGATCCACTCCTTTCTACCTTCTTTCCCAAGACCTTATATTCTCTTTTCCGTCTTGTAATTACATGAAGATTCATCACATGATGAAAATACATCTGTTTCCATCATAAAGATATATGACTGCCCCTCACATCATGCAGAAATTTCCCTTTGGGGTCACACAAAAGTTGTGCTTTGGGGTATGTAGACCATGGAGAACAAATTGCTCAGGAACCCAGCCTCGGGGTTACTCACTTGAGTTTTAACACAGCCACATTACTGGTTTTTAGACATTCTGTCTTCCACTGTTTGAAATAAGTGTTTTTTCCAAACTACAATAGCTTCAGCATTTTTCTTCAATGGACTGAATTTTCAAAAAATTTACTGTTGTCCCAAAATACTTGAAAATCAGGTATGAGGACATGCAAATTTATTCCGAATAATTAATACCCCAAAAATTCCTCCACAAAGTAATGATCATTTCTACTTGGTGGCAGTGTTTCTTCTAACCTATTTTTCCTAAACATCCAGCATACAGTCTTCAAAGTCTGCAAACCCGTAACTGATCTTAGTCACAGTTCAATAAAACAGGGACTTCTCAAAGTTTCTTGGAAAACCCAGTTTCCCTGCACAGGGCTCTGGAAAGAAATGTTAATCTACTGGCATCCTGAGCAAACTGCAGAAAAGTCCTGTAGGGAAAAGTGTAGTAGTGACAACAGAGACTTTTCCCATACATCTGTCAAGAGCTGAGCTTAAGGACACTCCTTTCTGCTTGAATTCTGTGAGCCTTCTTCACTTCCACAAAGGCCTTGCCAGCTTTTACAGAAGTCCTTAAAAGCCAACAAACTGAATATTCAAATATTAGGATACTGTCCATCCCAAGCTTACTTCAAGGTGGCACTACTACAGCTAAACTTCTTCAAAACAGTTTTACCCAATGGGTAAAATTTAACCTAGCCATTCAATTCAAAAGAAAAATGTATTAGACTAGAGAACATGAAGTCTTTTAGAATTATATTATCATCTAAAAGCAACACTTCTAGAAAGAAAGACAACCATTTCTGCCCTTCTACTCTTAGACTCCAAGATAACAATGCCCGTTGTTTTGTTTTAAATCATGGTAAAAAAAGCATTCTTTTTTATTTGCAAAACATTTATTTTATATTCACACACTTGTATCTTTCTGAACAGATAGGAAGTCTCTCTTTTGAGAGACAAAACTAATAACATAAATGATAGAAAAGGTAAAAGCATAATGCACTGAAAAAAGGTTTGTTGGGTTGCACTTTAGTAAAACAACCCTTTAGTAGCACAGTCCTCTGGACAGAGAAAGCTAATCAGAGACTATTTTTTTGGCTGTATTTTGATTTTATTTCCTTTGTAAATTAATCTGTGCTATATGTTACTGGTTTTGATAACTTTAATAGTTTTAATAATAGTATAGATTGTAGTTCTCCGTTTCTGCAGAAAAAACCCTAGAAATTTTTCCAAATATGGATCTTAACAGAAAATAAAGACATCTCCAAATAATCTGCAGCAATTTAAAACTATATATTAGGTTGAAAGTTTTTACATTTAGATTTTTATGAAAACATCTCAACTTCATTACCTGAAGGTCAGAATGCTTTTTGTACTGGCAAGTTTGACTGCATAACACACATTTTTCTCTCTGGCAATCTGTAATTGCAGATTAATTCTAGATTTCTACAGCATGGACTCCATAAAAATACCTTGCTAGATGGTATCTCCATAGGTAATGTTTCTTATCCTTTAATATTCATTAGGTATAATTTTAAAGCAAGTTACAATGGCTTTATGTTTCAGGTTTCCACTGAAGCATGTCTTTTTTGAAGCACTAATACCAGCAGCAATAGGTCTCGTGTGGCTCAGTGCAAGGCTGCACTGTGCAGGCAGCAAATGGAAAGAGTCTTTTATTCTATGAGAGTTCCTTCCAAGCAAATGGAAAGAGTCTTTTATTCTATGAGAGTTCCTTCCAAGCAGTTAGATATTCTTTGGCCTTTTTCCACCCTTCCTTTTTTCTGGCTTACAAAATGATCCGCACTGTTTTATACAGAATACTCCATTTTTGAAAAATCGCAATCAGTTTCTGAAAATAAAATAATTATACCACCAAAACATGGCATTTTATTTGAAGGACTGATTTTTTCAAAAAAATTGAAATAGAAAAAAGCATGTAATGAGGCAAAGATCTCTAATCCCTGAGAGCTCTTGGGCCTCATATGATAAGATACTCATGACTTCTCACTAGACCTTTGACCTGACCTCGTTTTTCTGAAGTTTCAGGTTACTCTTCAATCTAGTAGACATTAAAAAAAAAAAAAAAAAAATCTACCAGTAGTGTACTCTTCACTTCACCTTCTAATGTGAGGTCCAGAACAATGACAGCACACTGCTGCTTCCAATACCAAAGGAATAAGACCCATTGTGAAGTGTCATAAGCCAAATGACAAGATTTCTTAATTTTGGGGTTTGTTTTTTTTTTTTTTTTTTTTTTTTTTTTTTTTTTTTTTTTTTTTTTTTTTTTTTTTTTTTTGTTTTTGTTTTTTAGTTATTTCTTTCTTTATTTTAATTTAGGGTCGCAAACCAGCAAATGTTGCATAGCAAAGCATTAAAAACCAAGGAAAAATCAGGATGAAAGATCCTGGGAACCCTAATTTACTTCCTGTTGAGCAAGAGCATATAATTAGCAACTATGCATCACACACGCAGTAAATTTTTTTTTCACTGTATCAGTTGAAATGGTTTGTTTATATTGATATTTGTGAAATATTAACAGGGTCACTCTCAGTACAGGAGAAGCACTTGGAAAATACTAGGGAAGTCAAAAGAAATATAATTAATTACTTGTTCCATAACAAAAGTGAATCAATGTAAAATTTGGTTCCCCGGTTTATTTGTCTGGCATAGGCCAGAAAAGAAAGACCAAGAAGAATGTATCCCATGATAAGCAAGAAGGACAAACTGGTGGTGACTGATAGGGAGAAAGATGAGGTATTTGGCTTCTTTGCCTCAGTCTTCACTGGCAGTCACCAGGTGTCTCAAGTCATTGTTCCTCTGTGTGGGTGTGAGGGAGTGAAATCCCTCCCGCTATACATGAAGGTTTGGGATCACCTGAGGAAGCTGAATAGCCACAAGTCTGTGGGATCTGATGAGATACATTCCAGAGTCCTGAGGGGACTGGCTGATACTCTTGCCAAGACAAGCTCCATCATACCTGAAAAGTCAAGGCAGTCAGGCAAACTCCCTGCTGACTGGAAAAAGGAAAAATCACTCCCATTTTTAAAAAGAGGAGAAAGGAAGTTGTGAGGAACCACACACTGATGAGCTTCACCTCTGTGTCTGGGAAGATCATGAAGCAGATCCTCCTGGAGATTATGCCATGGCATATAAAAGACAATGAAATGACCCAAGGTGGTCAGCGTGGCTTTACTAAGGGCAAACTGTGCCTGACCAGTTGGGTGGCCTTTTGTGATGGAGTGACAGCAACAGTCAATAAGAGAAGACAACAGACATCATCTGTCTAGATTTCTGTAGGCCTTGATACCATCTCACATGACATTCTTGTCTCCAAATTGGAGAGACACAGTTTTGATGGACTATTCAGTAGACAGGAAACTGGCTGGATGGATGCAGGCAGAGAGTTGTGGTCTAAGGCTTTGTGTCCAGATGGAGGCCAGTGATGAGTGGTGCCCTCAGGGACTGGGATTCCTGGGACTGGTGCTCTTCAATATCCTTATCAATGACACAGACAGTGGGATCGACTGCACCCTCAGCAAGTTTGAAGGTGACACAAAGATGAACATAGATTGGCACTACAGAGGGACCCGGGAAAATTGAGAAATTGGCCCACAAGAACCTCATGAAGTTCTACAAGTCCAAGTGCCAAGTGCTGCAGCAGGGTTGAGGAAATCCCAGACATGAACACAGACTGGGAGTTCAAGTCATTGAGAGCAGCCCTTTGAAGAAGGACTTGGGGGTTCTTGTGGATGAAAATCTAGACATGACCCAGCAGTGTGAGCTGTCAGCCCAGGACAGTGGTATCCTGGGCTGCATCCAAAGCAGCTTGTCCAGTATGGCAAGGGAGGGGATTCTACCACTCTATATGGCCCTCATGAGACTCCACCTGGCGTCCTGGGTCCAGCCCTGGGGTGCTCAGCAGAAGAAAGAGGTAGACTGCTTAGAGTGGGTCCAGAGGAGGCCATGAAGATGATCAGAGGGCTGGAGCACCTCTCCTGTGAAGACAGGCTGAGAGAGGGGGCTTGTTAAGCCGGGAGAAAGAGAAGGTTTTGCGGAGATCCCACTGTAGCCTTAAACGGTTCTCATAAAAAGGGAGGGGCACTTTTTATACTGGTAGATAGTGCAGGACTAGGGGCAACAGCTTTAAACTGGAAAAGGGCAGGGTTCAATTAGATGATAAAAAAGAAATTCTTTACTCAGAGGGTGGTGAAGAGCTGCAACAGGTTGCCCTGAGAAGCTGTGGATACTTCACCCCTGGAAGTGTTCAACGCCAGGCCGGGTGGGACTTTGAACAACCTGAAATATGGGAAGGGGTCCCTGCCCATGGCAGGGGGGTTGGAACTGGGTGATTTTTACAGTCCCTTCCAATTCAGACCATTCTATGATTCCCTTTTCATCCTTGTAACTGAACCAGTAAGTGAGCCCCGGCGTCTAACAAAAATCACCAAATCACCACTCAAGTCAAAATGACACTAACAAACAGAGGTTTTGCCTAGCTACTCAATGACAGGATTCTAGTCTTGTTTTACCTACTTTTCAAGTTATAATAACATAGCATGGGTAAATTTGCAAGCACAGCAATCTAAGCATTTTACCCACTCATTTTTAACCATTTTTCCAGCCCATACTTGCCCTATAAACAATTACTGTTCCAACATGGCTTTGTAGTCAATTTACTTGTTCAAAATATGAAATAAGCAAGCAGAATTTGCTCAAGAATAGTCAATCAAATAAAAACCCACTGTAACACAATATTACCTCTGTCTGAAAAGGTTGCATCCTTTCTGCAAATTTTTGATCAATTTAGATATTTTTAGCAAGAACACTGTGGTTGAAGACAGTGTTTATTGAGTTTATGAACTAAATCCTGACAGAACAAAAGTAGTCAGAGTACATTAAGTAATTTTCCAAAAAGTACTTACTGAAGATTGTGATTTGGGCTGTTTGTTGGACCTGCAAACATAAAACAAACAAGTGTTGATGACAAGTTTAGCTCAAGGACAACATCATGGAAAAAAAGTCAATAGCAATCTAAAGGAAACTGTCTCTTTAAGGAAGGTTTGTCTCAAGATTCAAACAAAACATTCCTGAACATAATTATATATTGTTGTTTTCAAAGCCACAAATAAAAATCACATGAATCTACTGTCTGCTCCAGTAGCAACTTGAATGGGCACAATTTTGTTTATAAAATATCTTCCACCACAAAAACATAGGCAGTTAGACAAGGTGTTACCTAGACACATCACTTACATTTTAATAAGCCCCACCTGAGCCTTACTATCAGAATTTATGATGTGGCAAGGGGATGATCAGCTTTTGCCACAGCAGGAACAAGGTTCAGTACACAGCACTTCACTTCAATACCCAGTCAGTACAAACTAAACTGTGGGATTAATTATTTACATTACAAAATTAGAAAAAAAAATAGAAAAATGTATCTAGAATTTTTTCTCCCATTGCTCCAGACACAAACTAAATAAAAGGCTGACTTCCAGATTGGATTATTAAGTTTCAAAAATGGAATATAAACACTTCTTGAAAGGTGTGGTGTACCTTCACGTGTCAAAGGACAGAATTTGAGGCCAGGCTTCACATAGCACTACAGAACAGGTATTTGCAAGGATGGGCCCAGAACCATGAACATCACACAGAAAACCTCTTCTCATTCTTCTCTTCAGTTTTTGTTTTTTTTCACAGATTGAGTTCAGCAGTAGAGTGAAAACTCCAGGTAATGAAATGTTACCTTTCTTTTGTACTTTATACTGGCATTTCTTTAAATTTTTTTCTTCACTGTGTATTTACAGACCTCTACATCTGTATTTACTTTCTTTTATTACCAGTAAAGAGGTATCAAGTTCAACTGAGAAGCTCTGTGCTGGGAGAGAGGCCCCAGGCACTGATTTTATTTTCTTTTGTGTTGAGAATTTTTCGTAAAACATTAAATTCATTTCTCATTATACTATGGTTAAAACTAATACCTAGTCTATAAAGCAGTCTGAGTAGCTATAAAAGCCAGGAACTCACCAAGCCTGACAAACAAAACTCCTGTTGCAGTTATAGTCTTCATCCCATTTGAAGCCACGCACTGGTAGTATCCTGTGTCTGTGGTATCCAGATCCTGGATTCTCAGACGTGAACCATAATCTGTTTTTCTGATGATGATCCGTCTTGGCTCCTGAACGACTGGAGCATCATTTTTTAGCCATTTGACATTGGGAGATGGATTTCCTGCTACCTTGCAGTGGAGGATTGCTGTTTGCCCCTGGACTACAGTGATATTGTTTACTGGTTCCAAGAAGGTCAGGAAGTAACCTAAGAGGATAAAAGGTCATAAAAGGTCAAACTTTACTTGGGTTGTGGTAAAAGCCTGCTCAAAGGCACTTTTCTAAGAGAGAACCTTGGAAAAAGTTTCAGTTTTCTTTCAAGCATTCAAAAAATACTCAAAAAAATGCAATTCACTGTCCTAGGAACACCACAGCATCACACTCCAATTTGTGTTCCGTTGCTGACTTCATGTTTGTGTGCCAGTAGGTATGCAGATTAGAAGGTCAATCATGAATTGACATCATTACACTCCTAAATGCCTGTCTGGACACCTACTTTGAAGCAGTAGTGACTCTTTCTACATCTGAAATGCTAACACATACCTCGAATGCTGTTCTGTTCTAACAGACAAACACACCCTTGTTCAATGAAAGAGTAATCCCAGCTGTAACCATTCTGGAATATCATTGTAATTTCACCACATAATCTTCTTACACTATTACAGATTTGTCTCAAAAAGAACTACAACTGGTAAAGTTACTTTTAGATACTGATTTGACTTGTCAGTTAATCAACAAAATCTTAAAACTAGTATCTTATAATAGGCTTATCTTATAATAAGTTTTAAAGATGATATGTATCACATTAAATTTAAAGAAATAATGTCTCAATTGCAGAAGTAACCTGTGATACAGAGGGGACCTTTAAGCTGATTATAGACTGCCATTTTTTACTTGAAGTCAAAAAATATGGTCAAGGAAAGGTCTGTATGGATACTGCATAGTAAGATTTTTTATTTATTTTGCAAGTGAAAACTACAAGCCCCAGTTGGTGGTGTGTTGAAAGCAAAGGGCTTGTTAAGCAGGCTGTATTGGTGATCTCAAGGGATGACAAAAAAGGAAGGAATTGATGGAAGGACACCGTCAAAACCTGACAGTCAAATTTTTGTATGTTATTATTTATAAATTTAATTTGATGTTAGGAGTCTTGCAACTAACACACATCACAAACTGAAAGCTTGACAACATGTAATTTCACTGAAACAATAATGTTGTTGCATTACAGAACAGGTAAGAAAAGTATCTAGCTGTCTTGCCCATATTTTGTTTGTTTCTTTGAATTCAGACCATCTAGATGTAAAGCATCAGGAATTCAAATTACACTACATTTTTATGGCAATTGAACCCAAATATCAAATAACTTTGATGGATGCCCACATGTGGACATTTCCTATCAGTCAGATTATTTTGCAGGTGTTTAATTAAGAAATAGCATATTACTGTGCCGGAATCTAATAAAGAAATGGTCTATGGTGACAGTCTAATTGCTAAAATACCTTAAGAAAATTGATGCTCTGCTTTGATTTATATTTGACAGGACTATGAAAATCAATTCCTCTGTAATGGTTAAGTACAGTACTGGAGAAGGGAGCAGAAGATACATTGAAATATAATAAGTGTGCAAAGCCAGATTTTGCTGGACAACTGGATTTTCCTGTGTATTACATTGTTCTCTACCACTGGCCTTTCAAAAGAAGTCCTGTTTTAATTGATAATATGAAAATACAATGTAGGCAAATGTGAATTTAGTTTGCCACTAAATAGAAAATTAAATAAATCCAAGTACATGAAATCTCCACATAATATTGAAAACTTATAGGAAAATTAATTTTTTTGTTCATAAAATAAATTATTGCTTATGCAATTTTATATTAGTTTTCCCTATTTTTAATTAAAAATCTTTAGCAGGCTTCAAAACATTTTGACAAAACACAAAAATATTTATTATGGAAAAACTTATATAAAAGGGAGAAAAAATATATTACTGCTTTCAGCAATGTCACGCCACAACAGTGTCATTTGTTATGCTTTCCAGTTATATTTCATAGCTGAAAAAACAGAAATACTATTGTGACATTCTGGCAGGGAACAGAAAACCAGTAAATTGCCTTCTTGATATAGTAAATTGAAGCCATTGATTTAAACTTCTTTTTAAGCCAACATTTTACTTACATAACCATTTCTAGCAGCATGAAAGAAAGCATGATCAGTCATACCAAAAGTTAGAAAAGGATTTTCTATGTCTATTTCACTCTTAGCTTGTTATTTAGAGACCTATGTCACCACTTTTTAATAATCTGTATGTAGTTTATTCTCATCAGCACCACTGAGATACTGGGCTGCATCCATAGGGGCATTACCAAGCAGAGACAGAGATACCACAATCCCAATCTACTCAGTGCCTATCAGGCCACACCTGGAGTATTATGTCCAGTGCAGGTCCCCAAAATTCAAAAATAACACAGAAAGACAAGGGATGGACCAAAAGAGGGCTACCAGTGTCCCCTGTGAGGAAGACTTGAAGTGCTTAAGTCTCTTCTCTCTGGAAAAGAGAATTTGCAGGAGGGGCATCATCACAGTTTTTCCACACCAAAAGGCACCCACAAAGAGAACAGAGACACCCATCACAAGGAGTTACATGGAGAAGACATAGGGCAGTAAGTGAAAGGAGGCAGGAAATATTTCATTTCAATAGAATAAAGGTATTTTTTGCAGTGAGAACAATCATTCACTGGAAAAATTAACTGCCTGGAGATGTGGTGGTGTCCTCATCCCTGGAGGTTTCCAAGATGTGATTGGACAGAGTATTAGATTGTTTTGTCTAGTCTTTCTTTCCCCAAAAACGTTGGATTGGATGATTTTCAGAGGTGCCTCCCAGGCTGGAATGTTCTGTAGTTCTATGGGTCTATGATTCAGCAATTTTGTGTACAGGCTGAATGCACTCATACAAAGGAGGAAAAATAGACTGTTTAAGAACTTTTTTGAGAAAAAGCCAGGCCACTTCCAGCATGGAGCCAGCACAGAGGTACCTTTGCCTGGCTCAGAGATGCTTCTGATTCCCAAGAAATGAAAGAAGCACAGAAGATCTGTCCAAAAGGATGGGCCAATTCAAATGCTGTAAGATGACAGGCAGGGATTATGTTTTGTCTGGCTCTTTACTGCACTTTTTGCTCTTGACATGCAAGTACCTGAAAGGTCTATATGGTTCTTGTGCCATTCAAGCTTCCTCAAAACCTTATCACTATTTCCCTTTTTCTGATTTAAAACCAGCTGGGTGGAGTCCAACTCCTTCTTTTTGGCATAGTCATGGATATTGCATTCAAATACATTTGGATGAAAGCAGGTAGTAAATTTACTTATTAGGATTTATTAACTCAGGATTGAAGCCATGTCAGAACTTCTTGTTTTACCAATTAAAACAGAGCTTCTGCAGGAAATAATTAGATCTCTATCTTTTAAGCCATCCAAAATATTTCATATGAATCTCTGAATTTAATCCTAATAATAACTAGAACAAAACTATCACCATGAAAAACAGTGCCAAAGATTTATGGATTAAATCAGACTCAGTGTAATTCGATAGACTTCCCCTGAAGTCAGAGTAACTGCACCTATTTCCTGCAGGTCAGAATTCAGCTTCAGTTCATCATTAGTCCTGCCAATTTTACAGGTATTTTCTGCAGTGTTTTATATTACCTTCTTATTACAAACCAAGTAATAAATATTTTAACCTAATGAACTTTGAAGCATTTGTGTTTTCCAAAGTTCTCCAGAGCAGCCTAAGAGCAGTAGGGTATCTCACAGCCTATCCCCTGCCTCTGTCCACTCTCAACTCAACACTCTCTATTAGCTGGTTTCATTTCCTCTTTGAGGAGTGTTGTTTATATTCTCACTGATTCTGAAGTATTTGTATGACAGAGCGGGCAGGCATTTGTTGAGCTGCTCTGTTATTTGGTGTCCACTTGAGATAATCCATAATTGCAATTCTTTCAAACAAAGTGGAAAATGTAACCAACCATGTTCTAAAGAATGTTTTCTTTATTTAATTTCTGTGGTGATAATCAGCAGTTACTTTTTTTGTAATGTACGTCACACCACAAACACAGTGTAGATGCCAGTTTGAGGTAAAGGTTTGGGGAAAAAAACAAATTTTCCCAGGATAAATTAGGACCTCAACAGCGTGCAAAGCAATTTTTTTTCCAATGTAGTTCTCATTCTGTCTTAGTAAATCTTAATTTGGACAGGTATGAAGGAAAGCAAAATGTGAAGATGCTAGAACTTGTATTTATTTAACTTGTGTCCTATATTTTGTGTAAAGCATCAGTCAAGTAGAATTCTTTAAAAATGGAACAGAATTGTTAATCTGTTTTAATACTTACATAATTTTAAAACAGAGAATAAATGCTCCCCATATATTTTGTGTTTGTTACATATTGCCAAACTTGTAAATGTCCTATTGCAAATGTCATATTGTAAAGAATTATATTTTATTTGAGAGATGGATAACAAATAGCATTTTTTTAAAAATACAAGTATAACGTCCAGAAATTTCCTGTTTTGAGAAAATAATATTGGACTTTATACTCCGGCTTGTTTCCAAGGGTCATTGAAATGAAGGAAAATGCTTCCTTTGCCTTCAGTGGTCTTTGGCATGGTTTAAGTATTTCAAAAGGAAAACCTATCTGGTAGATATTTCTGCGTTTGCTGTAGGCAGCAATGCTGTAAATTCAATTTCTCTTTTATTATGGTTTCTAACATAGTTTACAACCACTATTAGTATTTATTTTGCTTGAACAGATTAAAAACTCTTCTGTCAAGAAGCTATGAGAGGACAATGCAACTTAATCTACGTATTATGTTATACTATCGTATTCTATGTACTCTGTGAATAACATAGCTTAGGGAAATGATTGACATGAATTCCAGCAAAACTCTTTCATATTTTGAAAAACCTTTGTTAGGTTGCCAGTACTTCATATTTTTAAATGGAATAAATTTGATATAAATATATCAAACAGAATCCCACAGCAAATCAACATTGACAGGTCTATTATTCATGTTTTGGCAAGAATATAAAAAATAAGCTTTTCCAGTGTGTGTCAAATCATTGTCAAGATATGCATGAGAATAGATACTAAACTAAAAACCTAAAGGGTGCAACTATCACTAAGACCTCACATGCATATTATATTTCTTAGTTTTATTTACATTACTCTGGCACTTATGTGTCCAAGTTATTGGCTCAAACCATATGTGTTGTTCTTGGCATAAACACAAGCTAAAATGATTGCTCCACTTCTTTTATTTTAAGATCTTAGCTGTGATTTTGAAGTTCATTCTAAAAAAATCTTTTAAGCCTCCTTAGTTACTTTAGATCATGTAAATTCTAGCTTAATTGTTTTCAATTCAGGTTTTAATTCCTGTTCATTATTTTTACTGCTTTTACTCTTTGTTCCTGTGTGATTTTAAAAATAATTATACAATCATAATTTTAAAATAAGGTTCAATATGGCAACCATGACTCGTATTAGGTAAAACTTTGTAACTCTTTTTATCGCAGAACTTCCACATCATTTATGAATACTGAAGTCTCTCACGAGATAGGATGATACCATCACCTTTATTTTCCAAATGCAGAAAGTGAAGCAAGAGGAGTCTAAGTGATTTGCCAGTTCACACACAGACTAAGTGTCAGTATCTATGATACTACACTGTGATTCACATCTTTCTGTATTCCTGAGGTAATGACACTCTGAGATAATCATCCATTTTGGCTCCTATGTAAGTTGATTCACCTTACTTTCTGCCCTGCACAAGGAACACAAACACTGAATATCCAGTTTTTGAGGAAAAGAAAGGAAAATTTGAGTCATAAATTACTAGATACCTGAAGATACAACAGTTTTTTCAGACCAAGCAGTAGTAATTGCATATATGTTTTATCACTTTTTAGAAAACTTATTTCTCCGTAAGACATATATCTTTATTTAAATAACTTTATCCAACAGTCAAAAAAGCCCATAAAGCCGTCAGTTTAGTACTACAGAACACATCACAGTTTACAGGAGTCTTGGCTTGAGATACTCAGAATTTAAAACTGGCTGTTTTTAAAAAAGGGCAAATACTTTTTTTCCTCCTAACTGCACAAATTTAGACCATTTTCAGAGTCATGGAATAAAAATTTCCAGTGTTCAAATTCCCTACAAAAATATGCATGTTACAATTTGTGTAAAAAGAAATGTGGGATTTTTTTCCCCCTAAGCTAACTTGCTTTTTCTTTTTTTAATGTCTTCCCACATTTTTTTCATTTTTGTCTTTAAATAATCATCTTTTTTTAGATATAAATAAAAGAGCATGATCTTTCTCACCATGACTCTTTCAAATGGCAAATTTCTGTACTGGCATTTTAAGACGAATATAAACTTATATCCAATACAAAAGTTTTTTGGGACTGTATTTTGAGTAACTAAACTAATGATATTTCCACTAGAAGCAAAGTCACATTTTCCTAAAAATAAATTATTTTCCTAAAATAAGACATAATTTTTCACCTAGGATGCGTACTTTAGCTTATGCAAAACTGAGGAAGGCACCACTGTTCCAAAATTTACTGTGTTATGAACACAGTACTAAGTATAAAGTGTTCAAAAAATTGAGGGGTACTCTACAAAGAACATAAAAGAGATGCAGAATTTTCCAGGCTTATAAAAGATCTGCAGACTGTAACAGGAGAAAATGTATGTGAAAGTTGCTGAAATTCAAATTATGTCTTTCTAGAGGTGTGCATAACAACATTTCTGTAAATACATGAGGTTAGGGGACATGAATGACACCGTAACATCCTGGCAGGTGGTGTGAGTCTGGTAAAGTGACTCCTTACACAAGTAAACCAGAACTCCAAACACACTGAGAAACACCATCCTAATAAGGAGGGCAGACTGAAGCCTAAGATTCATCATTTCTCACACAGAACATTTTCCTAAATAAAAAACAGTCTCCCCAATTCCTCACCCTCTGTTTTATTTAATCACAATATGAAGATGAGTGATTTACAGTATGTTGGAGCCAGGTTAGGAAAGGGAAAGGATGTTGGCAGGTCTCCCAAAATACACAGGAGTAGTTAAGGAAACTACACTGTTATGTACTGCCACATAATATTTCCTGATGAAATTATACCTTTACAGCCTAATTTAATCCAATTTGCATCTCATTCTTCATCCTATTTTTTGATCTCAAAGTACAAAAATCCATCCAGAAACATGTAAAATAAGTTGATTTGGTTCACATGCTCTTGAAATGTCCTTAGGAACAAGGAATGAACAACCGCCAATCTAGGAACAAAGAAGAATTAGCCTTGAAATACTGTCAAAATGTGCATATTGTCCTCTCCTCTAAAACCAGCAGATTTTTAGGACCCAGTAAGAGTATGTTAAGAGTGTTTCTGCAAAAGAGAGAGACACCAAGTGAGCCTGACTTGAAAGTAAGATTGGAGAATGCATCATTGCAAAAACTGCACTGAGAGGAGAACTGTGCCCGGGTGTTTTATTTTTATTCCAAAACAGACCTATCTAAGTTCTTCTACAGCAAATGCTCACTGCTCTGCTTTGTTTTTCAGTGAAATATTGCTCAGAAGCAGTGTTTTTTTAGTCATTCAGGTGCTCTTTTAAAGGAAACAGGGAAAGATAAATTCTCCTCAAACCCCTAGCCAAGCCATGGTCCCTTCTCATCAACTATCAGAAAGCTTCACTTGTAGGAAGAGACTTGCAACACTTTTTAAAATGCACATTAATAATTTGCTTAACCCAGTTGTGTCTTTGGAGACAGAATAATTTTTCAGGACTTCTGGAAGATTCTAGAGAAGAAATTCTAGTCTCTTCTAGAGATACTCATATGCTTGGTACTTCTAAAGTGGCTTTAATTCGGGTATTATTAAAGCTAGTTGTCTCCATGCCTCTTTTAGGTCTATTCTAAATTAGGAAAAATTTTAAAAACAGAAGTTACAAGCAAATCAGAATAACAGAAGATTTCCTAAGGAAGGAAAATGTTTGATGTGATGGAAGGGCTGGTGAACTGTTTATATGGTCTCAACAATATGCCCAAACTTTGAAGTAGAACTGTGCAGTGCGTTTTGGAAACAAAACCTGATACTTTATTACTATGACACAGAACCACGGGGGCTAACATTCCAATTATTTTTACTTGTATGCAGAATTTTGTACCCACATTAAAAAAAAAAGGGGGCGGGGGGGGGGGGGAAGCAAAATGAGGCCATTTCCACACCAGGCATGCTGGAAACTAACAACTGATTCTATCTATACCAGTGGATCATTAAGAACATGGGGCCTTTTTTTTCTCCCTTTTCTTCTTTTTTTCCAAAGGAAATATACGATTCTTATGATGTAGAAATGTTTGAGATGTGATTAATTACTTCCTCAGACAGGTATTGCCTGTGGCTCTGCAAAAGAAGGAAATAACTGGAAGTCCTTTCTCAGCAAGAATTCAACCAAGCACTGTCACATGAAAAAAAAAACCAAAACTCTTTTATGTCCATAGCTTTAAAAGCTCAGACATAACAAAAGAGAAAAGTGTGACCAACTTGCCAGGCAAACAAGCCTATCAGATGCAGTTAAAGATTAAACATGGCCCTTTTTCATCAAAAGTAGTGCGTAGTTCAGTGTGAATAAAACAACTTGTAGTATGCAGTGCTACTGACAGGAATGACTGTTATGAAATTTATTCCTATAATAGATGGCAAATTCTAAACTTCTAAAATATTTCAGCAGCTTCTGAAAGCAGCAGAGTTGAGAAATTGAGTATGCCAGGTCTTCTTCCAAATAGGATGGACTTAGTCCCACACTGACAATCAGTAGCAAGGTCGTTACATATATGCTAACAGAAACACATCTTTTTTTACTGACTTAAGGACAAAAATTAAAGGAAGACTCTGTAAAAATCTTTCTAATATGCACAGTCAGGGTAAGAAATGTAACTAGCATTCAGGAGGACAATAAGGATTAGATAGCATTGCATATCTGTGAGAAGTGAGACTATGTTCCAAAGTACTCTCAAAATTTATGTTCCTCTGAAATACAAACTCCAAGAACATCTGGCCAACACCACAGTGCTCCATGCAACATGTGCTCATTAATGAAGCTGGCATGACTATGTGACACTTCTCCTTAGCATAATAGTTGGCATTACTACAGCAGTGCATCCATAAGAAGAAAAATTTAGTACCACTATTGAGAAAATATGGTTCTTCAGGTAGAATACTGAAAATGTCCTGCTTTAGAAAGTTGCACCAAATTGCAATTGGAAGCACAGTTTGCAGTAAATATGTGCATCTTCAGATCCAAGAATAGCATTTGGATCTATAGTTTTAAGTGGTAAAGTATCATAGAACTTATGTTAACTAATAAATAACTAGAAATTCTGACACTACAGTCAGTTTAAAAAGCCAAGCCATTAATGCTCAGAGCTTCTCTTAAAAGGTAAATATTCTTGTGTTGTAATGGTCTGGGTTTAATTACCTCAAACTACAGATACCAATACTTAACATTTACCTAGAGATGCCAATTGTGGCGCTGCACAAAACTTCATGGCAACACTCTGAAATAAAATATGCTAGGAAGTCAATAATAGCCCTCTGTGTCTGGATCAAACATCTAAGCCCTCCATGTGAGGGGACTTAACATGCTTCAAAATGAATTTTTACAGACTCCTTATCATTTCTATCCTAGCTACTCCTTGGAATCAGAAGTGTTAAGTCACTCAAGGTTGCCTTCCTTACAGACTTTTATTAATTGACAAATATAGGGAATATACAATAACAGGATTTTGCTGGCCCTTTCTGAAGAATGTTTATACTTAAGCAGGGTGATGAAATTAAAATTCATTTTACCTTTAGGTGTTGGAATTGGTCTCTCAAGTCCATCCACATGACCTAAGGGGTCATTTGAATCTGGAATTTCCATTTCACCTACAAAGAAAAAAAGATTTTATTGAGTTGAGGTGTTGAGTTAACCTTTCTGTTAAACAGCATTATAACAGTGAGTTCAGCAAACTCACTCAGTCCATATTCTGCTTCCAGAGTAGCAGATGGGAAACACAACACACAGGAAACACATATCAACAAGGTCGGGATTTATCCATTGCAGATTAGAAAACTCTACAATAATTACTTTGTGGATTACTTGGTGTTTGGCAAAATAGATAGCATTAAAAACTACATTCCAGTTCTTACCAGAATAAAATTCACACATTTTTATGAAGAATGCAAGCATTTCCTGGAAGCAAGGCTAGCTTAGAAACCTGAGCTTTACTGACAGTCTCAGTTCCAAAATGGTACAAATTTGCTTTTAAATTTACATAACGGTAATTCAGATTCTATCTCCAAAAGTCAGACTCATCATCTCTAGTTATCCTATTCTCAGCCTCCTCCCTAAAAGATACTTTTAGAAGTGAAAATATAATAACTGTTATCCAATGATTTCAAAGCGTGAGTAAATAGGCATCTTCTGTATGTGCTCCTCTTTTGTGTCTGACATATCTAGCAGCCTGCAGAGAGTACTTTCAGGTTCCTTTGCATTTGCAGGTCTTGCAAAACTCCAACCACTATAAATCAGGAGCTGACCTGTTTGCTCTCTCTTTTGAAAATGTTGGGTAAGGAACAGAACTGAACTTCTAACTCGAGCAAAGAACAGATGTGCTTTAACTAAAACTGCTTCTAAAGTGACACTCCCTATTTTTTTTTTTTAATATTTTCTAAATTATATTCAATCATCCAAATTCCTTACATCCTTAGCATGTCACAGAGATACGTAAATCTAAGGCCATCAAGATCTAAAGTAAAAGATCTGGGCTTTACTGTAGATCAGGGTAAGGGGTGTTCACAGTATTGTTTTGGGTGAAATGAAGCTAGAGAAAAGGCTCTCCCTCTCCCTTTTGCCCCCATTACCCTTCCTTCAAACTAACCCTACAATACCACTCTGACTGCAAGTCCCACTGAAGAAATACAAGAAACGTCACCCCTGTCTTTCACCATATTATGAAAGAAGAAAATAATTCAGACTCCTTTGGTTTTTCTTTATTCTCTCACCCCTCATTTGAGCACAGATTTAGCTAACCTGCCTTTAACTTTACCAGGTAAACCACAGAAATCAGTGAGATTCTCTACAACACATTGGGTCTGAAAGTCTTTTGTCGTAGCACTGTCACCTTGTCATACACGGTCTCTCCCTTTTTCTCTCGTTGCTTGGAGTTCTTTGCCTGGCAATAGTAAAGATTCCATGTGCTCATTCCCAGACACCCCAATTAGAGTGATGGTGAAGATTGTGTTGTACCCTTGGTAACACACTCTTTCAATTTGGAACAGCTAAGGCTTTGCACAGACCTCCTGCCACTCCTAGCACTGGCCAATGGAAATCACAGATAATATTCATCTGCAGACTGAAGGGAGAAATGGAGATGGGTGGCCAAGTTGGCCATTGCCAAGCTTTGCCATTGCAAATCCCACACACAGTGTGTCTTCACACCCCTGCAGGCAGGGTACACACTTGGCGACTGACTCTTAGCTTTGTCGATTTCTTTGATTCGGTGCGAGGTGGTGAATGCACTACAGGCATATTCTGTCAAATTTCAGCAGAGATCCATCACATCTTGTTCTTACCAAGGGGCAGCAAGACAAGTTCACCTCTATCCCTTGCTCTTGCTTGACCTTCTCTGTGTCACACAAGAGGTTTAGAAGGGGCAGCAGCATTGACTGGCCACAAGGAAGACAAAGCCAAGATGAGACAGCCAGAGCAAAAAGATGAGTAGGAAAACCAGTTAGTTTTTTCAGTCCACAAGTACCTGCCCATATCTTATTCTGCTGATAATAATCCACCAACATTCACAGGAACATTATTACAAACCTGTTCTTAAGGACACTTAATTGCTTAACACTCAGCTCTCTGGACGCCAAGCTGCCTGAGATCTGAGTGGCACATTTGGTTTAATACCGCATGTTCAATAAAAGAGTTTTTTCTATTCCTTCAGTAATTTCATGGGACTTACAACAGAAATAGAAATTAGAAGTTCAGATAAATGAGCACAGAAAGGTTTTCCTCTCTCATCTCTCCTTCCCAGACCCCTATCTCTTATCTTTTTAAGTTTTTCAAAATGAAGGTGGAAAGAAACAAAATTATTGCTGTTTTGAAAAGGTTTCAGAAACAGTTTTATGTGATGTACTCTTGTACAAGAACTCTTGTACTTGATATGCTTCGCTCTGGAAAAAACATTAATCTCCAGATGTGCTTTACCAGAGAACAATTACAAACCACAGACACCACCTATCATCAAAATCTCCAGAACTAAGACAAAATGTAAATTAAAATCCTTTGCATACTTTGCAAATTATAAATACAAATCAGATCTGTCACTTAAACTTGTTTTTATGAAAGAAAACTGTATATTTTCTGTAATCAGAAAAATTCCACTTCAACCATGTTTATGACAAATTCCAAGCTTTAATCCTAAAGTTTCTTTACCACAACTCAAAACACCAAAAAGTTATCATCAATTTGAAAAATTAAGTTTTTAACACTATAAAGGCAACCAGCAAGTCACTATAACAAAATAAAACCTTTTTCTCTTGCACTAAACAGAATTCAAAAATTCTGAATTCAAGAACTTAAAGGAAAGACTGTGAATTCATGTTGAATATTATTTTCAGTGCTTTCTGATTTTGTATTAATACCATAGTATGTTTTTCCTGCAGGGAGTGAATCCATGGTGTTTACCTCAACAAATAATAATTCTTGTAATTTTTTTATATTTCAAATTTTCCTCACCATAGTACAGATGCACCCTGATCACATCCCATCACCAAGTCTCTGCAGTTTTATTCTTGTTTGAGGACCCCTATAGGGTTATGCTCCTGTCTACTCCTGATTTTTAACTCCCTTTTCTCACTTTATTTAATCAATATTTCTATAAGGGTTTTTCATTCTGCTTTTCTTCTTCCTACTTTTGGTATCTTTTCCTAGAAAGATATTCATGTGTTTCACTCCCTGAAGGAGAAAAAAAATCCAAGAAGTAATTTAAGGTGCCCAACTTTCACTGTCAGTTTCCATCAGTAAAAAACTAGTACTAGGAAAAACGTAATTGTTCATTAAACTGTTTTTAGACGTCACAAAGATGTCAGATAGTCACATCTTTTTTTATATCTATAACAAATGCAGCATTGTCATACAATGCTAAGAAAAGAGGTAGACTTGCAAAACACAAAATTGGAATAACAGCAGCAATTCACTATACAGTTGTTACTAAAAACTGTTAAGAAAATAAATGGTCAATAACTGAACCTTAGATGTGATCTTACCAACTCACTCTGGCAGTAACTATGTTCTCATACATGGAGAACATTGAACATTGTGTACTGCTGAGGTTCTCACTTCAAGAAGGGTACAGAAGAGTTGGAAGAGTTTCAGAGAAGTACAGTAAGAGTATTTACCTGTAAACTAGGTTTTGTACTGCTGCTAGGGTTTGTCACCCCGAGAAGCAGATGGCTGAGTTCAGAGACAGTAGAGCTCTATGGTGACACGAGCTCAACAAAGTGGATGGACCAATCTCATGGTAAAAATGGCAGCGTTAGAAAAAATAACAACCATCTATTTCAAAACAAAGCTAAAACAAGGTAAAGTTTTCTCAGAGGAGATGTGGTTAGACTGAGTGCAGAGTTCACATGGGCTTCAGGAGAGAGTGGGTTTAATGAGACCTAACTATCTCACAGAAATCCTATGTGGGGATGAAGTCCCCAAGTTAAAAACGGCTGGAGGCTGGGTAAACACCCAGCAGAGAACAGTGCTGTGTACCTGGATCTCTTCTTACACTTTTACTTCAGCATTTCCTTTTTTGCTGCCGTCAGAACCAAGATACAGCACTGCACAGGTGTCTCACCTGCTCCTGTGTGGTTATTCTCACACTTTTCACTAGCTTGTGTTCTGTCCACAGACAGTAAGTGTTTCACAGCTTATTTCTGAAGACCCACTTCTACAATTTACATTTGCAGTGGGAGTGTGAGGTAGAAGAGATCCTGAGTGTCCTGTCTTCCATGCACATTGCATGACCAGACAAAACATCAGCAGAACCAGAACTCAGGCTGAGTGCCAATGGCCAGTATGGACAATGCATGTGCCATATGTGCCACATTATCAGGTACTAAGGAATACTTTATTAATCCTCTTTTCAGGGAATAACACACAGTCAAGCAAAATGCAGACACTGTAAATAGTAACTCTTTTAAACTGCTCACCCACACAAAAATGCTTGCTTAACTTTTCAAGGCAGTAAAGCAAGTGATTTCACCTTACAGAAAATCCCACTCCAAAAGAAAACCCATATTTAAAAAAAGTATAATAATCTATATTTTTTATGTAGAAAATGCATTCTGTTCCTTTGATTTACTATAGCAAACTGCAGCAAGGAGACAGGTGATACAGAAAATTCTTTTCCTTCTTGTATATGAACAATTATAATTTATTTTTAAATTTCCTTTCTCCTGAAAAAAATGAGGAAGACTTTCGTACTGACAAGATCAAACACAGGTAGCCCCACCACTCTATTTTATGCACCAATGACCAACAGAATACAGAAGGAAATATCCAGTGTTTTTGAGACAGGAAGAGACTTTTACACTTTCAGAAATTAAGTTGCCCAACTGATCACAGTATCAACTCACAGGGTATACACCACTCACCATAAAAGAGCTGAACTTTTTCCTCTGAAATGGCTATGACTTCACAGATCATTCATTACTTGAGAGTTAATTGCAATAAACAGATTCCAAAATGCTCATGGCCATAAGCAGACATCAAAACAATGCATTAATCTTCATCAAAAAGCCAGTCACAAGGAGGGGGTTGCCATAATTGATACCAGGGACAAACCAAGGTCTCAGCCTCACACAGAAAGAGAAAAACAGGACTCAGGTATTTTTAACCAGAGTGGGCCTGAATGATTTAGAGCAGTTAAGGGCTGACTGATGCAACATCATGCAATGTTAGTAACTGTCTTTCATTATTTGCAGAGCACAGATGAAATCTTAAAGAGATGAGAAATCACACAAACATTTCCTATTATTTATTAAAATGCATAAAAAAAGGAGTGTCAGGGAATTATAGAGCTATCAGCTTAACTTCAATTCCTGGAAAAATAATGAAACAAAGAAGTTACTTTAAGCATTTACGATAAAACAGAGATGAGTAATAACTAAAATAGAAGCCAACATTGACTTGGCTTACGCTGATTAGAATCGGACATAAGTCAACAATCTCAAGGTACTGCAAACAAGGCAGATTTCTCACAGAACACATAAGCAGCAGTAATCTTCCCCATCTACTCAAAGCTAGTGATGCCCTAGACTACTTTCTCCAATTTTCTATATTTCATTTCAAGTTGGGTGAGGGTAAAACTAAAATACAATGACTAGCACCATGAAGATATTCTACAAAATGTGACTAAGAATATCAAAAACATAATGATTACTATGCCTGCTTTGTCTGAAAAAGATTAGCTATGGACTGTGAACCAGTATTCTTCAGACACAGAGGTCTCAGCAGACCAGTGTGGCAGATTTTGAACCATCTAATTCTTTTGATACTGCACAGGTAACAGATGCTTCTTCTCCCAGGTGAAATAGGTCTTCTTAAGATCTTTTCCAATCTTGTGATTCTAAGAGGAAAACAACCATCCTTCTACCATTGTATTTTAAATCCCAAAGCTTACAAATAAATCCTTCAACAATAAAAATTGCACAGGTCTATAATTAAGAAAACTGCAGATTTTTGTCCTGATGTTTCTTCCACTCATCAATAATCCTGTTTCTGTAGCTGAAACCATTTTCAGAGTTAAGCATCAATATGCAACCTTTGCTTCCTGCGGCTGTAACCTTTTACTCGGGTTCTAACTTTCTTCTAATAACATAAAACTCCCAAACTCTCTCTCTTCAGCCTAATACCCTCTAATATTCTGTTCTTTTCTTCATAAAACTTTGTTGACCTTCTGTCAATTACTAGCCTCTGGAGCTCCCAAACAAAGGGCCCACTGTACCCTTTGATTCAGCTGCCAATCTGATTACTTTGGCTGGGGGAGGCAGGCTGCTTGTGTTGCTGAATCAGGGCCTTTCATTGAAATTTCTCTTTTCCAACATCTGCAACCCCTGGCAACCAGTTGCAGAGTAGGCTTGGCAGACCTGTAAAGGGTGGTGAATAGGCTACAAAAGATGCAGTTTGTAGCATAAAATCAGTGCACCCCTTTCATAGTGATGGCAGATTAGAACCTTCACGGCACACGTTCCTTAACTGCTGCAAGCTTCACATAAAAATAGTTGAACGTGGGGGGAAAAAGTCCTCACTTTCTGTTGCTGTTGGTCTACTGAGACAACAGTGAAGTCTGCAAAACAGTTACTTCTTGCTGGTTATCAGCTCACAAAGCATACTCTTCATAGGTCAGCATGTTAACTAAATAAATTTATCCTTGGCCATTCAAAATTCTTCAAAATTACTTTCAGCAAAATTCACAGTAATAAAAAGTTCTCACCACAAGGCCATTAGAAAGAGAATAAGATCTTTTAAGCATGCTCTGTTATAATATCAAAATAACATTTAAAAACCTGTATTTAAAGTAAAAGCAACACCAGCCTAGAAGTCACAGAACATCCAAAAAGCTGGTAGAAAACACAGACAAGAAACCTTTAAAAAAGCCAGAGTTGAGTTATACAGAATACATTCCCACGATTCATAAGCATTCCTTGTTAAAGCAAACATCTTGTTTCATTAGCATGGATTTTCCACTCTACAGATTTTTTTCTATTTTACCTAATAGCTATATTGAAATGTTTTCATTTCTGTAAGTATGAGGAAAAACATTCTGTTGCATAATGTGGGAACTACACTGCAGGACAAAGGCAGATACAAGGTTTATGACCTGTACCAATAAAAAGAGTATCATTATTTGGATGGAAAATATATCATTAATTTTAAATAAAATTTTAAAAACACATAAATGTTAAATCACTTCCATTCTGCGCAGCAAAGATTCCTTTCTCAAACACAGGTTAAGAGAGATACAAAATTTTGTATTTTGTCAGTTAAGCACATAAAGACGGAATCTGCATAGTGCATTAATCTCTGTTACTGTGAATGTTTGTTCACAGATTGATGCAGGATAGACCAGCAGTCTGTTTCTGAATACATGTTTGATACAGGTGTATGATGAAAAAAACACTTCATAAATTTCACAGTATTCCTGCAGGATCTTATACATTTAATTTAATAATCCTTATTAACCTATCATCAAACCACTCTAAAACAGAATAAAAAAGATCAGTTGGTCATCAGAACAAAACTACAGAGAAGGAACAACTCTTCATTTTCCCACAAAGCTGCAATGAACCCTCAAAACAGAAAAAAATATGCTGAAGACATGGTTTATCTTCTTAGTCATCTGCAAGGTGCCCTAGCAAGTAGTGTGAAGTCAGTGTGAGAAGAACAAAATCAGATAAGTCATTTAAAATATTATTAACAGGGATTCAAGCACAGACTTCAATGAATGCCTTGATTTATTTCAACGTCTCATCCTGTTAAAGTGTATTTTACATTAACCACACAGCTGCATTTTCAATTGCACTGTCAATCTTTATCCTGTCATTGCACAACTCCCATCATAAAGCTTAGCTATTAAATAACTTAGATTCTTCCTCCTGCAGCTCCTATTTGTCACTTAAAACGAGAGGTCAGAAATGCCAGTGAGACAAACAAGAGATAAAGATTTGTTCAGATTTCAGCCACAGAAGAAGCCTTATTAACAGCTGTCAAAACATTACACTGAAACGAACAGGACCCATGGAAAAGAAAATACTTGTTTTAAGTCAACATTTTCAGAGTGCAACTCACTTTTGAAGGTGTTAGGCTTTGGATTACGAATTATTCTATTAATTCACAGCCAAAACCCTCTGATAGAGTTACAATAAAGTCCAGGTCCTCTTATTTTAAAATGCGAAGTGAACATTTAACAGAAGGCAGCCTACATTCTGAAAGAATATTCAAATCCTATTTTCAATTCCCAGGGCTTCCTGCAAAGCCCTGGCCAAGTCACCTTAGGCCAGATTAGAAAAGAATTTGATGCCAAAAGATGCAGACAGATGTCTACCAGGATTTTCAAAAGCATGTGGGCACCTGAGTCTCATGTCTGCAGTAAATAGCCCTTAATCTTTTGTACCTCAGCTGCCCAGAGGCTGAGAGGGGAAAAGGTTAGCTCCCTGATGTGGTTCCCAGTGCAGCTGCTCGTATGTTTGAGTCAGCACAAAGAAGGGAGCAGCATGGAAGCAAGAACCTAAGATGGAGAAAAAGTGGAAGAGAGTTTTTGGATGACTGTGGTGATTCATATCACTACAACTGACCACAGAATTTCAGACAAATCTGTGACAGAGAAACTCCAGGAAAAGCAAAACATGAAGCACTATTTGGAAACAAATTAAAATAATAAAACTGTTCTAAATGTTTAACAAGTAAGAATTAACTCCATGGTGTTTACAGTGAAAAATACCTGAGTTTTTTAAAGCCACAAATTCACTTCAGTGTAATTTCTAATTTAGCAGAAATGTAACTAATCTACAAGCTATCACAATCAGCTTTGCTGTACAACTGTATGCTAAGCAGTCAGAGACTGTATAGCAGGGAGCATAAAAAAGCTTTGAATTGTAGGAAAAAAACCCACAAGTAATTATGGATTTCATGATGAGTGGTGTTTGCTGGTAACATATTATGCTTTGGGAAAAAAAAAAAAAAAAGTAAAGAAATTGTGGGTACATTCCAAAGCTCTTCACCACCTCAGTTGTAAAATCACAGTTTAAACACAACCAGCAGAGGCTCTGCACACACCTGCAGTAGCTCAAAGAACACCAAGCAACATGATAATTATCCATGGCATTATTACATGATTGATTATTTTACTGCTTCTGGCTGTGAAAACAAAATAATCTCAACCAAAAGGTTGAAAATAATCATGATTTATGAGTATAACACTCCATCAACTGGGATAAACAATGATTTTCACAGTGCTCTTTTTTTCTGAAAGGAAAGAAAGAAGTACAATCCAAAAATGCCAGTTCTGTTTGCAGCCTTAGGCTGAAATGTTTAACACTTCAGTACAGGAAAACACCCCAGGTCAGAAAAACACTTGAAAATGGGCTTATTTCTAAGCACCCTCTTAAATGCTTTCCTATATTTGAAACAAACCAACAATAATAATATCCTTCAGACTAAGAGGCAATACAAAAATAGCATAGATCACAACTGAGTGTAACAGAATATAGCAGAAGTTATTACCTATTCTAATGGTTATTCAGACCGGGTTGACAACTACAGCAGAAGAACTGTTCTAAGTGCAAAAAAAACCCTCCTACATGTTGTTTAGTTTTCACTCTGTAATTGTATTTCAAAAGCAGGATGTGCAGCACCAGTCTCTGATGATAGGGAGGTTACAGCTAGCTACTCTCCCCTCTGGAAAATAGTGAGAGTAAATAGCATGTTTGTATTAACCACAGCATTTTTATATTACTTATGTTAAGTATTACAAACATTTCTCCGACCAAAAGTGTACAGTGGAAACCAAAGAATAATTAATTCTCAGACACTAGGAGCTGATTTTAATTTGAGCAACCTGGGCACCTGAGCAGGATATCTGGGTTATCAATTCTTCAAGAAACCAAGGCTGGCAAGTGAGCCAATGATAGGGCGTTCATCCTTCAATAAAATCAATAAATAGATGCTCACACTCTTTTCTACCACCAAGTATCACAAATAGATGTTCATGCTCTTTCCTATCGCAAGTATAACTTATTTTTTAAAGACCCAAGGAGATAGAATGCTATACTGGCTATCTGGATCTATACCTAAGCACTTGCAATTTGTCTCCTCTACATCAGAGTAGACTAGAATTTTAGGAAATTACTAAAATTGCTAAAATTAACATCAAATCCTGTATTCAAAGAGAAGTAGCTGATCACAAGTAAAGTTTACTTCTTACTATTGATTTTGATCACAACCAGTAACAGAAATAAGTTAAATATACCAGATTCAATTGTTAGAGAGAGCAAACTTCGCTTTATCATAAAGTATTTTGGTTTTTAGATCAAGAGTTTAAAAATCATCATTTTCCACTGGAAGTTCTCTTTATAATGAGTAATTAGCTATGTCTGTATACACAGAAAATATTAATTTCTCTCCCCTGATGAACAGTACAGCTCTGATGGCCATGGAGCAAGTATGGAGAGAGAAAGTTGATGTGCAGCTGGCGCAGCCAGGCAGGTCACAAGTGAGCACCCCCAGCACTTTTGACCAGATCAAATATTGTTGTGGCTAAACATTACTCTGTGTGCACACGTGCATGTGCATGTATGAACACTTGCCTCTGTGACTAGAAAAAGGAGGAAAAAGATAAGAAAGAGTGCCAGGACGTAAAGGAAACTAACACCTGATCTATATTTTAGCCATTGAAAAATGGAAACCAGTTATTCTAACCAGAAATTTTAAAGATATGTTATTCATTTGTTTCAGTAGGCTGTTCTACATTTCCCAGTATGGGGTTATTTATTTAAATAACACTAATAGTAAAGTTCAAGTAATATTTATATCTCTTCATTTGAGAGTAGATATCTAAACCCCAAATTATTTCTGCTGGCAAGTTTTATCCAATCTACATAGGAAATATCTTCTTCCTACTGCAGAATCTGTTTGACTTCTTGGATCACAACTGAATGCATAAAGTGAAGTCATAATGATTGTCTGCTCTGAAAGAAACTCCCATTTCTTTTTCTTCTACAGAGTGGGAAAAAAGCTCAGATGCTTAAGTGGACTTTGATATGGTTCCTTTTTTGTTATTTAATTAACAGAGCTGAGCAACATTTTTCTGGACTAAAAGAGATGGTATATTATTTGCTTATGCTCTTCTCAAGAAAAATAATGCAACAAGAGTAGAGTCCTGAGATGAAAAACAGTGTGTGTGGAATGCTTCCAGATGCGGATACTCTGTTTTCAGTGAGTGGACAGTGAAAGAACTAAATGAACACTTGGTCAGAGTCCCATTGACAATAGCTGGCATGGTCAGGAACCCTTTTCTGCTGTTCCTGCCCTAAAGCAAAGCAAGGAGCAGCTTCCTTAACCCTGCAGAGCAAGAGTGCAGGCATGCACCTATTAGCAAGCAAGCCCAAAGCACTTAGCAGTTTCCACCCAGCTAACCTATTTCCCTGTACCAGGAAGGAAATTCCTGAGCTCCCACTATCACTGCTCGTTACCCAGTTTAGTAACTCTAACTGGTCACAAGATCAGCCTTAACCACTGTATTTTGTTTCAGCTGCAACATTCAAGGCTGCCGTGCTGCCATTTTAATGTTCTGAAAGGAACACTTGGCTACAAGTGCTAGTGCACTTTCAAAGTTGTATCTTCTCCATCGAAGAGCTCTGAATCTTCCATGTATAAACTCCTATTTGGCAAACAACAAACTTTGCCACCTTTTTGTTGTTCCGACAGCAGGACTGACACAGTTTTTTTTCATCACGTGGTCAGTCTTCCTTCTATGTCATCAAAAATACTGTGGCTGTAAAACACCTGGTTTCATGACATGCCAGTAAGAAACAATTTTACATTTCAAGGTTAACTTGTGGCCCAGTGCCATGACCTTGAATTCATACTTACATATTGAACAAAAATTGTCAGAAAGTCACATACAACCACAGCTGAGATTTCATTAGATGTGTTTTCAGAAAAGCGCTCTCTTGAAGGGATAGCCTGTTATTTTGAGCAAATGCAACAAAAAGCTCATATGTCTGATTGTGCAGACATGATCACAGATGAGAGTAAAATAATCTGTCAGGAAGCAGCAGCAGTTACCACTGGAAAATTGGTTGGGTCCACCCCTGAAGCACAAAAAACACAGAAGACAACAGCAACTGCATGCAAATGCCAAATATGCTGGTCTCCATTCCTACCCCTTCTGAGCCATAATGCTAAATCTGGTAAGAAGGAAAGGCTACTAGAAGCAGAACATATCTGTTTGCACAACAATCAAAACAGACATTGTAATGGAGAATAACTTTAAGAAATTACATGATTCTAGGTACTTGTAGGAATCAGAGACTTGTGTTGATAACGAAGCTTCAGTGAAAGTGTCCCATTTTTTGTGATGCACATGGAAGTAACATTTGCACAGCTGGCACTTACTATGCAATGTAAAGACAGAAAACTGCCAAGCTTGACAAGCACCTTCTTAATGGCAAATGCTCTTCTTTATTCTCAATACTGGATATTTTGCCAAATACTAAGCGGGTTTCCTCTGGTTTTAAAAAAGGTAGAAACAAACATTTCCATCCTTCCTAGCACATGTAGTAAAAACCACTTTCTCTATGCTATGTGAATTTCCCAGGTCTGGCTGGTACAGAGCCCATCAGATAATTACCAGCTTGTTCTGCACTCCTGTGCAGGCTGTGATCTGTGGTATTTGGCACAGCAGCAGATTCAGAGAGGGAACTGCCACAGATGGAGAAGACAGAGGTTTGAGCTCACCATGGACAGTTGAGGGGCTCAGTCAAGACTGGAAGGAGCCAAGCTGTAGGAGTGGGAGTAGCATGCCTAGTCAAGCAGGGTGGAAGAGAGCAACTCACAACAACACAAGACAGCTGGCTGGCAAGATCACTTGAAAGCAGAGTGCATTTCTTTTCATTCATCTGACTATTTTACTGCCCATACAAGTCAAAATTAATACAAGGTGAACAGTTGTTTCCTATCAAAAGTATGAGTGCCTGATATGAAATACACCCAGTCACCTGAGTTTAACCTGGCAAAGCATCAGAGCAATAGAAATAGTTATCTAATGGTTGCCTGGAGGCTCAACTTCATTTGTGGTAAATAACCTTTACATGACAAAAGATTACCTTAAAAATTAGCAACCACTAGCTATCTTTGCTAACAGATACAGAGGTGCCATCATTAAACTGGTCAGAGTGATCTGTCATGTTACGTAAGACAAGGAAACTTTATTACATGTGCATCAGTTTAAAGAAAACAGAGCTTTTTGTTCTCTAGTATTATCAGGAATTAATTTCTCAACACTTATCTTTTAAAAATATTTGTTATTTACAGCCTTTTTTTTTTTTT
>VXAC01003573.1:542810-770302 GCA_013399225.1 Rhipidura dahli | reverse complement strand
TTTTTTTTTTTTTTTTGGTTAACGTAGAGTTTCTCTTCCTCACTCTGGGTTTTGTGAGAATCTACATCTTCCTGTAACAAAATTCAACTACAGCCAAAATTTTAAATCATGGTGGAATACCTGCATTAGAGACAGCAGTTCCTGTGTTAACTAATTGTATGGAAGGTTATTTTCCTTTGTACATATGCATGTTCCCATGCTTTGGGAAAACATTTAGGAAATTTTGTTCAAAGCAGGAACTGAGATGCTAACCACAACCTAGCCATTAGCTGCTGTCTGCAGTGGCACTGAATAAAAGCATCTTTGAAATGTATGGAGTGGTTACTTGTATGTGCTGCACTTTCTGTTGGTAGATATGAAATTAAGAATGCACTGCAAAAAAGCTTCTGCAGATCCTCTACTATGTCCACTGCTTATTGCCTCTCAGACTTTCTACAAAGCAGCCAACTTGAAAGACACTGTGTGATTTACAGTCCAGCTCTATGAATGTAGATAAGATCTGGTCAAAGATCTAAAACAAAACAAAGAACTCTGTATTACTCTTGGAATGGACTCTCAAATATTTAAAACTACTATGACCCAGAAAACCAAATGTTTGATATATTACTCTTGACCTTGTCATTCTTGGCTAGTCTGTTTTGCTCTGCTCTGTCTCTGTATTCTGGTTTGTATATATTAATCTGAAATATCTAACCTCTCTCATTTGATAAGGTAAGCATTGTAGAGATAATTGGTTATTAAGTGCTCTGCTAAGTTACTTGGCTGTCCATAGGTATCTCCTGACTATGCAATAGCAGAGACATCGTTTATGTGTCACTATTCGGAAGAAAAATATAATTAGGAAAGCCTATTAAGACTCCTTGCAGGATAATGAAAGCAATACCTAAAACATATTCTAAGAGTATTTAATTTTATTTTGTATATTGATTTTATGAAGTTATATATTATATGTATTTTCTACTGCTTGGAAAAACACAAACAGTGAATTCATTTATTCAACAAAAAGGAAGAAAATTCTCTATATAATATAACTATCTCCAGTAATACTAAATACTAGCCAAACTGAAGGAAATCTTATTTATAACACAAGGTAAATTAACTCAATTTTCTCCTAATATTTGCCTCTCTAACATAGTGGTACACTTGAACACATAAATTTAACATGTCAACCTAAACATAATAAATAAACAGAAAAAATTTATTATGCATATAGAAGAAACAAAATAAACTGCATTACAAATACATATTTCTTCCTCCAACTTTTTTCTCCTTCTTCATGAAACTAAGTACACAACAAAACCCCAGCCCTCCCTGAAAAACCCATGAAAGAATCTAAATTTCACACCTCACACAGAAATTGGAGAAGGAGTCAGAATTGAGTATGTGGCACTGCAATTCTTGCATGTTTACAACTGCTAATAGGAGTTTGAGAAAAGAACAATAACAGATGAACTCCTTAATTGGCATGAAACACTTTCCTTGGTTTCCTGGAAAAGGTCTACAAAATGGCAAAAGTAAGATTAAATTACAGTGATGTAGAAGAACATTGATAGACTACAAAATTCAGCTTTGAAGAGCACGTATTCTGGCCACAGCACTGCCACTCAACTTTTAGTAGTCACAGAAGGACTGAATTCATTTACCATAATCCACTTTCCCACCCACCAATTACCATGAGACAAAGGTTACCACAAACTTTCGAGCATTTGGCTTGGCAGGAGTTTGTGAAATTACTTCACATACAAAAGAGGTAACATATATACAGTATTATGTTACTGTAACAAGGCTTTTAAAGCAGATTTTAAGTGACCTTATTGGCCTAAGTCATAAAACGGTAATTCTTAGTGGACTTACAATTTATTGAGAAATTTGACATGAGCAACAGCCCCTTGCTGCTTTAGTTAGTATAAAAGGCCATAGCACATTTTGATTTATTACCTTCTGATTTCTATTCTTTTAATTTATTTTTAAAAGAGATTTGTAACAATGTTATTAATAGAACTCCAGTTAAATAGCAAAAAGCAAACCAATAACCAAACAGTTTCATATGCACTTTGCTTTCCAAATAATGAATACAGCACACAACTCCAAAATGCTAGCATAGCAGCTACAACCATTACATCAGACAGTTCCTTATAAGATCCAGTTATGTCAGCTCCCTGCAATGTGTCCAATGAGGTATATTCAGCAAAATCATTTATTACAGAATTCAAGTATGATTAAAGTACCGTAGCTTTCCCATATTCCAGAGACTAAATGTGCAAAAGTAGATGTTTAGGTGCAGTAATGCTTAACACAGAATAATAAAGTAAGGTGAAGCCTTTGTGTTCCAAAACTGGGAGAAACAACACTGAAGAAACAGATGGTCCCAGTCCATTAATACATGATTCCGTGAGTGATGTCACTACCAAAATGTTGTGGCTTTTGACATCAGTGAACTATATCCAAAAAAACTAAGGGGTGTTTCTCTACAAAGCTCACATGACCAACTGCCCTGGTGAAGTGTCTCTACACCAGTGCACACAGCACTAGCAACAAACGGGATGAGTTAGAAGCCACTGTGGTGTTCAAAAGCTGTCACCCATTTGCCATTACTGCTACTTGATGGGACAAATGCCATGTGTGGCTCTTGAGTGCAGCTATTGACAGCTTGTTCCTAAGGGACAGGAGAGGAAGGAGGGCTGGAGGGCTTGCTCTCAACATCAGGAGGTGGATTGAGTATGAAGAGACTGTGGATGCTGAAAAACTTTTAGCAGAGAAATTTTTCAGCTTTATCATTATCTGAGAGCTCTGCTGTTCTCACAGAAACTGGAAAAACAGTGCTAAAGTTCTGTAAACTAATTTCTTTATCGAACACCCGAAGCTTGTTGTGCAGACTTTGTTAGGGTCTCAACTAGAAAAACACTTGGGAATGGATGTCTTAGGGTTGGGCCAATCCCCTCAAGGGGTGGATGGTCAGAGAACCAATTACTTTATGCTATTTAACTTCACCTTTTGCAAACTAACATATAAAAGCCTCAGGAAAAACCATTAAAGGGGCTGATGCCACCATTTCCACCTGACCCTGGACTTTGTGTGGTTTTTCTAAGTTTCTGCATTACAATAGCACAAAGAGACATCTCAGAAGAACAGCCATGAGCAGGCTGAAAACCTGAAGGTAAGAATCAGAGTACAAGGCAACAAAAGGAACCGTGTGGACAGTGTCCACTACAGGCTGCCTGATCCAGGGTAGCTTGTGGGTGAAGCCTTCTTGCTCAGGCCACAGGAATAATCGTGCTCAAAGACTCTTGTCCTGCCAGGGCACTTCAACCACCCTGACATTTTTGGGGAAAGTAGCACAGCAAGCTTTAGGCAATCCAGGAGACTCCTGGCTAACTTCTGGATCCAGGTAATAGAAAACCTTACTAGAGGGGGTGAGATACTGGACCTGCTAGTCACCAGCATGAGCAAGATAAATGGGGACATCAAGATGGAAGGCAGCCTGGGCTACAGTGATCACACACTGGGGGAGTGTGCAGACCTGAGAGATATGGCAAAGATCAGCCAAGAAATAAAGAATCTTTAGAAAGCAAGTTTCCAGCTTGTCAAGGAAATAGTCAGTAGGACCCCTGGGAAACTGCCCTCAGGAGCAAGGGAGCAGAAGAGAGCTGGCAGATCTCAAAGAATGTCTTCCATGGAGCACAAGACTTCTCAATTCCCTGGTGTAGGAAATCAAGCAAGGAAGACAAGAGACCAGCATGGCTGAGTAGGGGAGCAACTGCTGGTCCAACTAAAGGGAGAGAAGTAAATGCACAGGCAGTGGAAGCATGGGTAGGTATCTGGGGAAGAGTACAGTTGCATAAGAGTGGAGTCAGGGTGACCAAGGCAAAGCTGGAGCTGAACTTGGCAAGGGATGCAGAGAATAACAAGAGGGGTTTCTACAGGTGTGTGAGTGAGAAAAGGTAGGTCGGAGAAAGCACATTCCCCCTGCTCCTTCCCAAACCTGATAAGCAAGGCTGACAAACTGGTAACAACAGAGGAGTATAAGGCTGAGGTACTCAACAAATCTTTTGCCTCAGTTTTCACTGGCAACATTTCTTCCCACGACTCTTGAGTCCACAGCATACCAGACAAGTACTGGGGGAACGAAAGTCCGTCCCATGGTAAGAGAAGATCAGGTTTGTGACCACCTGTTACCAACTGCTTTAATTCTGTACCTTTTCTCAGAAACACAGCACAGCACCTTGGTAGTTTAAAATTGCTTGTGTGGCCATTTTCAGATCACCAACAGTAAAGGAGGCTGTAGCAAGGTGGGGGTCGGCCTCTTGTCCCAGGCAACGTACAACAGAACAAGACAACATAGCCTCAAGCTGCACCAGAGGAGGTTCAGGATGAACATCAGGAAGAAATTGTTTGCTTTCTGGGGATTGTCAAGCCTTTGGAATGGGTTGCTCAGGAAGGTGGTGGAGTCAATATCCCTGGAGGCGTTCAAAAAATGACTGGACATGGCACTCACTGCCATGGTCTACTTGACAAAGTGGTGTTTGGTCATGGTTAGACTTGATGATTTTGAAGGTCTTTTCCAAGCTTAAAGGTTCTATGATCCAATAGACATCAGTGTTTCTGTAAGTATTCTGGACAAGAGCCATATAATGTGGACCATTCTCTGTGTATTTACTAAATTCCCAGGAGTAAGGATACATTTCACCTCGGTTGGCTCATGGTTGATCATCCCTCTCTCCCTTTCTATCCATCTTTCCCAATCTTCTTTCCCCTTTCTCCATTTTTCCTCCCACCCAAGGAAAGCTTTTGATTTTCTTCATGCTTTCACTTCACCAATTTAAGCCAAAGGGCTTGCATTAACTATAGTGAAAAATATTTAGATTTGCTCACATAAAAAGCTCTGTTCTCACTAAAATTGACCAAATTCTAAGGTGTAGTCAAGCCATTTTCCACTGTGGTTCCCTTGGGTAACAGGTATAGATGTGATTATTTTAGGGTAGAGGGGACAACTAACCTGATTCCATTTATCTCCTTAGATATGGTGTCTTAAAGACTCAGATCCAAGGGTCTTACATCCCTCAATTTCCAAAGCATAAGAAACAACAATTCACCTAGATTATGATTTAATTACATGCATACCTCTGATTCAATTAGTTTTTAGAGTTAAATTAATTTTAAATCTTAACATGTCAAGAAATTAATTTCAAATAGTTTTTTTTCTCTCCTATTTTATCCAGGGAAAAGATGCTTATGACCAGACTTCTCTAAAATGTTGACTTGTTACTCATCAAGCAGTAGAGCATTGGGCTCTGTTTACACCAATGAAAAGCTTAAGGCATTCTGTGGAATTTTTTCTTCCAGATGTTGTCCTATCAAAATTTTTACACAGCAGAAGAAACATAACAGTCAAGTCCTGCCTTTTGGCAAAATGTCAAAATAGACATATATTAAATGTCAGCTTTCTAGAGTTTACATCACTCACACCCTTCAGTCTACAAGGACCTACAAATTACAGCTGTCGAAGTTTTTGCATAACCTAAACTTTCAGCTCTAGAGAACCCTTACTTGTCTACATTTATTTATATTCTTGGTAATGGAGTGGTTCATTATTTATACTAGCTGTTTAAACAGTAACTGGGTTGTTTTAGGAATTGTGCATTTGTGCAGCGATGGGCTGTGCAGTTTATGTGTCTGAAGGAAATCATAGACAAAGTAAGTAGAAATAAAATTGTGCAATCATAAGAGTAAAATATTTTTCCATAAAACCTTTTGCAATAGTTTTTGCAAGCAAAGAATGTGATTAGCTTTCTTCTCACATCTACTAGTCATGTTTTTTGACTGCTAGGATTTAACATTGTTAAATCTATAAACAGACACTGCTACATTTTCAAGCCTCCTTTCATTTTTAGAAATGTGTAACTTTGCTCATGTATAAACAGCTCTGGAGACGTGTTATGGAAGAGTTATTACCTACACACTGAACAATCTCCGAACTGAACTGAACTGAGAATGGTGCTCTGCAGACCTTCAAAAATAGAAACAGCTGAACCTTTTCAAATAGGGAGCCCTTTGATCTTGCTGATTCAAGAGTCCCCAGAAGTAGAATTTCTTGCATCTCTTATCTCCAGTATTTTGAATGCATGTTTCCTTTCAAAACTGACAGCACCAAGAGAATTGATCATTATTTGCAGCAATTGGAAACCTAAACAATGTATGAAACATAGTCTGTATTACATTGCAGAGAGCATCAACATAGGTAGGAATAACCTGCATGTGCACAGTAAATATTAATTCAGAGTTTTTTGTCTGCAGTCCCACTCCTCCAGCATCTTTTAAGCATGCACCTTTTAAAAGATATTCAAAAATGTAGAAATTTTAGTAATTTTCTGAAAACTAGCTCAAAAAATTAATAAAACAGCATTCTGGGTTCCACATTTCAGACCTCACAAAGCACATAACAAAAAGTTAAGGGTTTCATGATAAAACACTGGTAGTGACCATGAACCCCGCACAAAGGTGAGTGTTTATGACCTTGGTGAGATGGGATTTCCATTTCCTTTAATGAGCCAAGACATCAGACTCGCACTCTTAACTCATGCAAACACAAAACCTGCCCCTGGGACAATACGTCCGTTTCTGCGGAAGCACAGGCAAGTAGGTGTGGAGAAGCGGGGGAGGAGGGGCAGATGGGGATGGGGACCTGCATAACCAAACCAAGATAGTGTTTTAGCTGATCTTCAGGCCAGAAAGAAGAGGAAGAAAAGTATATCTGTGAAGCTTTGCAGTGGGAGTTGATTGTGGCACCCCTGTTCCCCAGCTCTGGGTAGCACTGCATGCATTTTTGTTCCAGATGTTGATTCCATCAATACCTTTGATCACTGCAAAATACTCTTTTCCAATTTGATCTCTCTTGAACCATGAGACCTACAAAGCCTCACAATGTGAGCCTTAAAGCCACAAAGAACAGTGTATTTTTCAGAGCTGTTTGGGGTTTTGAGTTTGATGGGATGGTAGACACGTGTTACCTCAGCTTCCCTGTCATGACATTTAATACTGACAAAGACAGTAAAACCAGGTGTCAACTATACCAGAAATCATCTGTGGCCTTTAAGGGCATCTTCTTTACTCCTGTCACTTGCTTCTTCATTAAGTCAACCGTCACATATCAGACCTACAACATGTGTGGGCAAAGTTAAAACTCTGCCTTTCCACAATGAAAGACAGGATGCAGCGTTTAGCTGAAGGATCACAAAGCAGGCAAATCTGATGGGATAGCGGAGCAAGGCTGCTGAGTGAGAAAGGGCATATATGCCAGCTGTACAGTGCACATCTGGCTGATCAGCCACACTCCTTGTTCACCAGCATGTACTGCAACTTCACTCTAACCAAATAGAGCAAAGGAATTCCATATGGAAATGAATTAAAAGACAGGCGGGATGGAGGGACTGCAGGACTCTAGAAGAATAGGTTACACATCGTGGTACATGGGTAGAGGGAAAAGAAGTCCCAGCAGGAAAAAAAAGGAATCCAGATGGTAAATAAGAGTTCTCAGCAGAACACCTACTCACATGCCTAGTATAACATAAGCTCCTTTAACCATATCACCTAAGCCTCCAGTTCTCACATATCAGAGACATGAAGGGTAAAAGTAACCCAAGTCTTGGAAAGCATTTTAGAAAATATATGAAGGGTTAAAGGGAAAAATGAAATATGGCATCTGAAATACAGTTTGGAGTCACAAATAGAAAGGTCTTGATGGATAAGATATAAGTCATCAAGTGCACATCTTCTTTGCACAAAGACATTCATAATTTGAAGTGTACACTGTTTTATTTTTAATCCCAGGCTAAAAACATTGAATCTGCATGAGCACTAAGACTGAGATGGTTTCTGGAAGAATACACTAATAGCTTAATTTATAGATAAGAACGAGAGATGTTCAGGTAGAATACCTTTTAACCACAAAAACAATTAAAGGTTGAATGGATAATCCTCTTCCTAGAGCTTTTCAATTTCTTAATATCTGTGAAAAGGTATTAACTGAAACTCATTTGTTGCAGCTGTAAAGTGTCATTAAGTGCCAGACTGAGTCATTTCATTAACTCCTTTTTCCAAAAGAACAGCTTGCTAATTCTATAAAGTCATTCAACCTCCTGGTAGCACATGTGAGGAAACATAAGCCAACCAAAATCTTTCCCAGCCACTCTTTTTGAGAACAGACTGGCAGTAACAGAACCAGAATCAGGGAAAGGGAAAACTGCATATGGCTTTTATCTGATGTCTTAGCCTTTGTCATAAGGAAATGTAATCTGAATGTAAAAGGAATTACACTTTGGTCAAAACACCTGTTTATGTATCTGCCTCAGTTTTGAGCAGCGTTTTAGCTGTACTCCTCAAGTTCATGAGACCTACACATGCCAGTTGTTTCACAATCAGAATAATGGAGCTTCTGCTGTTACAGAGAATGAGAACATTGTTTTGGATAAAACAGCCAGGTAGACACGACTGTTAATTGTCTTGCTTATACCATGTAACCTAAGTGCAAGCAGAGAGCAAGGAAGACAAAAGGATTTTGAGGAAGCAGAAATTTTAAATGGCTTTAATCCTCTGCAGCCTACACTCACCACTTAACATAGAGACAAGAGTTGTGACTGATGTAAGAAACAGGCATTAACTCTTTTTAAATCAACCAGTCCAGACCTCTAAAGCCACACATGCTAGTTTATATGTGAAAAAGTACAACAAACCTTCATCATTCATTACAATAATCTCGCAGTCCAGTTATTTTCTTTTGAAAAACCAACTTTATAATAAGTAAACAGTACATTTTAAACTTGTAGCTGCGTGCCTCAAAGCATCTTCTTTCATTAATACAGTTTGTCACTTTACGAAAACGTATACTAAGGCTATTTGTATTCTACACAAAGCTAGAATGTAGGACTTGAAACACAACACTCAACATTTAAGATAAAATATGTATATTTCAATTCCAAATGAGGCAGTAAATCAGCCAAAGCTTGCTTCTGATGGACTGGTGATAAATTATAGGATTTTCAGTAATCCTCCAATAAACAAAGTGAACACTGTTCTTCACGCAGAAACTGCTGGTTAAATCACACATGACATAGATCTGGTGTTCTTGCTGGAAAATATGACATTACCTTGATTGTCAGAGAGCCTTCTAGAAACACTCAATTTTCCAGCTTGCCTCTATGCAAGCACACAGTTTAAAAGAAAAATTATGTGATAGAAGTCATAAACATACAAAGCCCCTACCTAGCAAGCGTATCTTGAAAGAGTTTTCTATACTCTGGATCAAGGGAGAAAAATACTTTCATAAATACACAGGGAAGGAAAGAAGAAAGATTACATTACAGCGGAATTATTTTGCAAAAGAAAATGAAGCCTGTCGTCCTGCTCTAACAGGCTGTAAAGATGCCTAACACTGAAATCCATGTCTCACCCCTAAGAGGTAAGAGTTCTGCATGGTACTTAGAACAAGACCTGCCTTGAAATGGGAATGTCCCTAAATGTTTGGCAGGGAAACAGTACCACCTGCAGTATATGGCAAAGCTTGTTTATTTGTGTACAAGGCCAAGTTCCCATTCTCCTAGATGAAACATGTCTGTTTTAAACAAGCCTGTGGAGCAAAAACATGGTGAATTTACTGCTCCATGCTTTAAAGTGAAAGTTTGCCATGGCAGAAATCATTCAGAAAATAATATGAACTAGAACATCTATTTTATCTTTCATACAAATCAATTACCTTGTATGAATGGCACTTTGACAGAATAAAACTACATTTCCCCCCTGCATCTGTCTACTTTCAAAGTGATGAGCAAAAAAAATCAAAAATGTTTACTGAAGTAGAAAAGTCTATCATTGCTTTTCTATTTTTTTCTCTGAGGGACCTGGGCAGGGTGGATAAAAAGTTATTTTTTTATAGCTGCTTTACAGATCTTTATTTAAAAACATTTTGTTTTCAAACACACTATTCATATTTAAATATTAAAATATTATATTCTGTGCAAAGAAGTAATGTAGTAAAAACAATTAATTTAAGCTACAAAAATATTCAATAGTATTTAAAGTGTTCAAGAGCAACAAAATCTCCGAAGAAACAGAAGCCAAAAACAAAGGAATTGGAGCTAGAATAAGCTGAAATGATAAACCACCTTTTGAGAGAAACAGACTATTCCACAGGTGCATTGTGAGTCTCTGCTTCATTCCAAATTTCAACTACTTCATTCAAAGCTGAAAAACCAACTGGGATTTTAAAAGCCAGGAAACCTTATTTTTCTCTTACAGTCCATGAATAAAAATGAGGTGAGAGGCTGAGATCCAGATTTAAAATCTCAAAGTCCATGGTAACAAGAAACAATCAGTTCAATTCACTACTACAGATAAAACTGCATTTACTAAGTCAAGAGGTTTCAAATTAAAAACATATTTTAGGAAAGTAATTTTCTCTTTCACATGAATGTTAAAGAGATTTTATTTTACTGGGGTTTTTTTCCAACTCTTGTTTTATACACAAATAGCAAAACATAGATAATAAATGCTTACACTAACATTCTTTAAATCTTGGGTAATGAGAAAACAATAAATGTGAATTGAACCACACTACTGATCAAGTGCTTTGCCCCATCAGAAAAAAGGGATACTGGTAGCATATTCATGAACCTTTAAACTGTTCAAATTACCAAAACCAACCAATATTACCCTAACAAAAAAAACCCAAAACAAAATTAAAAGAAGATTGAAAGTAATACTTTTCTGATTTTCCAATTTCAATTACAGTCAGAAGCATTTATATCACATTTTTTTCTACACTGTTTTTTTACCTAGAACCTGGAGGAAAAGGGAATTAGGTACAGTGCATGGAAACTGAAGGGCGCAAAATTTCATTTTGTTCTTTTAAAAAAATATGTCAGCATGGAGCTGACAGTGCAATCTGCTAGGTGACGTCACCATTCCCATTATATGAACTCGAAACAAATTAGAAGCAGCTCGTTTCTGGTTTAAGACAAATCTATTCCCTTTCTCATGGTACAGGAGCAGTATTTTCTCTCCGTATTTTGACAGCAAGGTATGGTGTCTAAGGGGGACGATGGAGGAAATTTCCCCAAAACTGAATTACATCAGAAGAAGTGACAAAAGAGGCACTGGTCCACCAGCTCCATCTGAGGCCACAGAATGGGTTTGCTTTAAAGTCCAAGGGTGGGAGCATAACAACTGCTTTGATATATAACAACACCTCCATAACTACATAGATTGTACAGGAAAAAGACTTTATCAAGTTGCTTTCAATTAAGTCTTTTGCTGTTACAAACTTATCTTCTGTTTCCCTAAGAGAAATGAGCAGGGAGTTCAAAGGGCCTCTGTCGGCTACAAAGAGGTGTTTTCTGCAGCAGTCAAGTTGTCCAGGTGAAGACAGAACGCTTCAAATTGATGGTATGGGCCAGATGCCTAGTTCAGCTGGCACTCAGATTCAAAGAGTTTGATATTAATCAATGGGAGGAGACATGTTGAGAACAATTTAATGTAAAATAAAGCCAGAAAATGAAAGTTTTCCCTTTTTTTCCCCCCTGTATATAAACATCTAACAAACTGCTACAGCCGTTTTTATCAGCAGAAGCAGAACTAGCTTAGCCAGCTTTGTAATTACCTAAAAACTTGTATCACTGGCTCGGTTAATTTGATGCATACCTGATCCCAGTCTGAGGATCTGTATTTTAACCAGGAAGTTACATCACTTAAGCAAAATGTAAGTTGCTTAACAACAGAAATGGCCTGTTGTGATACAATGTAGGTGTTCTCAAGCAAAGCCACAGTACTAAGATTAAGGTACCAACTTTTTCCCAGTTACCTTACCAATTTAATCAAGCTTGCCTCCACCAAGATTCATTTCTGTGTTAATATTGATTGGCATAAAATTTGAACATATTTTTCTGTTGTGCTCTCTATTGGCACTTATTTAACAAGAGGTTTTCCTCACAGTTTTGATCTGTGATAGCATGTGATATTAGATAGTTTATTTACAGTTCCACAACCTCCACCAAAAAGTTTCAGTATCTTCTTAAGATAAAGTTGTTTCTATTCAAATGAAGAAACAGCTCCCTGGTAAGGCAGAATAGAAAATGTGAAGGCTTATACTCCACATGTACCATCTGCAAATACGTTGTTGAGCCATATATATGGGTATACATCATATCTAATTGCTTATTACAATCATATATTAATAAATTTTAACAACTCTTTCTTGTCAGGGAAAAGCAAACAACTTATAAAGCCTAATTTGCTCACAAACCAGAATGAGTTACCTGAAAGGTATGAAGCTGCTCCTGTTTGGCTATGCTGATATAATTTGCTGCGATTGCATGAGCTCTGATACCATATTAGGTAGTAAAAATGTTGCAAAATTAGTAAGAGCATACTGTTATAAAGACATTTGTATCCATGACCTCCTCAGGTGCCAGTGTCCCCGTAGATGTTCTGGCAGTTGCCAGTGGGTGGCCATCCCCATCTTCCAGCTATTTGCTCACAGGATCAGCAAAAGAGGAAACTGAGGACACATGAAACTGTACCAAAGATAAATGCAGTATGACAGCGGTAAAAATTCTTTTATTTTGGCTAAACCTTTTCCTCTCTGCACCACCATGAGACCCAAGTACATACTATAATCACAGAAGAGCAATAACCACAGAATAGTCTGAGTTGGAAGGGACCCACAAGGATCATTGAGTCCAGCTCCAAAGTCAATGGGTCAATTACACAGATTGAGTCCAGGACCTTGGCACTGTTACCACCATGCTCTGATGAACTGAGCTAATCCCAAAGGAGCTCTGGCTGCTCCCAGCATCAGGCATTTTGCAGACACTGCACAATACTAGGCATTAACCCCTATGGCAGGAGATGGCTCAGCAGAAGAACTGCTTTGGGTCACAGAATGAAGGAACAGAGGAGTGAAGGAACAGAAGAGTGTACCTGAGAGCACCAGTGATGCTGTCTGTGAACTTCTCCTGCTCACGTTCTCCCCTGCCCCCAAGCTTGCTTCTCACTCAGAATCATCTTTCCCTTCATCTTCCTTTACAGAGACCTATGCACTAGCCTCCTTCAGACTCAAGGCTGAGCAGATGAAACATCTAAGTCAGAAAACTCTAGTTTACTGAAGTTCATACAGTAATCATTTTAGGCAATGTAAGAGCCTCAATCTCCCATTCACCTTCAGTACCATGCAAGGTGGCTTCCTGCATCTTGGGGTTCCAGAGGTTGACAGGACCGTGTTGCAGTGAACTGGAAACCCAGTCAGCTTGCTAAGGAAGAGGTTTGCCCAGTCTTTCCTGGGAGCACCGCAATGGTCACAGCCCTGAGAAGTGGTGACACGGAACCTGACCTAAAACTGTGTGACTGAACATGGCTACAACTGTTTGGAGCCAGATGCAAGTGAGGACAGAAGCTTTCTTTCCTGGTACCCAGAGACAGATCCATTTTCTCCACTATCCAGCACAGAACAATAGAAATGGTTTCAGTTGGACTGTAAAAGGAAGACAAGGATCGGGAGCACAGATCCTGCAACATCTGAAAGCACATGGTTAAAGTCATCTCCAACTGGGTACATATGAAATAAACCCTACCCACTTGGTTCAGAAATACAGATGGGTAAAACAGCAGTCTGTTTGTTAAACAGCAGTCAGAAGTGATAGCAGTATTTGCTTAATCCCAGAACCCGTGTAGCTCAGATAGATACACCTAAAGCCAAGTTATTGCAGTTTTGTGGCTTGCATCTGATGCAGTAAGCATTCTTCCATCATCTTCACATTAAAAAAAAATCAGGCCATGCTTGAGCTGAAATAGAAATGTCTGTGACACATTCTACCAATTAATGTCTTTATTCATATATTTTTTTAAATGTGATACTTTTTGCACTCACTACTACACATGAGTTAACATGTGGGTAGGGTCCACAACTGATGTCACACTGATATAACAGTCAGTGAACCATCACACTTCAATTTCCAGTGTTCTGCCAAACATGTAACTTCTAAGCACACAAACCCTGCAGCACTGTAACTATGCAGTAGCAACAATATAATTATAATTGCGTTAACCAAGCAGGGGCAGTTCTGGGGAAGAAAAGAAAGGCAAAGAACCATCACTGTGTAACAAAATGGTAAATACAGGATTCAACAACGTAAGTGCAACACTCAGTATCTATCTTCTCTCCTTCAAGCAGAACATGCTACAGCAATGCAGAAGATCTCACTAGAATTGACTTTAAATACACTCAGTTCACTGTATTTAATACATATTTCAGTGTATCTGGTTAAGCAGACTTATTTTCTCTTTCTCTATTTAAAAATAATAGTTTTAAGACACAAAAATGTAAACTTGACTCATGGTAAACACTGTAGAAGCTAAAGGCTGGACTTTCAAAAGAAGTCAGGACCCCTAAACTCCCTTTCAACAGCTGCCGAGCATCGAGAATATTGGAAACTTACCACAGGGCCTTTATTTCCAATTGCAAAATTATGCACTGCATCTGCATCTGTACGAGAGATAAAACCTGGAGGATCTAATGATACAGATTTACTGTTTCAAACCAATGCTAAACCAAGTTTCTTAGAGGTTTTGTACTCAACAATGCTCTTGGTTTTGCTCTCATTTATACCTTTCATTTATGTTTCTATATTCTGAGCAAAGCTTTGTCAAAATTCTTGAATGGTCTCTTTAGCACATATATGTGGTACTTACAAGCTTTGTGATCTCTAACACTTATCAGCTCAAGAAATCTCAATAAAAAGAGAAAAACAGTCTTGGTGGTTGAAGTATGTTTTAACTGATATTCAACAATTCTAGAAAATTTATTAGAGATCTCTAAAAAGATCTCATCATTTATTAGATAAATAAATTCTCAGAAGCATCCACGTGGCTAAAACGGAACAAAATTATTAAATTTAATTCTGTTATTTTGTATTTTTAATGAGAGTTTTAAGCACATTTTTGCTCATCTGTTTTCTAAAGACCTAACAAAACATTCTGAATCTTGTGCTACACTATCTCTGTGAGATGAAAGAAGCAAACCAGCTAACTCTTATGCTAGTAGACAGACATTTTCAGAGAACACATTTCAAATGTACATTAGAAATGTTCTTCACAAGCCAAAGGCAGGTCCCTAGAGAAACATGAGGAAAGACAGAGTTGTCATGCCATTTATGCAGCCCTTTCTCCTTATCTCACTAGTTATATCTCAGAAATAGTAACTTAATTTAATCTGCAGTCTCAATCAACAGTAGCTATGGACTTGGGTGGAAAAGCGACCTTGAGTTAAAAACTTAAAGCATGTATCTTCATAGTGAAGACTTTTTCTTCTGTTCCACAACCCTGTCACCAAAATCACTTGAAACAAACAAAACTTAGAGCGCTACACAGTAAGCAGGTGAGGATTTCAGCTGTTTGAGGTGAATAAAGAGAAGGTGCTTTAACAAAAGCCTTCTGGGAAAGTGACGTCTTTGGTGACTCAGGTACCTCAGAGACACCTCTGTTCCCCTGAATTCAGCTGGGGGTATTTGATGAGAGGACCTCTCCTGGAGTGGAGAGAACAGCAGCATTCAGTTGCTAACATCTGTAGGGACCAAAAAGAAAACCCAGTGTCTGAAACAGACGAGGCCCTGGCCAGCTCAGGCTTCTCCCCTGGACAGCAGCAGCAGGAGGAACAGTATGGACACCCAGCAAGAGGTAGCCAAGCCCAAGGCATCAGAAATAAGAGATGCTGGAGCCAATGCTTCGACATAAGAACTATGGTTAAAGACCATTTTGTAATTGGAAATGCACAGGGGCTGTGAGGAAACCTGATTTAGGAAAACAGATTGAAACTGCAGATCCGGATTACCCGTTTTATCTGTGAAACCTAGAATGTCACAGATCTGCCTCATGCTTATCCACTGGATATGATCTTCTCTTAAAATGTGTCTGTAAACAAAGTTGCAGCCTCATTTTTCCGTTCCCTGCCAAGTTCTCTGCCCTTACACATTCGTTGAAACCCAGAGCATGCTTGTAACGCAGGCACAAGACACCTCTTCACAAAAATGTCATTCAGAGATGCAGAAAAGTTCCTTTAGACCTTTATATCCAAAATGAAGACAGTAAGGTCCAGGATAGCTATCCAATGCACCTACTTCTGACTAGCCTTATTGTCTGTTCTGTTTTCTTACAAGCAGTGAGAAATTGTGCCATGTTTGCTTTTCCATTCTTAAACAAAAACAAACAACAAACAACAAGGTGGTGAAAAAGAGGCATAAAAAATAAGTGTAGTAAAAAGTACCCAAAACACAGTATTCTGTTAAGAAAATAACCCACTCAAAATAAACCTGGACATCTATGAGCTGAAGGGTTAACAAATCTGTTTCCAGCCTTACTTTCCCCAAACAGATGTTCCACACAACATTAAACAGAGGCTAGAAAGAGGGGGCAGGCAGAGAATGAACTTTGGCGCAATATGGAATTTTTAAAGGCATTTCCTTCTCTGTAAGAGCCAAAAGCTGTGATCACTTAAGTCTTTGCTTTTTTAAATACATATTAATTTTGTAGCTTTTGCCAAGCTAAATGAATCCAGTCTTTGAAAGCCTTTTTTTAAAAAAAAAGAAATCATAGTTTCCTCAGTCATACTTGAAGTCTGAGTTTTTTCCAAGAATCTCACCAAAAATGTATATGAATTTCTCTCTCTCAACAATGAATTCTTAAGTGTTCAGGTGTGTAACACCGTTAAACAGTAACTTAGTGTTACAGATCTTAAAACTTTCATATCTAAATAAATTAATTTCATTCAATAATTAGAAAATTTCTTTTTTGTTTTGGGGTGGGTTTTTTTTGCTTGCTGGTTTGTTTGTTTTGATTCACTGCCTGGGGTTTTTAAGTGGGTTGGGGGAGCTGATTATTTTAATTTGTTAAAAATAATATCAAGCAATGCTAATACAGGTACCCACTCTGAAATTCAAACATTGCTTATTTGTACAGAAAAATATTTTAAAAAATTATTAATCTGCATTTGGGAGTATTTTTATTAACAAATTATTTAAAAGTTGATTGTGTTTCCAAACACTGATCCAGTTTTCTGATCACACAGGTGTTCAATACACCTTACTCTTCTTTTATGTGAAGTCCTAAAATGAAGTATAAATGAATCAGGAAAGTAGATTCCCAAATGAAATATCTCTTTCACTCCTGAACAGCTATAATATATTTCTAAAAGCCAAAACTTAAAAATGTTAAATATGTTAAAAATATTTAAAAATCAGAATAATGTTATTTCCAAAGTAACAGTGTACCTCAGAGGCCCTTGTTTTGAGAGAATTTTCTCAATTATTGCAATAGTTTTACATTTGTTGAACTACACAGATCACATGAGTGAGAAGGAAAAAATTCACAATAAATATGAAAGATGCATGTACATTGCACCTTGATATCATTTTCCATTTTCTGCTTTCTCACCTCCAACTTCATGCACTTTGCATTTAAAAAAATTAATCCTGAAAAACACTAGCCAGTATTAACAGGCATAATGGGAGGCAGGTGGTAAATGAAAACAACACTGATAAATTATGGATGATGTGATAAAAAATTCTTGCTAGGTAGGGCCCCACATTTATGTGTATGTTGAAAGTGTGCACCGTAGAAACAACATTTAGTGAACTAACAGTAGGAAATTAATTGTAGTGAACTGGACTGCAATGTAGAAATGAAAAAAAATAAATTAGTTAAATACTCTGAAGAAAAAGAAAACCTTAGATGTTCAGAACAACCAAAATCAAAGTAGTGTTACATTATTCCAACTTAGTGTTTGTGAGGTTCCTCATGTAAGGAGGTATTCGCAATGCAGATACCACCTATGCATAGAGCAGGAACCACCACATGTGGGTCCAGCACAGAAAAGGTATCCATCCAGGAAAACAAATAGGAATTCTTCCTTTGCACTGTGTAATGCAGTGGTTGATCCTTTTCAGAACCCTTTATTTTTAATTAATTCTATTCCAAAATATTTATGGAATGAAATTTATTGTTTATTGTTTTCTCTTATTAATTTGTCTAGAAACTATGCTTTCATCTCCCTTAATCCGTTTGCTGTATTGTGGGAACTGATTTGTACCCTGAGCTTCACCACCAACAAATGAAGTATTTTGTCTCTTTTATAAGGTCAAAGAGTAAAGAGCATTTATTTCTCTTTCTCTGCCTATATGCTTGATTTGTTTAGTCACTGTGTATCCAATAGCAGAAGTCAAAATAAACAGAAAAATTATCAGACTCTCAGCAAATTGAGAGTATATTGTGGTTTTTTGAATGCTACTTAGGCCAGCACACCAGTAAATGATCTGAAGGTCTGTTATGCTACAACTTCCAGCTTTCTTTCAATGCAAACTATTATCAGAAACCAAGGCACTGAAGACAGTGAGAAATCTCCTGTTTGTATACCGCAAATATTTATAATAATAAATACTATTAATAATCAGCAATATAATAAAATAATCATCACTGATTCGTCAGTATATAGGACACCAAAGTTCCTGATACTGTAGTGCTACTTCGAATACTACAACAAAAACAAGTACAGGACACAGGCCAGGCAGATAGTGATTAATTTAAGTCCTCAGTGTCAGATTTGCATTAAAGTTATGTACTTCCTAGAAACACAAGTAGCATACTCTGAAAAGAGAAGCCTGACTACAATGGAAGTACCAAGCCTGAAGTCAAGATAGACCTTGATCCATACTCACAACAGGGAAACTTTAACATCCAAATCTTGGGAAAGCAGGCACTACAAGCCAGAATTTCTAGGCTTCAGCTAAGAGACAGTTGTGTTCTCTTCTTCTCAAGCTCTTGTGTGCCATTTTTCTGTCAGTATCTCAGGCCTGAAGGAAATGTGGCCTTTGTTTCTTCATATGCATCACACATGATGAAAAATAACAGCCAGGAAGAAGGAATACCCAAAACACAAGGTAATTCATAAGCCACTCATACATCTCATTGGAAGCATACACCCACACCCTCTGTAAAATAGGAGACGTACTACTTGCCTTTTAACTGTAAGGAAATTCAGACTAAATAGTCAAGATTTTTCATCAAGTGTAAAATAAAATGACCCTCACTACACAACAGTTTGAATCCCTCTCTCAAAACCCTTTTTTTCTGTTAAGCATGTGTAAAGATCTTTGTACTTTCTGGTGATGAGAGAGGTAGCTGAACAAATGTCAAACACCATTAAGAGTTGTTTCAAAATCTGTAATCCTCCTGTGATTTCAGAACTGGTTCTGTAGACATTAAAAGACGTCATGGGGCTGCATGGCTGTTCATGACAACACCCCAAATTCTGAGTACCTGGTTAAAAAAAAAAAAAAATAATGGTAATGAACTATGATGTTTTTCCAAAAGCTAACCAAAATAGTCCTCAGAATATACTGGACATCATTAAAAACGAAAATTGTGTTCACTTATCCACAGTGTTGTAGCAAAGGAATAGTAAGTATACATCTATATTTTGCTCATCTTTCACATGAAAAATAAAACAATCCCAGTCACTGAACAGTGAATAAACTGCTATTTACATGAAAATTACTAGAAACTTGACAGTCTTATTTTTTCATGTTCTGTCTATACAAACACAACCCTTCTGGGGCAGAACAGTTCACAGGGGAAGAGAAAATGAACTATGTGTTCAGTGCTTTAAAGCTGTGATGTCAGGGCCCTGCTGTGCATAGGCCAACATTTGTATTACAGCCATTACTTATTCTTGCTAAGCACCAAGTAACACTGAAAAGATAACAGAAATACGCAAGATTTTGAATTCTCCTCAAATTTCCAAACACAGACAATGCACTGACAGAAAGCAAAAGTAAAGTGTCCTTTTTAATTCTTAGCAAGGCAACTGTTATTTCAGAATCTTTTTCCTCTTAGCATAAACTGTTTTCATTGAAATATTTTGGGGTGCCCACTGCCTGTAGAGCAGCTGTTCTTTGTCACAGTGTGATACAGCAGACCTGCTTTGACAGAGAGCAGGGTTACTAAGGGCTGTCATTCATATATGCTGAACCAGAGCAGGAGATCAGTCATTTTTCAGTCCATTCCCTGCTCTTTATAAATATTTCCATGTGTTTGCAATTAGTTAGTGGGCTATTCTGGCAGCAAAGGTTATTGAAGGCTGTTTTCCAGAAGTGGGTTGTTTCTTTTTTCCCAGTCTGTACAACTAAAACCAAAGCTTAGCATGTTTAATAACAGCCCAGCCAAACAGTAGGCTCCTGTACACATATATAAAAAAGCCCCCTTAAATGGAAGAGTTTATCTGCCTTCCCTTGCAAAAACTGGATGTGCTTTAGATCCAGAGGGCTGCAGAATGCAATTGTGTAGCTTTTAGCAAACTGCGACAAGGAACAGAAGCCTCACACAGCAGAAAGATTTCTGAAACATGGTTTTAGCCATAGTGTTTACAGGGCACTGAACAGGGGGAAGGATTCGACCCCTGCAGATCTGAAATTTCATTGCATTAATTTTTTAATTAAGAAATTAAGTTACTTAAGTATTGCCCTCCAAGACATGTAAGTATTTGCTCAATTAATGATGCATTAGAAGTTACATCTCAGAAAATACCTTCATTTGTCCCTGATAGAAGTGCAACCTACATCTTCCTGGAGTAAATCAACACAGCCCTCAGAAACACATCATGTGACATACCACACATACACCAAAATTCTGATTGTTATTTTACATTAGATTTTAACTTATCTACCAACCCAAATGTGCCTCATAAGTAGCTTTTTTTTTTTATGAACAACAGTGGAATAATAAATAACAAATATCCTCAACCACATACTGTATTCAGGACTATTCATAATATACCACTACAATGCTAGGGAATGTGTTGGATTCAGAACTAGCACTGAATAAAGAAATATAACAAGATTAAGTACCTTTGTAAACGATGCTTGCATTTCAGCAGGCTGATCCTATTCCTCAGTAAAATTAAAACCATACTGCTTACTTTAAAATCCTTGGATACAAAAGGTAAAAATAAACAAAGTGCAGAGTAAAGGACTACAGTCTAAGAGAAAGGTCTTATGGGATTACTACTTTACCATCCAAACCACCCTTCGTGGTCTATGTGGCTCATGAATTCAGTTCAGCAAGAACTAAAGATGTAGCATAAAATATGGGTTTCTTAATCTAACCTAGCCACATGACTGATACTCTCATATCAGAGAGTACAGTCCTGCAATGGCCAAGAGTATCCAAAGAGAATTAGAATAAACCTAATTTGACAGCTAATATAAACCCCTACTTCTTGTCTAAATCATCCTTGGATTATAGCCTGCCTTCACTGCAATTTAAAGTATTGTCTTCACTGCAATACAAAGAAAGATAATTTAGTCAATAGTAAGCCTCAGAGACACAGTCAGTAGTAGTAGAACTAACTCAAGTGATTTTGTTACAAGAACCATTTGTATATGTAATAAACCCCACCATTTTAATTTGTTATAGAAATTGGAGGGAATTTAAATTATATGAGACTAGGAAAACCTGTGTTGGTGGAGCTACCAAAGTCAGGACAAGTCCAACACATTTCTCTTTTCATACTTACAAGCTAGGCAAGAAACAAGTAATCACAAGGAGAACAAAACAGGTTGTTCTTGTACAGCACCCCTGATACATATGCACTTTGAAGAAGAAGATAATGAGAGAGCAGAGTCAAAAGAGTTGACTCTGAAAAGGTCTTTCACATTGAGTTACAATCAGTAAAATTAATAACATGACTACATAAAACTCGTGTTATGGATTAGATTTCAAATTAAGAAAATGTCAGAATTAGCTAACACACAAGAAGGATGAGAATAAGGCTAGAAGAAAGGGAGGAATCTAAAATGATGAAATCTTCAAGCATACCACATTGGTACATTAAAAAAGTCTGTTTAAAGGGAAAATCATTAGATGATTCTCAAATTCCATAGCTACACATAAACCGTAACCAATTACATTTAAACCATATCTCCATATTATATATTTAAGACAGATGTGTTAAAAACAAGCCTACCATCTAGTCTTCTTCAATGCATGGAAAGAAATAAGAGTTTCGTCCAGAAACCAAATGCAATCTAATTTTTCCAGTACAGACTCAAATACCGACATAACCTTACAATACATTTTGGTTTCAAGATACTTTTACCATTGGGGAATGAAATAGTCTGATAGCAGCTTCCAGGAATTCAGCATAATTAAAGCCAGGCAGAACCAAAACCAGGACTTGTGATTGTTAAGAGACCATTGGTGAAGTTTCATTCCAATTCGCCTGACAATTTCATCTCGAATATTTATATTATTAAGTACATGAGAGGCACAGACCTGATTAGAAATATAAGGACATTGAGTGGAATTGTATTTTTAATAGTATTCACTGTTGCATTTTTTAAAAAAATATTTTGATTACATAATGAAGGGAAAGAAGAGAAAATACAAGTAAGTCCCTCATGCACAAAAAGATCAGTCAATACTTATCAGACAGATACAGTCCTAGTTTACCAAGACTGAAAGCACTCTACAGAGACATGAAAATATGTATTGCCAATTCAGTACAGGATTAAACATTTCTCCATTCACTCCTTTATAAAAGGCTGCAAACCATTTCACCATTGTGCAGGAAACTAGTTGAAAATTCCTGTCTCAAAATATTCCAATCACCAGCAACTCTGTCTACACAAGGAGGTTTGCTTTATAAACAGATAGTGTAGCTTAACTGCAATGCTCTGACCTCTGAAGTCAATTCAAGCCTCATTGGAATCCAGCCCAGCATCTCATTCATAGCTGATTGTTGCGAAGGAATGCTTGCAATATGAAGGAGTGAGAGCAAGCAGGCAGATAAAAGGTAGTAGGCATGGCCAATAACATGATTGCACAGCATACTCTGCATTCATTTTGAATTTCCCATCTGAGATAAAGTTGTGGTCTTCAATAGCATTTGCCACCTTTAATTCACAGTTGCTAAAGATGCAAATGTGTGACAGATCACAGTCATTCATCTCTCTGCCAATGGAGAACTACTTCATGTAGTATATTTGCTAGTATTTATCCAACTCAGCTTTATGAGTTCCAAGAAATTGAACCTCCTATGAGAAACTATGCCTGACAGAAACAGAAACCTTCTGATGGTACAATGCATTACATTGAGAGTAAAATAATAAAAAAAGAAAAACAAAATCCAAACCAACCAAACCCAAACCCAGACATGTTTGTTATTTTTCATTATTTTACCATACCCCTTTATCATCAGTGACGCTTACACCATTTAAGTATTTCTTCACTTTCACCTTCCCATGCCATCCTCACTTCCTCCAGTTGCTCACACCTGACCAATCCTCTTCATGCATTTGTACACAAATACACAGATCTGATTATTTTTGCTGCTTTACTTCAAGCTCCTTTCAATCGGTATTTATATCTCTCTATTAATGGCACCTTCACACCCGCAACAAACTTGCCAAATATTTTCCCACCTCACAGTGGGATTGTTTCACACAGCACTCTCTCTGTGCAGTCTGCTTGCCAGCCCAGCCCTTCTCAAGAACATTCAGAGGCCTTTCCTTCTAAAACGATGCTGTTTTAAATCTGCCTTTATCTCCCCTACCCTGACCCCTTTTTCACACTATGACTATAGCAGCAGCGTATCAGTTTATCCAGCCATGCTGTGATGTGGGTCAAGCAACTAACCAGGCCAAAAATAGCAAAAGATTAAAAAGTTATTTTTATTGCAAATCAGTCTTCCAATCCAGTTCACTACACCCTGTTGCACCAGCTGATGATGTGATCTCTAGAGACTGGAATAAGCAGCGGAAAGCAGCGTCTGTAGCGCAGAATAGCACTGCCAGAAAAGGATATGGCCATGAAACTATACAGTCTTCCTGTGAAGAACATCTTGCCAGGGAGTGCCTGGAACCGCACTTCGTCGCCTGCCCAGTGAGTCCTGTGCTGTGATGAAGTGCAAAGAAACACTCATTGGTGTAAGTGAGATACTGGTGAAACCAGGTCTATTTTTATTCTCCATTCCAAATAAAGCAATGCATATCTTTAAAAGTAGAATAAGGCAGTGTATTTTCACCACCAGTGAAGTTAGTGTAGGAATTTTTTATGCTTCCTCTCCACAGAATATATTCCTGTCATTTCAGCTTTGTTCATGCAAACAGGATCACTGATGGCTTAGAAATATTTCATCTTTGAGAAAAGATGTTGTTCGTTTAGAACCCCATTTTTTAATAACTGAGATCTTCAAAACAAAACAAAAAAAACCTTGAGAAAAAAAAACCAAAAGCAAAACAAAACTACTACTTCCCAAAGATTCATTAAAATAATTATAAAATTAGGTAATTTGTGATCCAACTGTCTATGAATTGTGTTGGATACAGCAAACCTTTGTCAGAGATTATCTTTCCAGTGACAGGACACCAAAACTATAATAATTCATGCTGGTTTAATTAATTGCAGTAAATAAAACAGAACCTGCTTTGAGAAAGACCTGAGAACCTAGAGGTCTTCACTTTTCTCTCATTGCTTTAAGGTTGAAAATATAACCTGAAGTTACACAAAATACAAATTTACTGTCAGAAGGAAATGTCACCTGCACATATTCTCTTTTAGGAAGTAGCCAGTTGCCAGTGCCCTTTCTGCCTCGTGCCCTCATCTGGCATGAAGGCAGCTACTGCATTCACACTGCCTGCTGTGTCTCTCATCCCTTGTGCAGGATTCCTCTCCTCTTTTCAGAGCTCTCTAGCCACTACATTCTCCATTTATGTCTCCTTTTTTTAGTTTTTTCTGCTTTCCTTTCACTCTTTACAACACATTGTTCTGGATTCTCATAAACTCTCAGCTACAGTGCCCTCTTGAGAATTCCTTCTTCTTCCTCCACATCCTTCCAAATGAAGGTCAATGCTCAGATCCTACTTAACCACCCCAATTCTCAATGCAATTGAACATACTGACTGTCCTTCACACTTGCCAGCAGAAAACATAACCAAGACATGAAGTATCAACTTTATGTAGAAAGCTGAGTATTTTTTTACTCCACACCATGCAAGCTAGCAATTTTATTGGTAACAGAATTTTATTGTTTAGCATTCTTTCACTTAGGGACAATTACCTCTCTCCACTTCTGGCCCTCAAAAGGTAGTGACTGATTTTTACTTCTGCTACCATAAGTGTATATATTCATTTCCTTACTGTGACAATGCATTTCACTTTCTGCAGTTGAGAACGACCAAACTTCCACTGTGACTCAGGCAACACTATTACATGCTGATACAAGAACACCTAACTTCCTTTGGAAATATGTATTTATCAGGAAGAGAATTTCATGCAATTTTAAAGTAGACAGTTATAAGTAAATCTAAACAAATATTGATTTTCAGTCTTGCAGTGGGATCACAAGACTTGCGTTAGTCCAACGTCCAATCCAGTGATGTCCAAAGCAGAGATTACAAAGGACAGCACTACAGAACTCTCAACCTGTACAAAAAATATATGATACCTTGATCAACATATATGAAAGACTGATATCCATGAACTAAAGAACTCCATTTTGCACCAGCTGAAACAACTTTCAGTTTTGATCCAAGCACGGCACATAGCAGCATCTTACCTGCTGGGTAGTAGACACATGACATATATCCTCAGCCACCCAAAGATGACAGAGTATTATGGAAAGGGCTCCATGGTTGTTCAGTACAAAGTACACTGTGCCATAAAAATATGCCTGTGCTTGTTGCAAGCCTCTGTATTATGTGGAAGGCAAACGCTATGAACCTAATTATGTGCAGATGGAATCATCTAGCAAAGATCTAACATACCACACTGATGACAAATCTGGACTTAAAAAATACGGCCAAAGACTTCGTTGCTGATCCTGCAGAGGTAGATTCTTCACTTTCTTTTGTGCTCCTTGTTCCATGTTTTGACAGCGCTCTTAAGAAAACCTGAAAGTTCTCACTTTATGTGGCTTCTTACTTGTGCACTACAAAATTCTGCCTCCTCTACCTTAACACAGAAAGTGAAAATCTGCTCTGCAGTTTTGGCAGCATTACCTGCATTCCAGGTACCTTCTTTCTTTTCTGAAGGACATGAGGAAAGGAAAACAGCAATTCAAGAAATAGCAGTCTGAGTCTTCAAAGCACTATTTCAAAAGACAAAACAGACAGGGCCACAGCACAACAAAACCCTTACTCTGATGAAATTTTTTTTTGGTAATCGTTACTCCTCCCCTTCCTTTTCTGAATAGGATGAATGGCAGTGAGGCTCTGCAATTCCCCTGCTATGCAGGCTTAGATACTATGGGAAGGGAAGTTGCATTTTTTTGTATGTTTTGGATTACATTTCTGTTTACAGGAAGCCAGCCATGGAAGGCTGGGTGCTACATAAACATAAGCAGAACAAGAGGCTCAGCTCAACCTGAACACCTGGGGATACAGTCTCTCTAAGTAAGTCTGGCATGACTGACAAGAGCCTTCCACTATGCAAAGGGGAAAAGGTTGAGATATATCTGTAATTTCTATACCTACTACACAATAAAAGGTAAATCTGGCAGGTAAGAGTACAACAATAACAGTAAGAAATAGAGAGTAGCGAATATAAAGCAAGGGGAAAGTCCTGATATGAATGAGAAAAGCAATCAGGTATGCACAGGGCTGTGTCTTATATAGCTAGGATTTAGGGTGTAAACAATCAGAAGTTACCAAAATGTGATCAAGGAATTTCCAGGCCTGGGCTTCATTAATAGGCAAGGCTTCAGAATAGAATTTTAAGGAAAGAATAATTAACATGCAGACCAATTGAAAATTATAACAGTATCTATAATTATTCTATCAGTTTTACCTGATAGAATAGTTTACCTGCTTTTCTAATAACAGCATTTCATAGACTATCTCCTAGCTTTGCTTAAGTAAAACATTGGACATATGGAAATTTATATTCAGTGTCAGATGAATTATGAGGTACCGAAAGAGAAAGATGAAAAATAAATGGCAATAAGTAACTGAAAAAATGACTGGCAGGAGATCATTAGAGATCCAACACTCACTGGTGCTTGATCCAACCTTGTTCAATATTTTTACTTATAAAGCTGGAAGAAAAATCCTAAATTTGATGCTGAAATCATTTAATCACAGTGCACAGCAATGGAACCATAAAATGCCTAAGAAGAAAGACCGTGAGGTCTGCGTCAGAAAAACTGAATGAATCAGTATGGAAATCACGAGACCAATGAATCAGGGAATAACATAAAATTCCATTGTTTATTGGGAGCTCATATTTTAATTCAGCAAAGAACTGGTCTGAATGCCCTAGTAATGCAGATACAAAAAAGGAAAATAAAATTCTTGAACATATCAGGTGAGACACTGCAACGCTGCAGAACAACTAGCAGTTCTGTGTAGATCCTTGAATTTATGTCGTATATATTAAATAATGAAACAGAAAATAGAATAGATGTAGAAAAAAAAAATTGAGAGACAGTACTTACAGAACACATGAAAACCTGGTTTCTTTTGTTTCCCATAGCAAAACAAAACCAAAGAGAGCTCATGTCTGGTCTTCATGGAAACTTCAGGGAAAATAAGCCCAGGTTGAAAAGTAACTGCTTGCACAAAGATAAACAGAAAAAATGAGGAGTGGATAAACTTTTCCTCAAAACTGAGGTTCCTACCTGCTGAAGCAATCAAATCCTTAGTCTTTCCAATAGGAGTAGCAGAGGCAAGAAAACACTAGCTGTTTTTCATACAGACTTTGATAAGTTTACAGAAGGGACTACCTGGCATAGTGCCTTCAACAGCAGAAAAGTGCTCAGTGATGCAGAAGGTTCCTTATAGTCCTAGGAAACTTTCTTTTTTCCCCTTGTGTTCAACAGTTCATAAAGAATTTGGTCGTCTACTCTTTCCTGTCCAGCTGATCCCTGTTACAACTTATTGGCTGCGAAAAAGGAGTTCCTGAGACAGTACAGAATATGACCACCAAGAACCACAATGATTAATGCCAGAATGAGGAGGAAATAAGAAGCCAGCAATACGCTTCACACTTCATCCTGCAGATGTGGACTGACCCAAGCAGGATATTCCCCGGAGAGATCCTGCCTGACTAAGAAGGTGACGGGTGTGTCACCCCAGCCACAGGGTCCTGTTTCATATGAGACTCTAGAAAAATGCTGCTCTGAAAACAGCACCAGAGCAAAACAGCTGGGGCCAGAGGGAATGCGACTGCCCCTTCTAACAGCAGCAATATTACATCACCTTAACTGTAACATCAAATCTAAACACGTGCTGAATGTGGGCTAATTCAGGGCAAGACCAGCTTGGGTGGCTCTGCCCCATGCTTGTAGCACCGGTGCTCTGAGACATGTCATCTGGAGACAGCCAAACACTGCTCTGAAAAGTCACAGCCCAGTCTGGCTGAGTTTATTGGCTGATTCCAGCACTCCTGCTGCAGATCTGTGCAGCACAGATCACTTTGGCTTTTGTAATCACTTTTGGGCATGGGGGTGAAGAGGCTGAAGAAAACGAGTTAGATCCTGTGAATCTCAAGCACCACTGTTTTCTTCAGCTAGGCCACAGCAAGCACTGCTGTAGAGCATATAGACCGTGGGTTTTAGTGTTGTAACAAAATCGGTACACAGGCCCTTTCTCTTCCTGAAAACGTGCAGCTTACCTTTCAGAGAAATGCATCACATAATTCTTAAGCCCATCTATCAAAGCATCAGTGGGCTTCTGAAATGGATTTACTCTTCTGTATTTTCTACATTTTTAACACATTTTTTGTCAAGAGGCCATTTCTGAATTGACAAGAAAGAGATTTCAAAATGAAATGAAACATTTCTCCGCAGTCCCATACTTCATAAAGGCAAAACCTTTAGATGCAGCACAAGCGTTTACCTAAAATTTCCATTTCTCTTTACTCCCACAAGGCCCAAGATAAACAGTACCCTAATAAAAGTTGATAGCATGGGCTCTGTTCAAGTGAAACCACTTTATAACTTGACCAAGTTTGTTCTCTGCCAGGAAATGATTGCTTTTCCAGTTCAACCCAAGAATGCTGCTCTGCCTTATGTCTGCTGGCAACAACTTCTCTGTTTATGGGTGGGCTAAAAAAAAGAGGATTCAAAGACTAAGTTTAGGCCTCAGATAATGGTACTAGGATTAAGATTTGGTCCTAGATTTTACCATACCTAACATGGGGGTTTGGGAGGATGAGCAGACAAAACAGAAAGTTACGATAATGTATTATGTAGTTCAATATCCTTATGTTTTTCTTCTCCTTATATTTACTGCAGTACATCTCCATACAAATCAAAATCAGACTTGCAATATGAATGAAACCACTAGCAGATCTGATTTTCCTACACTGTGTTAACACTAGCACATACTTTTTCCGTCAAAGTCACTCACTTTCTTGTAAGTAAACTCCTTGTACCTTACTGCTGAAGACCCTTCCTGATTTGCCATGCAAAACCAGCACTGTAATTGGCAAATGTGTTGCAATGTACCATGGCCCTTTAATGAAGAGAAGGAAATTGGGTCCTCCCAAAAGAGAGTTACTGAAGAAGCACTGCTGCAGTACACCACGCAGCACCCTTGGCAGAGACGTGGTGGAACATGCTGCCAGTATTCCCCACATCACTGACAAAGACAGTGAATACTAAAATTAACCTATGCCCTTGTCCTGTGCCAAAAGGCAAAGCACCTCAACATTAAGCCACGTACTTTAAATGCATCCACAGGAATTGCCCAGGCTTGGGGAGTTAGGAAGAAAATCTAACAGTTAGGAAGAAAATCTAACATAGGACAAAATGTTATAGTTCCCTGCTTGGCAGTTTTATGTACTCATCAGCTAGAATAAAAAATCAGTTGTGCTACACAGTCACACCTCATTTATTGTTTTACCTGTACACTGACTTCTTCACATGGAGAAAAAAATCACTGTTTTTTCAGAATAAAATTCTGCTACAGGCAGGGTTGTCTGCAGCTGAGGAACTGTACTTTAATTAAGTTATTGCCATGCAGCACAAACTTCTGATCACTGACTTGAACACTGAGAAAAAGGACATAAACTATTACATTTGCATAAAGAAATTACTCCTTCCTTCCCCAGTCTCAACTTACCTGATTTTCACCAGAGATTAAGTTCAGCCCATTCACATGGATCTAGAGGTGAAAGGCACTGTAAGAGGCTGAAGGGGTGCACATGACAGTTTTTGTCTGCTTCTTTGTGCTTAGGGTTTCTGCTGCCATATGCTGAAGAGTTTGTTTCAGCTTCCCATTATTGTTTCTACCCTCCTGTTCCTCAGTGCCCCTGCCTCACCATGGGTTGTTCTGGTCTGGCTATGGGCTGAATCTTTTGGGGGTGTCCTGCTCCACGTGGCCCACCTGTGGGCCCCCCAGGAGTGATCTTGCACTACTGCTGCCCCCTCCTATTTACAGCCTAGGACATATTTGTGTTCAACATACCACCCTTACCCCTGCCAAGAACATCTTTAACCTTAGGTAACAGGAGTCAATGTCCTAAGAGTCTGGACATATTTTTATTAGAGAGACTTTTTGGAGCAGAATTATCTTAGGCAGAACTGCCAGAACAGATGCAAGAGCAGTGACGGATAACAGAAATAACCATCAGCAATACAGCTTGGAAAATATGCATGGATGTGTCTAAGCAAGGCCAGCACAGGAGGGGGAAACAGTTTAAATGGATTTCTACAAAGGAAAACAAGATTTGGACATATAAATTGAAATGTCCCAATAAGTATATATCAGAATTTGTCACTGAGCCCTTTATATACCAGAATCAACTTCTAAAATAATTCCAGGGTAGCAAGGCTTACCCTCACAGTCTGAGCAAAAAAAACCCCAAGCAAACAAGCATAATTAGAGACCTTTCAGAAATTTCCAGTAGCTTCACAGGGAAAGCAGGACAGAGTGGGTTTTCCATCCCCACAGCTCTTCAGGTCTCTACTTCTGCCTACTCACAGATGAAACAGATGTGCAAGTCTATCCCTGGAAAGAAATACTTCCTACAATATAACACAGCTGCAGAAAGACATGAGAAACTATGCCTCATTAACAATTTATTCAGAACTGAGAACACTATTAGAAGTAGTCCAGAGATGCATTAAATCAAAAAGGATCAGAATATCATTTAGCTAAATCTGTGTCAAATGACGGAATTGACCTGATTTATAACAATTGTGTTTATAATGACATAGTACCAGTAAAAAAAAAAAAAAAAAAGCAAACAAAAACGACAGCAAAAAAACCCTAAAAACCACCAACAAAAAAAAACCAAACCACTGAACAGATTCTTGAAGTAACACAAAGACATAACAGACATTTGGGTGATGAATGTCTAACACACAATTCAAGCGAACACCAGCCTTCTTAAACTGATACTTGAAGGCCTTTATGTAACTTAAACAGTTTGTTTCCAAGCCATTCTGCATTATTCAACTTGGTAATGCAGACTGCTCCTGGGAAGCCACTCTCATATAAAAGGACTTTCTTTAAATCAAGCCTTCCTTGCACACACATCTGACAGTACCCTGCCTCAGTTGTCACTCAAATTTTTTAATTGTTTGCAACACAAGGCTTTTTATTGCAAATGAAGGACAAGTCAGCCTTGGATGAAAAGACTATTTGTACAAGGAAGACATACTACAGTCTAAACCTAAGGAACTTAGAGTTCAATAACAGATGATTGATAGACTACACAAGAATCATGTAGTACACATCTTCTGAGAAAGAAGATGTAGAGACCCAAAGGAGATTCAGCTGTCAAAGGAATTAATACATTAACTGTATGTTTCTGTATGTTCACATACAGAATAACTGGACAAAGTGAAATGAGACTTTTCCAAGCAAAGGGAAAAAATAACTCAAAAAAGTATACTTGTGGGGGAAATAATCCCACCACAGTAGTCATATTATATTTTAGAGACATGACAATAAAAGACAGAAAAAAAGAGTATCTCTAATATACGAAGAGCTTTTAAGGTAAAGAGACTATTCAACCTACTTTTTAAAGACTCTAAATGGACTCAGAAAAAGGTTAAAACACTATAATCTTAAAATGCAGCACCTTGTAAAGAGATAATGTAACAATACATTTGGAATGTGATGCAGACAAGATTTTGAAGACAAAACTGAAGAAACAGAGAAGAGAAAGAGGGCTGTGAAGAGAAATAACAAGGATTTAAGGAGGACAATAAGGCCTTATTTTAAACCATTGAAAAGGGCAGCAGATTAGCCACAAGCCATGCCAGAAGCTCCATTCAGGAAACAGTGGTGATCTGATCTGATGACCATACTAACAATACTAGTAAATAGAAATATTAAGACATTAACTAGGAAAATGGTCACATGTTTCAGAATCATTTGAACAGAGCCTTGGGAAACATGAGGATTTTTTCGTTTTTTTTTTTAGACACTACTGACATTGTCACTAGGTTTGCTGTTGAAAAACTGGACAGTATTACTCCAGATCTTCTCACACTTTGACCACAGGCAACTTCAATAAAGTCAGAGTCACTAGAGACTCTGTGGTTATAGACATCCTACATTTTTAATGTCAACTTCTTACTGATATTAGAGCTGCTTGTTGTTCCAGTCAAGCACTCATTCCCAGCTATACAGCTCTAATCTGTTTTCTGCAGCAAGAAACTCCATTAGGATATTGCTGCCTGTACACCTAAAGGACTTCCCAAGAGTGGAAGGAATAATGATTTTTTGGTAATAAAATAACTTCCATAACAATGTATGCATCTACATATTTTGTTTTAATATCTATATTACACAGGGGAGTCATCACATTCAGATATTCCTCCCAGCTGAAGGTTGCTCAGATGTCTCAGGTCATTTTATGATAGCAGTTCATGATTTCTGTGATTAATCAGTGCAGAAATACACCCAAGATGAGAATTTGTGCTTGCTATGAGGAATATCCTGATGATGCTCAGGTCTATAATTCAGTCATCAACCCAGTATCCACTATAAACAGTCTATGTCACAGAGTCCTTTAACTCCAGCCTAAGAGCAGCTACTCAAAACCTAGGAAAGAAAATAGACAAATAACTGCTCAGAAGGAAAAAACATCCAATAAATTTACTAAGGTACTGCTTGTGCATTTGAGAGGTGCTGGACTGTGTCCAAAAAGCAAGAAAGCTGGTGAAGGGTCTGGAGCACAAATCCTGTGAGAAGCAGCTGTGAGAGCTGGGGTTGTTTAGCCTGGAGGAAGGGAGACCAAGGGGTGACCTTATGGCTCTCCACAATTGGCTGAAAGGAGGGTATAGACAGGAGGGACCTGGTCTCTCCTTCTAGGTCACAAGTGACAGGATGAGAAGACAGGGCCTCAAATTGCACCAGGGGAGGTTTAGATTGGATATTAGAAAAAAAAAATCTCACTAAAAGGGTGGACAGGCACTGGAACAGGCTGCCCAGGGGTTACCATCCCTGAAGGTACTTAAAACACATGTGGTAGATGTGGCACTTAAGGACATGGTGGATTTATTTTGGTTAGGTTTACAACTGTACTCCACAATCTTTAAGGGTTTTTCCAACCTAAATGAATCTGTGATCCTGTGATTAAGCTCTTGTTAAGTCTTGCTATACAACATGCACAAACTCCACAAAGGACAAAGGTATTTTCTATTTCCTTCTGCCAGGAAAAAAAAAATCACCTTGGTTCTGAAAAGAAGAAACTGCCTCTAAAATTAACTTGCATTTCATTTATATAATGTATTATTTAATTCTGTTTAGCTGAGATGCCAGGTTCACCCATGATCTGAAACTCGTGAACCATATTCATGAATCAGCAAGGATGCTCCAGAGCAGCTTGAGCTTCACTGGCTGCTTATAAATTCCAGGATGAATTTAAAGTTCTGACTTACACCACTCTCAATAGAGAGCTCAACACACACAACTGAAATCCATCAGACCATTTCTCAAATATTAAATGCTACTTCAAAAAATGTGTGTCACAGGAGATCATACAGTTACATAGTGCTCTGATGTAAATACTCCTTGTTAGAACCTTCCCTTACAATAGCATCTTACCACAAAAGCGAAAAGAGAAAACATAAGCAGGAAGGAGACAGCAAAGAGATATGAGGGAAGGACCATGCACACCACTTGACACAATTGATATTAACTTTACCTGTAGTACTATGACAAGATACAAAGACACAGTGCACTTTTTGGGCATCTAATACATTGTCAAATGCCAGCTGGATCTTTTGTATGGTGAAGTGCATTTGTGCCACTGAACTTAGTTGGGAAGCACGAGATACAGAGATGCATTCCACAGTTTGTGTAGTGTGTATTGACACTTGACTACTTGACTTCACCAAGGCTTGTGCCAAATTCATACAACCTGAGCCTCCTCAATAATCTCTACAGTCACAGAGTCTCACTGTTAAACTGTGACACTGGGAGTTGTCAAAGACAATTTCACAGCAGATGGAATCACCAATGAATCCCCAGAACACACTATAAAGAAGCACTGAAAGAAAAGATGACTTCTGCTTTTCTTACAGAAGCAGATTTCTTAAATCCTGCATGATGTAACAGATAAGAAACTTCATGAAAAGAGGTCTTCCTGCACAAGGCTATTATTTGTACTACAGCAGCTGAATTCTTTATTCAGAGTTCTGAAGTGCTAATGTCTAGAAAAGGAAAAGTAGAACTCTCCATGGGACTGATGTTTGTCTGGGGTATCATTTCACAAATTTAAAATAAGAACCAGCTCAAGATTCATTTATAGCAATGGTAAATCATCTGAACATTTGAATAATAAAAATAATTTGATTTTATATGTCTTTAAAGAGTGCTTCAACTATTTCACAATACATAAACTTACAGGGAAAATTTAACACAGAAATACAATCATTTTTCCATTTGAATTATTTATTCTTTCCCCGATATCTCTTCTCCCGTTTTTCCTGGTCCCTCAGCTAGATATTTCATATACAATCAGGTCTCCAAAAAAACCCCACAAAAATTTAGAAAAAAGTCCATCTAAATAAATATATACAGCTACAAGCAAATTAGTACTTTTTCCTAATCTCACTTCTTTTTTATTGCTTTCTTTGCAAATCATCAAAATCATCATAATTTGGGACCACGAAACTTATTATTTGAAAGAAAAGCAGAAGACTTCAATAAAAATTTCAGTCACATTTTGGCTTCAGAAATAAAACTCATATTCATTATTCTTATTCTGGTGACGGAACAGGACAGGAACAGGAATTGAAAGGAAGAATATTTTTTAAAACCAGATTTATATAACTTCTTTATAAATTGCTTATTATAACTTCCAGCGCACCCTCCATAATAAGGCCTTTCTCCTGCAATATCTGTTCACAATGCAAAGATAACAAAAGCAATTGTTTGAAGGATTGGGACCTAAAGTCTTCCAATAAATTTCTGTACTTTCATTTTTATTCATGTTTACATCTTTATAGCATAAAGAGTTTCAAAATCTAGCGGCAAGAAAAAAACAGCAGTAAAAGAGAACAAATGCACACAAAATGGTCATTTCTGCATACCATAACAATAGATGCTAAATTTAACTGCATATTGATAGCTTTCAACCACCCCAGCAACAATTAAAAGCATAAGCAATCCGGAAGAAAGTAATTGTGTTGCCAGAAAAAGTCAAGGATAATTGAGCAGAAAGTATTGAAGAAGGGTTGCCTTTTGAGTTATATCAGTTTTATAAAAACCAGTTCTTTGCTTGAAAAAAAATACTGGGTTCTTAATTGAAAATTCCCTTCATCCTCCTCACATGGATACTCCTTATGTGAACACACCTTGGATATTTCTTGAGTTTTCCATGTTCTTTTCATTTACTTAATGAAAAGCCACAGTGAGTTATGGGCTTCTCTCTCTGAAAGGCAACTACCATCTGTAAAACACTACTGAGAGCTGAAGATACACTCTCATTCCTCTTTCTCCCCTAAAATAGGTGACTGCACTACAGAGAACTGGGGGAAGAAGCTACAACATTCAGGATCGTCAGAATAAGTGGACTTATTCTGCTTAACTTGCAAAGAAGTCAAGAAAAGGTAAGGATCGCTGCTTTCCAGTGTTCATTTTCACCAAGTGCAGGGAAAGTTTTTGGACTTGTATTCAAGATATAAATACTTATCTTTTAAATTGCACAGTCCCCTGTACAATTGAACAACATTTTTCTGTAATGTAAGAAAAAAATAAGTTATTCAAAGACAACCATTAAAATTTTACTGAAATCCCTTGGCTGACATAGGTAATTTCACTGCATCCTGTTCTCTTTTTTCCAGTGTTGATTGGAAAACTTTTGTCTGGCTCTTTATGTGCAATGATGAACGCTCCTGACTACATCCTCTTATCATCAAGGATTTAAGCATGGCTCTGTGCTAACCTTAGCAGAAAAGTGTTTGTGATTTCCCCCACAGCACAGGGAACATCTCAGTTCTGTGGTTTAGTTCACTGTGTGATCAAAGACATGCTTGTGAGACAACACAACACAGTGGCCAGTATAACAACCACACAACCCATCCCTCACTTGGATAGAGGGCAGGGAAAGCAGCAGAGGGCAGGCACACCATCAGGCCTGCCTGGGGTGTTTCTGTACAGCACCACACAGGGCTGTGCTTTGCAGGCATGTAATCACAGACTCATCCCCTCACAGTGGTGAAGAGCACAAAAGCTCTTGTTTTGAGCTGAAGCTGTCCCTGGAAGCCAAAACAGAAGATGGATTTTGTTCCTTAATGCCCACCAAATATTTATTGACTACCTGGTCATAAGTAAAAGTTTCATCAAACATTAAAGGCAGTGGGACTATACAGATATAGCTGTAGTATAGCAGACTGTTCTCAATAGTTCTCACATGAAATGTAAAGCCAATGCTTCAGTCTAAATCCAAGCCCAACTCACAGAAGCAGTAGGTGTTTATGTGTCTTTGCACGTGCACATACACATATGTATGGCGGGATGCTCAGGCGTGTTTTGGTTGGGTTTTTTTGAATTTACATAGGAGGGCAAGTAGAATGTGTTTACATGTAGGAGGGAGTATAGATGGGTGGGTAACTGCAGATGTATGTGTGCATGTATGTGTGGGTATAGGGGCATACATGCCTGTGACACTGCGTGGAGGTTCATGTGTCTGGGGAGAGACGTAGAGCTACGTGTGCGTGGGTGAGACTGAAGTTATATGTGGGTTTGTGTGGGTGTGTGAGGGGCTTCATATGCACAGATGTGTGGTTGCATGTATGTGGAGTGTGTGGGGGAGATGTGCAGGGGCCTGTGTCCAGCTAGGGGTGTGTAGAGCAGCACACAGGAAATAAGTATGCATGTAGAGATGTGGGTATCACAGGAAGGCGCAAAGGTGCGTGTGCAGATGGGAGAGTACGGGGGTGTCTGTGCTGTTGTGTCTGCAGGTAGGAAGATGGCAGGGGTGGGGGGGGGTGTGCAAGTGCACAAACAAATTAATACAAGCATGTGTAACACAGCATTTAACAGAACACAGATTTTTAATACAGAAGGCCATTTTCAAATAGACACTTCTGACAGAACTTAACATTATCTTATACTCACTTATTCTTAACTTAGAGTTTGCTGTAATTTCTGTGACTTTTACTTCATCACCAATAAAGAATTAAATATGCATTTGGAGAAACAATGCGTACACATGGCTGATTATTCTGAGGTTTTCCCCTGACACTGATTTATATGATTTCACAAGGAAACTGTGAAGAGTCAATTTCTTTGAGAGGCTTCATAGTCCTGATGGTTAGTTTATATTAGCCTTGGATTTATTCAGAAAGGAGATTCTCTGTATTTGTCTGCACCAATGTCATTTTATAACTCAGCATTTTATGATGTACTACCATGTTCAAATGAGGACTGTCTTCTGAGCAGCTCTAAGTTTGTGCCTTCTAGCTTGATTTAGCAGACTGCTGTCTGTCATGTAACTGAGAACTTACCATAAGTCAGCTGTAGTTTTTATTCTCTGTAACATTCACTACACTGAAAGAGAATAGGTTTAGACCGTGTACTAGGAATAAATTCTTTACTATAGGGGTAGTGAGACACTGGAGCAGGTTGCCCAGTTGTAGATGCCTTGTCCTTGGAAGTGTTCAAGGTCAAACTGTATGGGGCTTTAAGTTACCTGTTCTAATAGAATATGTCTCTGTCAGCAGCAGAGAGGTTGGAATTAGGTGATTTTTAAAGTCTCTCCCAACCCAATCTATTCTGATTGCATGAAAAGCAGCAACTGGATTCAAATTCACTCGATGCTACAACTGAACTTCATTTCTAGGCTTTCAACACATCTTATTTAAAAACACCAAAATCACCCATTCAAAGCCTTCCCTGTTCAGTAGACAGAAACAACAGTATTCCAGCATAGAAGGGAAATAACTGTATGAAAGCAGGATTTTACATAAAAAAAGCTTATCTCTGTACTCAAAAAAAAAATTTAAAAAAAATGGCCTGGACAACACTGAGGGCACTGCTCCCAAGGCCAATATTTTTAAAGGAGAAAAAAGTCATAGCATCTGAAACAGGAAATCCATTTCTGAAAACATAGATGTAAATCCCTCAGCATGATATAAGTGGTGAACATGGGAACCATACCACTCAGCAGCTAATTCTACTTGCATTGCTTTGGTAAGTATGAAAACATGTATATCTGAACCAAAATGTGCAAGGTATTATTGACCTGACTCACAAAGCATAAAATCCACTCTATCCTACTTTCAGTTGTCGGGCAGCTCCTGTTAAGTACTGGGGACAAGGACAGGATGTTTACCACAGAACACACGTAGCCACTTCAACTAGGGTTACCTCACATCATTACCTTCAGGAGCTCCAGGTACAAAAAGATCTCTGACAGAAGTGAAGTGCTGTGAAACTGCCACAAACTACACAAACTCCAACAGCTCTCTAATAAAAACAGGAGACTGGGACACTGTTTTAGACATGTTACATCTAACATGTCTAAAACATTACTAAGATTACTCAGGTGCCATTCTTCTCTTCCTGTGTTGATGATTTCCTCACTACTGAACAGCGGCAAGTGTTGCAATGCAAATACTGCTCTCTTACTGTATTTTGCCTTATACAGAGAGTCATGGCTCTTATATCCTGACTTTGAGCAAAGACTTAATGTTCAGAACATTCAGAAAGGGGTTTTTGATGATGAGGGAATGAAGCAATGAAACAGCCATAAAACCATTTTGGTGGGGGTAAAAAAAAGAAAAAAAAAAAAGAAAAAAAGAGAGAGATAAGAAGTTAATAACATTCCAGACCTGCTTACTCAACAAAAAAGACAAAAAGGGCAGAGAAACATCACTTCTCCCTTTCACAAATGTTGTTTCCCTAGACAACCATTTTTGAGGTTGTTTGTGAGGTAGATCCCCAGGTTTGGAGGAAAGAAATACCTTCACCAGGAATACAAATAAATGCTCTTTCTTCTTGCTAGAATGCTCTTCTCCTTCAGCCCATGCATGAGCATTTATGATTAGTGTTAATAGATGAATTATTTACAGTGAAGAGTAACAGATTTACCACTGCAACAAGAATATCACTGGAGGATTCTGCAGCTTTTTTCACATGGAAGACAAGTGGTAAATTCACAGAATTTTTTTCTTCAGAAAGTAACAGTGCTATCTAATGTAAGACATGAATTTTTACACTGCAACATAAACTGCTCTCTTTCCGAAAGCGCTTACTCCATCTAAGTTTATACCCAAACATTGTGGAGAAGAATTATTTTTTTTTCCTCATCACTCTGGAACACTCTATGCAGTTTCTGACACACTTACCACCTTTGCTGTGGAAGAACCTAAAGCTTGTCTGAAGATCCTCCTCAGTCATAAAAGAAAACCAGATCCCTGTACTACGGACTACAGAGAAGACTTATTGTTGAACCCACTTGAAACTCATGCAGTTATGACCACTCAGGCACTTCTCAGGTACAGTCTGACATGAAAGGCCACGTTATGTCAAACCAACGATCCTTGTCCTAATATCTTCTCTTCCTCTGTGGGAGAGAAGTGGTCTGTGGCAGTTATTTTGAAAGGAGTATTAAAAAATAAAAAGCAGTTCATAATGACATCTCCAGTATATTCTTACACCCGTTAGCTGCCTGCAGCTGAAAAGCTTCCTGAACTACAGGCAGTTTCTTGTTTAATAGCTTCTGGAAATCCTGGCGAGCCTGTAATGTGCAGACCTGAAACAAAAGGTACAACTGATTCCACTTTATATCTCTGAAAATTAGTAACAAAGAACGAACGTCTACAACTGGCCACATTACATTAGATCAAATGAACATTTAGCCCTGTGCCTAAAAATAGTCAAAATCAGGTTCACATATTACACTTCTCCTTAAGTCTTCCGCCTTCACACTGTTTTAGTCTCAAAAATTTCCTGAGGTGGGTGCATTCTCAGTAACCCTCAAGGGATTTTTCATTCATAACCTTGACCAAAGCTTCACTTGAAACTACATTTTGGCAAACAACATTCCCAACATTCCTTGGCGACAGCAAGGTTCCAGCCTCTATTGCCAGACGTGTGAAGACTCACCTCCTGCTTGGCAGGAGATGATTTCTAACAGATTTATTTAATGCCTCTCTGATATTCTGAGCCTAGAAAGAACAACACAACTTAACATGTTTCTTTAGAGTGAAATGTGGGAAAAAAAATTATCTTTCAGACAGAAAAAAACACAAAATTCAATAACTGGATATGTGGCAAATGTAATTTTGATAGTACAATTACAGAAACCATACCTGTAAGTTGCTTCTGCAAATGAAATATTCACAGATATCACGTTCTCAAACAAAAGAAGTGTGTATAAAAGAAAGCCACACAATTATTGCTGTATCCTTTACAGCACTTCACTAAAACTAGAGATGGGGGGGGGGTATCTTTGTGTGATCTGAAGAGAAAACTAGATTAACTTTTGTTTCAGTATGAGAGGAAAACCTTAAAACTAAATCCTGGGCAAAGAGTCAAAATATTGAAATGCAGATACAGAAAACACACTGTACAGGATCCTAGTGACATCCATACTTCTCAAGAGCAAGGCATATCTTAAAGCCCATAATGATTCAAATATGGCGCGATAACACTGAAAACTTGAATGTAATAAAGTATCAAGTAATTTTTAGTGTAAAAAACAAAACAAAACAAAAAACAACTCCTCCTCTTTGGTCTGATTCCTGGCGCCACTGGTTGAACAAGGAACCACAAGCACAGCATATTTACAGCAAGCTTTCCCAATTGCACTGCAAGAGCCAAGAGCCTTTTCTGTAAACTGAGGCTTCAATCTACCCCACACACTACACATTGCAGCTATATGCATTTAATAAAGCTTCACATTCACGTTTTTATTTTTCTCATTACATTGTTTATATTACTCTGCATTAATTTCCTCTTTGTAAAATCCCCTAAACTGCTCATAAAACTGCCATAAAAAGAAGTAAAATGATCCAGCTTGGAGATCAAGAAAGAGAAGTGGGACAATTTTTCACTGGAGATGTAAAGAATAGAAAGAAAAATAATGGATCACTGATTGTTGCACAAGTCCTGTCAGCAGATAAAATTTTGGGTTTTTTCATCCCAGAATTTTTCCCAAAAGGGTACATGATGGTGTTCAAGAGAAGACAATCATATTTTAGAAGGCATTTCTGAGCACAGAAATACAGGTATGCATGATCCTCATGAAAGTATAGCAGGAACAGGAAAACCACATACAACTGTATTTTGGTAAGTATCACAGGTTTGAAAAACAAGACAGACGCCCAGAGTTGTCTTGACAGCCACAAAGGTGTATCCCTATGAACCCTGACACTAAGACAGAATCACTCACATGGAAAATGAGGCGAGGTATTAGTAAATAGCATTTTGAAAAATAACTGCCACAATCAAAAAAAAAAAAAAAATCAAAAAAGTGAAAAATCTTAAAACTTATATATTTTTTATAAAAGAATAAATATGCAGGCCACAGAGACGTGTGTTCAAAGAGCTATTCAATATAGATATTATCCTTAAATCCCTATTTTCATAAATCTTCTTGAATTTAAAAGAAAAAAAGAAAGAAAAGAAGAAAGCTAAAAAGCTTAGGCTGATGACAAGCCCACTTGGCAGGAGCTACTATAAATATTGCAAAGTTTCCATTTCTTTCTCTTAAAAAAAAAGCACAAATATAGTCCTTTTATGTTCCCATTTAAGTAATCACTTCCAGGTTCCATACAGATCCATCCACATGAGTAAGACTTAAAGTCTGCTATTATGAGCAGAAAGGATAAAACTGCCCTTTGGCAGAAGTATTATTTTCATGTACTTAAGTCTTTTGGATTTCTACCACTTCCCTTGTTGGCTTCTATTCTTCCACCCATCCCTACTTGCATACTGGACCTTTAACTTGCACTGCCAAGCAACCTCCCTCCAAAGAGTACATCAGGGGAGAGAAAAAAGTGGTAAAAAAACCCCAATGAATTTTGCTTTCCAATATTCTGTAACAAACAAACCACAAAAGAACTTTGAGTCAGCAGAAAGCAGTAGGCGGATTACTGTTTATCCCCTGGAAATGTTCTATCTTCTGCCCAGAAGGGAAGCTACACCCATTGGAGCTCTACCTATGCTGCTCTGGCTTAGCTGATTCTCCTTGGCTGGCAAGTCACCATAAGCATTTCATGGGAACATTTAAAATTATACCCCAGAAAACTGTTAATCATAATAAGGTAACTAAAACTCATCGTAAAACACAAATCATACAATCTGAACCACAGCAGACACTCAAGAGCCAATAATCTTCAAAATAAATTACTATCAAAGCTCCAGATTCTGCCTCTGTGCTGACTTATACTAAATCGTTGGATTTCCAAACTGTAACTGTTTTGCAGAAAACAAAGCTAACATTAAAAAAATTTACAAGAGTTCAAATTTGTAGATGCAAATTTCAAAACAAATGATGTTGCTCACCTCCACTTTTGAATAATCAGAATAAACGTAATAGAATAAATATATCCTAAGGAGACCTTAATTTTGGCAAAGCTACTTCATAAAACTGGGTTGCTAGGAAGCACCCCTAGTGGAGTATCAAAAATAACTAGATTCTTTGGACAAAATATTTCCTGAGAATCATAGGAGGGACAATTGGGAGAGTTAACAGGGCAACACACAGAACACTTGAGATGTTTACTCAGAAACATCAGAAGTAAGGACAATAAACAGGAAGAACATTAAACTCTTTAGAATCAAAAAAAATATTGCCACTAAATCCACCTCACAAAGACTGAGGATTAATCACAAAGCCGGAATTGGTGTGGAGGGGTGAAATGAACTCAGTGATGAAACGGTACAGGGTTGAAGAAAAATAGAGAAGGTCTTACACTGCTAATCAAGAACACATACATTTGCTCCGAAGTTCAGGAAGAGTTGAGAAGCAGATTACTGGGTATTTCTGAGCAAATACAAAGTGTGAAAAGAGTGAGGTCAACCACATGTTCTTGAAAATCTGCTATAGATCACTTATCAGAGACAGGAATGCATTATGCTTATCCGTTAAGTAACTAGAAGCAGCACCCAGAATAAAAGAGATGATACTGGGGGGCCTTCACTGAAAAATCCATGGCTGAGGAAGAAAACAGACAAAAAAGAATATACAGATGATCCAACACAATTTTTGAGGAGATTTCTTAGGTGATGTTGACTTAAGTCTGAATAAAAGAGAGATGAATCAAGAAACAGAAATCAAACCAATGGCCATAAAAAGACAAATTCTTTATTCTGTGAAGGCAAAGAAACAAGACTGACAGACATATTCTTTCTTTAAAAAAAAAAAAAAACCCTTAAAAACACCAAACTGACCCCCCAAAATTGATACAATAAGGAATGTTGTATTCAGAAACACATACAACAACATTCCAAAGATACTGGTAAGAGTCTGGTGATGAAAATCTTGAACAAAAGGAAGACAGAATTTGTCCCAAAATGGAAGAAACAAGAAGCACAGTATGGGACCAATGCAGCTGTGTAAGGGCCTTTTTATAATGAGGAAATATAAAAGGAATACTTTTTTTAAACTCTAGAAATAAGGGCCTGTGATGAATGATTAGTCATAGTATAGAGGAATTACATAAACACATGTGGGTAAAATCAGAAAAGCCAAAGCATACAATGAATTACAGTCAGCATGGATACAAAAAGACAGTAAAAACATGTTCTCTATAAACTGTATGCTTAAAGAAAATAGAAAAATCAAGGTTCTTAGTAAAGTGGCAAAGAAAACAAACATAAGAATTAAGAGGCAGAAGTTGCTTTCTCAAACAGTAGATTTCTCAATCAGTTTTTAAAGACTAATTGTGACCGGTGTTTTTAACTAAGGAATATGATCAAAAACTTGAATAAGCAAGTGCTATAGAAATTGAAGTTATTTTCAGGTCATCATCTGTATCTGTTCTATCATGCTCTATACCACCAGATTCCTTCTTAAGGGCCCATCAGATGTGGGCAGTGCCCCCAGGTTCCCACCTCATACAGTGGATATGCCCTCACAAGGCAGGACCACGTGTGTGCCTACAAGGTGAGAACACCTGTTTCCAGGGTTATGGGGCTGTCAGAATACAGAAGGCATGTCTGAGTGGCAGTCATGCAAAAATATATCTTTAGTAGCACAGGTTCTGACCCTCTCTTCAAAACAGGCAACTGGAACATAAGCAAGCAGGTAAGTTACGTGGACTGACAGCAAACTGAAAAACTGTCTGCCCAAAGAGTAATTCTTGCTGCTGCAGACACTAGAAAAGTAGGCTGGAAATGCTTAAGACTTAAAACACAATGAAATTTTACTAAGTTATCATACTGGGGTATCTGGGTGGATTCTTTTATTCTACTAGGTGTTTATGAGAACGGGAAGTAATTATTCCACTGATTAAGTGCCAAAGCTCTTGTCCAGCTTTGGGCACCACTCAAACAGCTATGATCACCTGACAGCTCCAAAAGAAAACAGGAAGCATGAGTCTTAAAAAAGAATGCAGGACTGGGTTTAGGCATAAAAAAGATGTAGGTAAGCATTTGTCCAATGTACAAAAGGTTGCTATAAAGAAGACAAGAGAGCATCTATTTAAATTTCTGCTATATGAAAAAGAAGGTGAAATCAACATAATTTGCAGCCTGGAGGATTTGGGTTAGAAACCCAGGAGAGGATAGGCTATTCTGAGGACAGGTGAGCAAAGGAACACACAGTTTCTTCATTGGCGATTGTCAGGGCTTGCTTTGAAGCACATGAAGACTGATTAAAACATGAGCTTGACCAGCATCATTTCTTGTCTGTTTTAAACTTCCATTTTTCTTAAACCTTTAATAACTTTTTGTGGTTTTTATCCTACAACTGAAATTTCTGTGAAGAACTGATGATATTTTTAAAATTTTATTTTAAAAGAAGATATTTAAGTTCCTAATATTTTTAAAGTTCCTTCCTAGAAAATTCCTGGATAAGTATTATGCCAACCTTCTCTTTCCCAGTACTAGTTTGAAAAAATGAAACAGCTACCTATGTTTTTCTTTAAATTGTTGGAAGACAAAGATATAGGTAAAACTTTCTGGACACAAAGTAGCCATCTCATGGGTAAGGAAAAAGGTAGGAAAAGGAAGGTAACAGACAACAGCAGAGCTGAACTATGGATAGTTTGAGGGACCTGTGGAGCTGACAGGTCTGAAGTACCATTCCCCAGGTCCTGGGGAAAGCACTCCCCATAGATCCCCTTCATTCAAGGGACGTAAGCAAAGCAATCTATAAAAGGGTCTTTGTGCTGCCTGAAGAGACATGAAGCACTTCAAAACAATAAGAACAACCTGGAATGTCTCCTTCTTATCTTTGAAGACAGTGACCTTCTTCTGTAGACCTTCCTGATTTACCATGCTTGAATTCAGCTGTAATAGCTGTTAAAGAGGTGCTGTCAAAGGGTGTCTTTTCCAATGAGCAATAATCTGTTGTCTCTTCCATTCCCTCTCCCTACCTAAAAGAGCAAAACTAATACGCATTGGTCGCCTGCAGACACCCACTGAGCATAGATTAGGCCTGAAGTCTTACTGGCAGCAGATGAAAGTAAATTCTGGTCACAGTCCAGAGGCTGATTTAATCTGGGAGAAGAGAGTGGAGCTAAATGAGCATGTTAACTCCAGAACTTAGGTTTCTCTGTTCATCTTTGCAGCAGAAAAGAGGTGAAGCTGGAAGAAGATGGGTGAATATACTGCAAAAAAAGTTTAAGCACATAAGTCAAATTTCAGAAAAAGCATTCAGTCTTAAACTGCAGGCTTATGCAAGATGGAGGAAAGTGAAAAGACCCCTAAGTCTCTTATCTTAAAATGCAAAGGTGAAATATTAGTGTCTTCAAAGCAAATTTCTCCCCTGATAAATAAAATGATAGACCAAGATAATGCAACCAATAGCAGTGCAACATAAATTAAGTAACAGTGACCATATTCTATATAAGTGGTTATAAATTTGTAACATTGAGTTATATAATCAAATAGGAAAATAATAATAATATCTAAAGGTACTTAACCTGCACTTACACTAATAAGCATCACTCTGGTGTTTTGCTGCTTCCCTCCCCAAAATCTTCTAAACCTTGAAAACATTAACTTTCACTACCATAGCAAAAATTCTGTGATTTTTACAGAGGAAAAGAAAGTAAGTCGAACCTGAGTCTGTTTAAGTTCTATCCTATCTTCCTGTTAGCAGAAGTTGTCTTTCAACAGGACTAGTCTATCAAAACTATAGATGTTGTACATCAGATTCCTCCACAATCTAGTTAATATTTTGATATTTTCCATACTAACAACAAAATACAACAGCAATTGTAAAAAAAAAAAAGTCCGTGTTTCTCCTGTGCTGCTACTTCACCTTAGGAAACTTCTAAGTGATCCAAACATGAAGAAATCCATACACTTTTTATACTCCCAAGTACATTTTCTTCATGTCTAATTGATCAGTGGGTGGTCCAGCTACATGATAGCACATTCCACAACAGTCTGGTGGAGAGACGGAACAGGAAGCACATGAGCTGACACCTACCATTCACTGTTTTCTATACAGTTAATTTCTCTCAGTTGCTGACATACCTCTTAAAATGTTTTCCAATAGTTTTCTTTGGAAACCAGTGAGATTTTTTTTAAAAGGACATGGATCTCAATCTGAAAACACTTTACTGAAGCGTATCTATTTCTAAGAAATGCAGATTGAAATATAAATCTTCCATGAATCCGAGGCCAGGAACCCTTCCCCCCTTCAAAAAACTTATTATTCTCATATGATGAGCTACCCACATTCATCCACTTTAAAATTACTGCCAGTAGAAGAATTTCAGTACAGATCTAATTCATCATTAAGAAAATGCTCAGTAGGAAAATTATACTATCCACCCAGAAAGGAGGGGTGTCCTTAAATGTGTGGGTGTTACGTGGAAGTAGTCATTATGCTTTGTTTTGTTTCAAGTTATTGGCTTTTAGCCCAGATTTTCTACCCATCTAATTTGCCAAAGTGGCTAATTATCTCACTGTCACGAGCACTTAATAAACATTAGAATAATTGTTTTCTGCAGAGTGGGTAACCCTGAAAAGATGACATACTCTCTTCCACCCCCAAGATGATTCCACTACTGATCATTTTGTCTGCTTACGTCTGATAGCACCATGTCGTTCAAACTACAAGTTTCCAAACCACAGGGTCTGTGCTAGACAGTTTAAAGGCACAATTCCCTTCTTAATCAAAAAATTAACCCTGCAGACTGGCTATGCACTGCAAAAATAAGCAGAGTAGGGTTTTCTTAAGTCATCTCTATATTTAGTGCCCATACATTTGTAGATGTCTCATCTTCTAATGTGGTGAAGATAAAGGCTACTAAGCTACTACCATTAAAGTAGTTATGCCATAAAAGAAAGATGCCAGTGTAAGACCATACACAAGAAATCCAGCCTTAAACCCCCACGTTCTTCAAACTCTGTCCAATTCTAAAAGTATGTACAACCACGTTACTGCTGTCATCAGGCAGAGATGCTGCTGCACATGGCCACCAGTGCTAAAGCTGTGCCTCACCTCTACCACTCAAGCTTGTCTAGCCTTGGCTTCTGTAGCCCCTCAAAGCTGGGCAGCGGCTGAAGCTGATTCTGTCTCACCAGAAGTAATTACGCTCTCTGCAGCTAAGAGCCGGTTGTGCAGTTTTTCCGCTTCTGATGATGAACAGCTGAAACTTAGGTTTATGGTGAACTGTGGAATCCCAAGGCCCATGGGAGAGAAAACATATCCCAAAGTCACTAGCAGAACATCTTGGGGAATGTTACAGTATTATTCCCTTAAGACAACCTTACTCCCTTTGCTCACAAGCAAATCAATCTACTTGGGACTGGGAACCAGTTAACAAGGGATACAGGAGGAGGAAAAGAGAGAATAAGACTTAGTTTTCTATCCACCTCCTTCCAGAAACTCATTCACTTCTAAGCAAAATGTTTAATAAGATAGCAATTTTTTCATGTTTATTATGACAAGTCCAAATGAAATTCCAATTACCTCATTTCCATCAAATGTTCAGGAGTCAAATACTCCTGAACTGCAAGGGAAAGAGGACAGTTATCTTCCTACACACCCCAGAACAAGACCAGGCTTCCTCTCTCTTTTTTTTTTTTCCTTTTTTATTTAGGCAATTTCTGTGTTTACATATTGAGCCAAAGATAAGCCAGAAAAAGCTTCTTCTCCCAAAACTGAGTTATTGCACTGGATCATAACAGTGACTGAGAAAACACAGTTAACAAGAAATCCTGAATCCTTAATTCAAACACATCATGATAAACATTACCAGCAAGATATTCTCTTTTATTGCTGAACAATTACGACCAGATATATCCCAATATGATCAGAGTATTCCTCTGTGGCTCAGAGTTGCTTTGATGTCAATGGAGACCTGCTTTTAAATTAAATCATAAAAAAAGAAACACACATATTTCCATTGCAACTCCCAAGTTAATAACTCATAAATAATACATAACTCTCTGTTAAATGCAGAACAGATGAGGTTTAAAATAATGTTACTGATATCATTGAATCTTTCAGTCAAAATAAGAACTATTGTTGACTTAGTTGACAACTCACCTGTCACTCTCCATTCATGAAAACTGCATATGGATATTAAAATTGTGCATGTGACTGGGGAAATAATATTCCTTAATGATAGAACTCGTATAAAAGTCTAATGACCATTCAGATCTGTAAACGCTTAAAGTGCAAGTTAACAAAAAAAACAATAAATCAATGCACCAACTTTTTAAAATGTTGGAACTTAAGAACAGGTTCCATCTTCTCATTTTGATATTAATTATAGTTTCATGCTGGGCTACTTCCTAAGAGGCATCACTGCATTCCAGGGTTATTGCCTTGATGATTTCCAAAGCAATCTGCTCAGTTTATTTTCCTGCTCTGTAAACTTGAATTGGAACCCAATCATAAAACTGAAGTACTTCCTCCCTGTATAAAAATCAAGAATGAAGATGAGCAAAATGCTGCCATAGAGACAGAAAACCTATCACCACCATCAGCACAGCAGATATTGTTAATTGTTGCCCTGTCAGGAAGCCAGGTGAAAGATGAACCATAAGGAAGATAAAATCAGCTCAGGTGTATGACAGAATTACAAGTGTAGGGTGCAATTGCTTGAGGAAGAAAGAACCATCTCTGATACTGAGCTTCCAGGAGATGAGATGGCAGATGAGTTAAATCGTTACATGTTCAATCAGATCAGTCCATCCTGCATCCAAAGATGCCACATAAGCTCCCAGGAACAAATTGAATATAAACTACTAATAATTTGTTACTCTTGCTACAGGAAGAAAAGACTGAATGTCTTTTCTCTGAAGCTGAAGATAAAGCTTCAAAAATACTTAAAAAACAATATCTAATCTGTCTTGCTCATGGCTTGTTTGGAGAAACTTTCTGAACTGTAAATGAATTATGAACTGGAATATCCTGTTGTCTGATGTGTACCAAACACCCATAACAGAGTACAAAGTGGAATAACCAAGTAAAAAATATCAAGTGGTCTCCACAATTAGTCTTGTACTACTCATACTTCAGACTTTCAAAAATGAAAGCCCACATGACAATTCAGGCTTGCACATTCATGTGTAGAAACAGAGGTTATTATTTCTTAAGGGAATTTTAAGGTAATGTTTGCAGTATGTTCTTGGACTCAACCTGTAATTTCTAATGGTAAATTAGCTTGTACTGTGTTGAGATATTGTGTAGTTGTCCCCACAGCATTTGGAGCTGATAAAGCCCTGGTACAGACTAACAGTCCTCTATGTCCTGGGCCAGAGTGCATCTCTGTCAAACACTGTAGATACATCTAATGAGAGAAAATGCATAAGAGATGTATTTACTTCTATTTAAATATCCAGATAGTATAAGTACAAAAAATGCAGCCAATCCACATACAAAAAGCTATACAATCTGTTATTTACTCAGCTCTTCCCCGATTTGATCCTTGGAAAATTTTTCTTTGATAGAAATTATTTCAAACTTTAAATAAGTTAGAAACTTACTTCAAACTTTTAGAAACATCAGGACACAAGGTGTTTCTAAATTACCATTAAAAATATGGTCAACCACAAAAGTTCTACTGCAGTTTGTAGAAATACACCATTTTGCTAGAAAGATGGTATAATCCAACAGTGATTGGCTTACATTTTCTCCTCACTTTTTAATGTTCTCTTATAAATTTTTATCCGGTAAGTTACTGCCTGAAAGTAACTTCAAATAGGTGAAAGCTGACAGCAACAGTGGAGTTTTCTCTGCCAGGAGTATTCATTAAAAAATAAAAAATTCTGCAAGCACGCTGTGTTGTTTAAAATGAGACTCTAAGGCACCACAAGAAGAAACCTTTTATAAATCAAGGGCACACTGTGTACAGTAATTCACTTAGAGTCCTGAAGAGAGAGATTGTTAAAATCTACTACTCCATTTTTGGCATGAACTGCAAACAGGCGAGATAGTTTACAAATACAGATTATAGACACTGTTGCTAAAGCTGCCATTCTTGTGATCTCAAGCAAACTCTGAAGCATGTTGCTTCCTTTCTGAAAAGCTTAAACATGTTTCCTCCCCCCACACACCCTTAGTCTGAACAGTTGAATCATTCTCACAGCAGATAAATCTTTCTGACTGCTGATTATTCTGACGGGGGGAAAAAAGGCACTTTGTGTGACAGGGTCCCTTTTGTTTCATTGCAGGCACAACAATCTGTTTTCCATTGAACAGAGGTTTTAGTTCTCCCTCCACAACATTTTTCTTTAATTATGATAAAAGACAGTAACTTAATCAGGCATAAATCCTGTTCAAGCAAACACATGAAAATAAAGGGGTTAACTTTGGAGGCAAAAAGCTAGGCATGTGACTTCTCCATTACAACTGTAGATAATAAACCACTAAAGCACTGACAAGTGAAAATTTGTTTTTTCCTCAGATTTGCACTAGTAACACTAGAGAAATTAATTAAAGAAACCCACAATCATGTTTATTTTGTTTAGCAAGCTTGCCTACAATATAGCTATTCAGTTTTAAAATTATCTTGACTTTCCGATAGCGAAACCATATGCACAGCTGCTCCCAGAAAAGAACATTTTCTTTGTAACATGCTATTTCAGAAACTCTGTAGACCAGCACCTCAATATGCCAATGAGCTGGCAGCAAATTAGGAAGTTGGGACTGATAGCGGGAGGGAAAGGGACTGCCTTCATTCCTTGTCTGACACACATAACACAGATGTACGTGAAGACTTGGACCAGCATCCTCAGAGTACACTCTGTATTGTCACCCTCTGCCAAGTCCAAGAACTGCAAACTGCAGCTTTTACTTGGTTTACTTGTTGGATGCAAAATTCATCTGCACAGTTAAACTGCAGCAGGACTGGTCTCTACTGAAACCCAAACCACCATCAGTTACTTCACAAGATGTGTACAAGCTGCCTGTATTTTAAACACCTCTAATGAAGCAGGATGATCCAGGAGTCTGCCTTCACTCATGTTCTCAAGGAACTGAAAATTGCAATAACCCAAATGACTCACCTCTCAGAATTCTGAAAATATTGGAAGAGGGAGAATATGGTTTCAGCAGAGCAAAGTGAGAGGATACACCAACAAACTTGGTGTGCAAGGGAGCCTAGAAGTAGGGACAGGTAAACAGGAGCTGTAAGAAAGACAAGGAGTGATAGAATGACAAACCAGGGAGTTAGGGCATTTTCAGGAGGAAGGCACAAGGTGTTAAACACAGGGAGGAGACAGCAAGGGAAAGAAATTTGAGAGCTGAAATTTTGGAAGTCACTGGAAACACGAATAGGGTGTACCAAATGTATTTTAACTGAACAGACTTTGGATCTTTCTGAGAAAAGGACAGAAGTGGTTTGTTGGCCCTCAGGACCCATGAAACAGCAGTGTTTCATGTATCTGCAATTCCTCTTCTCACCCCCAAAGACGATGACCACATCAAAGCTAAGCCTGGGAACACGCCTTGCCACATGCTTCTCCTCCACATCATACTACTGCAGCACCACAGCGAGACCCACAGGCCAAAACCGTGGCAGAAAACACGCTCCCCAGCAAACTGCAGACTGGTGTCCAAACTTCAAACACGTGCTGGAGTTCAAAGCTGGTGGATGCTGGGGAAAGACAACAGGGACAGAAATTCACCATTGAGGATAACCTAAGATCACAGGGTGTTCCCTGAATATGGAGGAATGGGAGGATCAGACACAAAGGTCTTGGTGGACAGAATAAGTGGATTGCACAGGTTTATGCACCAAGAACACTGGGCAGACCCTGCAAAATACACAACTGCTTCAATCCTCCTATAACTAGCAGTAACTGCTGCTACCAATGACAAAGTCCACCATCATCACATTGAGATTCCATTTTAAGTCTCTCAAGTCATGTCTGGTTTGTAGCTGGTGATGTCTTTGCTTAACTAACAGTGAGACAGTTTCTGAGACTTTCAATCACACTATAAAAAATAGGTTTAAATAACTTAAAGATATTTCTGAATAAAATATTCCACACTCAAATTGCAGATGTCAAAAGATAATAAACCCTTTGGTTGGGTGTGAGGTGTGGGGGGTTTTGGTGGGTTTTTTGTTTGTTTGTTTGGGTTTTTATTTGTTTGGTGGCTTTTGTGTGGTGGTGGGTTTTTTGTTTGGTTGGTTGGCTGGTTGGATTTTGGGGTTTTTTTTGTTGGTTGGTTGGTTTGGGGTTTTTTTCCCTGACCAGTCTGGAGTGCATTATTTCAGGCAGTGTGGAACTGCCTCTGGCTATACTTACAGAGTACACTTTAAATGAAAGCTGGTGTTGGTCTGCATAATACTTGGTGCACCTGGGGAAAAATATTTATCCAAGCAACAGACAGATCTGCGGCCACCAAACTTGTTGAGGACTCCCTTGTATTATTTTCAACAGAATCTCTGAACATACTAACAGATGTTGCATTTAAGCAGGCTTCTTACCTTTGAAATACATGAATAAAAATTAGCAAAAAAAAAATCAAAACTGAATTAACATTAAGATATCACACAATGTGATCAAGTTTGCTATGCAGTCACTCTCATGGTATGTATTCTCAATATGACTTTTACAATTACAATTTAGGTTTACAAACATCACACATGTAATTAGTTTTACCCTATTAGGCATTTAGTACCTTTAGAAATGGGTACATGTGTTTAGGATTTTCATATCTTAATATAAATCTACTCTTTTAAAAAGTCCTATACGGGCTTACTCAAGCACACCTGTGGGGTTTTTTCCAGCACAAGCATTTGTGATAAAGCGTATCAGCTTTGCAATATCTCAACACCCAAATGCTGGACTTTTTGGGTGTGTGACGTACAGAATCAGGAACAGAATCAGCACGCTTCCTTATCAGGAAAGCGGAGAGTTTAAACTACCAACATTCTTTGTTTATATGGAAAGATTAATATATAAACTAACATACATTCCTATGCTTCCATGCAGTCCCAACTTCACCCTGTTCATCTTAGTATGTTCCTGCCCCTATTAAATTATTTGAGGCACAGGGGAAGTTTCAGTTAGTAGCAACTAAATCTGAAACATTTCAAGTAGAGTTCACAATCTATTTTTTCTTTCCTGGAGTAAAATAAAATATGACAGCCACTTTAAATACATCCAGAGCTAAATTACAATTTATGGTGTCCCTCCCCTCTACATGTTGAAAGAGCTCTCTTTGTAAAAGAACTCTACTAAGGAAAGTGTCTGTTGCACAAATGCATTTAGTTACCTTCCTAATCCTTAGATAATTAAAATCTGCAAAGGTAATAAGGTACTAAGTCTGTAAACAGTTTATTGGAGAAATGCTCTCTGCATTCTGAAGAGTACCTACAAAGCTTCCATTGACATGCACAGTTTTTTTCCTAATCAAATAAAAGTACTTCTTCTCAACAAGAGCAAAAGTGGAATTGCTGATGGAACCACAATTTATGCACTAGAGCACAGCTGCCTCAAGCCATGTCAAAAAGCATCCTCAGCACATCATCAGCACTGCCCTGCTCTTTAGCCACACGCTCCTTGGAGTAATTGCTTTCTGTAAGAGCTCAGACTATAAATCACCTCTGACAAATTGACTTTCATTTTGTCTCCTAAAGTAATAAGACCAGAGATGCCACTTAAAATTACATTAAAGAGATTATTTCTTTTTCCCCAGGGAAAATATTGCCTGGACTGTGCCAAATGCAGCATCCAAGCCATCCTTTCCTACTTTCTGACATGCAATTTATTTTACATCCATAGGCAACCCAAGCTGAATCAGAGGAAAATTACAATGGACACAGGAAAAGGTGGGCCAATAACATTTCTGTTTTGAAAACCATCACAAAAGCCCACTAAAAACATGCTAAAGTTTCAGGGGACAAATGCAAAATTGAAAGTCATAATTATTTCAGAGGAAACTTGATGCAGCAGAGGGTCTATTCTGAGATCATCTTAATGAATATAAATTTCCAGAATACACAGCGTTGAGAATGAAAAAACTTTTAACTCTACCATCTACACTGTCAACTGAAACACATTTTTAGTCCCATAAATTAACCCTGCAAAATGAGAATACAAAATTCTAAGCAAGATTATTTCTTCCAAATTTCAGTTCTAATTTACAAAAATTTGTGAGCACTATTAAATTTATGAAAATCCTTTCAGACCAATCCATCTCAGAGTATTTTATCCATTTATATACAACCACAGTGATTTATAGAAACCTAAAATGAGACAAGTGGGCACTTTAAATGTTGGTTCATATTTTACAAAGTGACAATGCTTTACCGATCAATATTTTTCAAGATAAGGGAGATGAAGGGCTAGATGCAGAGAAGTAGAACTACTTTTTTCACCTCTGTTCAGTGAACTCGCATCATGGAATCATGGATGAAGGTTTTGCTGCTGAGTGGAATTCCATTAGTCTTTTTCCTCATTTATAATGTGGCAGAACACACTGTGTTCAGTATATGCTTGGTCCAAAATGCAAAGCACCAACTTACTGCTCCTGCTCTTTAGTTTCCTTTAATTTCAGAGTCTGTCAGTAGAAGAATTAGTATATTGGCTACCTACATAAAAGTGACATTGCACAGTCCAGAAGTGTAAAGATAGAAAAAGTGAGGAGATGCCAGCAAACAATCTTTGATATCTCACTAGGCTAACAAAGCATTATCAGGTTAACACACCAAAGATATGGAAAACTCAGATTTCACCCTCTCTTTTCCATGAGTAGAAACTCTTGCACACATATGATTTTTTCTTTTATGGGAATGCTGTAAAAAACATTTAGCAGAAACACTGCAGAAACTATGAGAGGGAGGGGGACCATTTTCTTCACTATTTTTCTTTTCCACCTTGATTTACGTCTCAGTTTTGCTTATAGGCTAGACACCAGACAGGCAGCTGAATCAGTGGCACAACAGCCAACTTTCTGAGATTTATCCCTGATCAAACCTATCAACAATCATCAGTTTGTACTTGAAACACCAGACCAGATGCATAAAAAGTAGTGTTTACAATAGACAGATGAAATGCTGGATTTAAAGCAAAATGGAGCAATGGCTAAAACTGGCAGGTCTGAACCAAAAGTTGCTGAACATTCATTCTCAAGAATAATAAGGATGAAATATTCTTGAACATCATTACTATTTTTAATTCTCCTATCCTACTTCTTACATATTATTGTAACTGTTTCTGAAAAAAGAATTGACGAGTATTAAGCCTGTTTTGCTGTTTCTTAATAAAAATTTCTGTCTGTTGCCTTTTCAAATCCTTCATCAACTGGGAAAAAATATTGCAATCACATTAATCTGGTATTACCCTTATTTGTTGAGAAATTGCTGCATTAGAAGCAAAGAAATGTTGGTTGGGGGTTTTTTTACTGCTTTAATGATTCATCTGGCAGAAGAAAGAAGCTTTGATTGTTGGCAGCGAGGAACACACTTAGAAATCTATGACTGGGCCAAAAAAGTCAATTCTAGTGCAATAATGGAAAACATAAATGCATTGTTAAAAAAAAAAAAAACCAACCAAAAAAAAAAGACCCAAACAAGCCCCACTTTAAGAGTGAATCACATTATCTTCTCCTTCAGAAATTCTTTACATCAATTAAAAAATTAACCAATATGCTATCTAAGAGCAGAAAATATGGTCGGAGGGTTTTGTGCATTTGGGGTATTTTGTTGTGGGTTTTTTCCCATTGTATTTCTTTTTCCTGAAAATTTTGTGCTTTCGTTTTAATGTGTATTGCCTGTTCTTTCTTTCTCTCCATCTTCTGCTTGGAAAATCACACTCATGGTTGCAAAGGTAATATTGCAAAAATACAAATGCAGTACCTGCACCCCAAATCACAGCCGCGATAAAGCAGTTATTAGTCAGAGTCTTAGAAAGTTTGCCACTGTTGTCTGCAGCCCCACACAGTTACATGGCAGTAAAACTACCATGAACCAAGTTGATGCCTTTTCCTGGTCTTAAAATCAAGAGGTGAACACGGTTAGAAGAGGAAAAGGGGTTCTACCTTGGTGTTTATTTCAAGGATCCTTACGTGCACCATGACCAGGTCGAATGCCCGTCCATGTACCCTGCAATGGCCACCGCAATCCCCCTCCTCAAGATCTAGCCTTATATTCTAGGTTTTACTAATTAGCATATCTATCCATAATTCCCCAATGAGAGGCTCAAATGAGCCCCCCTTCCCAAGGAACCTTCCCCTGGATGGTTCTATCTCAGTTTACAAAATGTGTTCTGGAGAGGAGCTTGGGCTCTGGGGCACACTGATCCCTCACTACGAAGCTTCTAACATGTTCAGTCTCTCAGCTTAACAAACAAGTCCAAGAATGTAGGCAAAAAGCACTGAGAACACAGAAGCTGTAAAAGGTATAAAGGGGTATAAAAGAAAAGACAAAAATCATCATGGCATCAAAGTCAACTCCCCATAGTTTACAAAAGCTGTGAAGAGATGTGAAATCGGGAACTCAAGTTACTATCTATGGAGAAACACCCAAGACAGGCACTTTTCATCTGTGTGATCTCATCACTATCCTACATGTGCCAACTACGTGTGCTGAGCTGTCCAGCTTCTTGATCACCCACACGGATACTCCCTTTCTCCTGCAACCCTCCAGACAAAAGTAATGTTTACTGTTTTGCTAGGACATCATCATCCAACAGAAGCACCCACATTCATGAAAATGATGAGGCTGAGAGAAAACAAAAAGTCACCATCCCCCACAGCCAGCCGCCAAAAATGTTTTCTCTACCTTCAGACATGTATGGTTATTACATGTTGATTTCTTGCATGATGAAGTATTTGTATCACGTAGGCATGTCTTCTCAATTACGAACAATGTGGAGGTAAAAATATTCTTATGACCTTCCATGCTTACATGGGAAAATGTGAGAGGTAGACATAGTTAGAAGAAAGTACTTTGATATTTTGAAAAGAAGAATACGCAAAATTAAGAAAAATAAAAATATTCTATATTTGCAAATACTTTCTGTGTGGAAAAATCTTACTGAAGCTTTTACAATGACAGAACCTATACTTAAAACAAAAAGTTACGTCATGAAAGAAAACAATTTTTGCCAAGTACCTAAACCAAACATATCTGATTAGTTTTGTGCCACCAAAAAAAATTATGTAGATGAACACTGTAAAAAAACCAACATACATTGTTTTCACAATATGGGTTAAAAATCAGGTTGATAATTTTATTTTAAAAAGATCTTATTATATCATGATTTATCATTAATATATCATGAAGTCCATGGCACTTCAGTTTCAATAAAACTTTTAAACATTATTTAAAATTATTGTAAACATAGAGGATCATAAATATGTTTTTACCTCCACTTCAGACAGCATTTAAAACAAAGACACAAATGATTGTACATTATCATATATACATTAGTATATCATATATTCATATATATGATATATACTATCATACATACATTTTGTAAACTATCAAATTTCCAGATCAGACTTCAACTCCTGTATCCCAAGAATATTGAGTTGTTCACTTTTCAGTTGATACTGGCAACTACCTGCAAGCTGCAGAAGTTTTATAAATCCCTTTTCCCAGACCCAGTTAAGTTTCCGAAATAGCTTGCAAGCTGTAAGAGAGTTTTCCAGGAATGTACCTTCTACCTCCATTTCCTGTTGTATTTAAAATCCTGCCAAAGGAACATTTCAAAGCAGAATGCAGGATGTAAGTGTATGACAGAAATTTTGCTGATGGTTTCCAAAATCATAGAAGGAGTCATACTAATTAAAAAATGACATGTGAAATACTTTATTAAAGAAACGTGGACTGTGATATTCAAGTGGGTCTAAGAAATAATACTAACAGCATTGCAGCCCCTACAGACTTGTTTTTAATTTTACATAAAAGGTTGTTAATGAAATATAGCACAAATATTCTCGAGACTGTTTTTTTTCCCCCTTGCTTTACCCCCTATAATATTTGGAGTTAAACAAGTTTTGAAGAAGCCTCCTTTAAAACACCACTTTCTGCAGGTTTTGGGCAGAGTTGGATTTGGCTGGCCCTCTAATTCACAACTTGTTCCCTGGAATAACAACAACTTGTAGCACAAACACCACAGTGCACCAGTCCACCTTGTTAGTGTGGTCCATTAAAGAAGCAGCTCAGAGAACACCTGAAAACTGTATTTCAGTGGCATCACCTGAAGCTATCTGAAGATATCTATTCACAAGGAAGATGTGTTAACCCTTGTCCTCCAACAGCAGCTGCATTCTTGGAAATGCCATAATCACTCTACGTGAAAAGACAGAGAGCTTTTGGCCACACATCAGCAGTGAGCTGTGCCTGGTGCAGAGCTGCCAGCCTTCTGAAACTACAGCATTTTCTCTGCAACGTAGGTGCAGAGCTCAAAAGGATCGACACTGCAACCCTGCAACAGGCTGGAGACTCCTTACCTCATAAAACGAATAACCATGTGGATTTATACATTTATACAGCAAGGGAAGTAAAATCCTAAGTCCTTGTATTACCGATACCATTTCCTTCTGAAACCCTCAAACTTACAGTGGGAAGGAACATGAATTGGTTGTATTAGGAAAACTTTCTTCCAAATGATCATGAGCAGAAAGTTGCATTTAGACACTGGATTCACTGAGACACCACTGAAAGGAAGACAAACAGAGTGCAGCACACAAGTGAATGCAAGAAACTGCCCTGTTACAGAAGAACAGACACAGAACAAAGTCTTCAAAATACACAAAAATAGAAGAAAAAATTACATGGGCAGACACAAACCTCTTGACTAATTTCTGAAAATGTTAAACTTTACAGAATTGAGTACATTGACTATCTTAGTTAGTAAGAAAATATTCAAAAATACACTTAAGCCATCCTAACTTATTTTCTGGTTTTCTGTTTTCCCTAGTGTTCTAATTTACACAGAAATACATGTTCTTCCTAGGATGGTTAACCATGCTTCCCTATTCAGCTAAAAACACCTGTAGAAATTTTTAATTCTGAACTTAGGCTAAAGTTTGGTTGCAAACCTTTGGAATGACCGGCATTAAATGCGACCTTTTTTAGCAATAAATAAAAAGGCTTTAATTTTTTTTAGTATTTGTTATTTGGTTTTGGTTATTTTTGTTGTTTTGTTTTGCTTTATGTAAGCTGTTGCCTGTATTTGAGAAACAAGTATTTAAAAAAGGAATAATCTGCTAGGGAAAAAATCCCCAGGATGGTTAAAGAATTGAATGCAGATGTCAAATCAAAGGTAACACCTCTATTGTAATCATAGGTAAGTGCTAGTTCTTCAAATTTTCCTATGAAAAGTATGCTTTGAATAATGCTACTCATGGCTTCTTTTAAAGAGACATTTATTTCTGACAGCTGCTTTTATTTTACATACAGGAATATTAAAGCCTTTTATTATTACAGAGAACGCATAATTACAAAAAAAATTAACATTCGCTTTCAGATGGTCCCCAGATTTCCCCCATCCATCCTCATCATCTCCACTACCATGTTATTTTCGTGTAAGAGGCAAATAAATACTATACCATGTAATTTTAAGATAGTTTGAGTTTAAATTATAGTAACTTGAAAGCATTTAATTTTTTTAAAAAAAGTTATTTTAATCCTGCTGCAATTCTGTTTTTCTTTAGACTTAAAATTGATTAAAACAAAACAATGTTCTGTCCAACTGCATTCTTTTCATGGTTTTCCCATCCTTCCATTATCATCATAAAATACCATACTCTTACAATATGGAACTCTTCAATCTGTTCTGACATGCATGTACTTTTTACTTGGCCCAGCCCCAGCAAACATAGTTGTGCTCTACTACACATCATTTCTCTCCATAACCTGTTTTCCTTAGGGTAACATACTTCATTTCAAAACTCTAGGCTTCTGTAAGGGTTAAATTAGAGGTTGAATAACTAATGCATAAGCAGAATTCTGATTACATTCAGAAATACTCCTCTCATTCAATCTAAGTTTTGGCCAAACCAGCTGCAAAACCAAGCTTTAGTCTGGTCATCGTATGCTATAGCCTGTTATTGAAATCTTCACTGTTTTTTAAAACACCTAAACTTAAAGATTATGTTTCAAGAACGATTCTTTTTCAGGATCATCAACTCCTATGTGGTACTTAACAAGAAATATTACAAAATAAATAGATAAAATATAAGTCTAAATATTACGTCCACTACAAGTATCACCATTTGAGAAGTCAGCTCAACACCACCAGCAGAAAACATACATAATTTTCCAGTACCACACCACTGACAATTCAAAAGAGACAAATATTTTTCTAATAATGCTAATGTAACATAGAATCACTGAATCATCAAAGTAGGAAAGGACCTTCAAGGTCTTTGAGTCCGACTGTTAAACCATCACTGCCAAGCCCACCACTAAGCTATGTCCCTAAATGCCACATCTACATGTCTTTTAAATACCTCCAGAGATGGTGGCTCACTGTGCAGAAGCACATCCTTTCAGAGAGCAAGGCTTCTGCCACTGAAGGAAAAAAATAAAGAAGAAAAAAAGAAAGAAGAAAGAAATCCCATTTCAGAGAATAGGAATACTTAAAACTATATATAACTTTCCTAGACCAATGGGTTTGAATCAAAATCCATTACAATGAGTCACTCTTCCTCTGACTTTAAATGAAGTGCCAGTAGTTGTAGCAACATATTAAATTAAGTGAAATTTTTGGGCTCTGTTTTTCATCCTCCATGCTGAAACCCTGAACATGAAACTCTAACTTCATGTTAGAACTCACTGCTCTGGAGGAGAATACTGACCATACATTTGTTTTGTACACTGGCTTTTCAGAAGGAGCAGAAATGTCCTCTTCTGACATGTCTTCCTTTCTTTCTGGAAAGCTGTTCCTCTGCAGAGGAGACAGCACTCACCAGTTCTAATTTAACGATACTGTACTGTTTCATACTCAGTTTAGACACAGTCAAGTTGATAAAAATACATCACAATAGCTACACGACTCAAGAAAGACTCTAAGGAAGAGATTTTGAAAACACCTGGTAAAAGTCAGAACAGCCTTAAACAATTGCCTTGCTGTCTGAAAAAAAAAATCCCCCAAAACCAAACCTGAAACACCAAAACACAATAAACCAAACCTAAGGGAATTAAGAATTAAAACTTCTCGGTTCTTTATGAACTTGTATAGGAGCAGAGTATGATGTGATTCTGGGCATGATTCCACAAAGACACTCCAGTCTGGAGCACACGAACAATCCATACCCTCAGCAGGTCACATGCTGAAAATGCAATGGCTGCTCACCATCATGAATACACATTGTGCTACTAATCCTTTTCTGCTCTACACCAGAACATTTTTATGGTTATACTGGGCATCAGGTTTACACAGGAGCTCTCTGATTTTTACAAACAATGCATCCATAATTCTATTTCTGTTTAACAATAATTTTAAAAACAAAGATTTGAAATACTCATAAATTCTTAAACCATCTCAGAAGCAATGCTCATGAAGTAGTTTTGTGCTTACAAAAAAAAGTGGGTTTAGAATCTACTCATGCTAACACTTATACAATATTTTCCTCCTGTGATGCAGAGCCAGGAGAAGAAATTCAGTAATTCTGTAATTTAGTAATTCCCGAATCAATAAAATAAGTGTCTCTTATACAACTTTATTTTGAGCTGTGTTTTTCCAATAAGATGTATGTGAATCACGAGAGAAAACTAAATCCTTTCTCTAAGGCTCAAGAAGCTTAGAGCCTCAAGTCTTTAAAACATGTGGCTAATATGCTTATGGCTGTATGTTGCCTCTGCAACAAAAGGTGAAATGCATTAGCCACAGGAAGGAGCATGCATATCTTATGAATAATGCAACTGAAAGATAAAACTGACACCGCACACTGTTGACAGGGGAGGCAGAAACCCCCTCCAGGCAGCAGGGATGGGAACAAGGAGCTCCTGTTTTTGAGTTGCACGTGTTGTTTCTAAAGGTCTTCTGCCTGCTGGATAAAAGATGGCAAGCCACACATGTCCTGTACAGGTGGTGGTGCCTCATTTGCACACCAGACAGAGCAGCTAGCTGAACAAACAGAGCAACGTTGAGTCATGTCAGACAGCCTGGTCAGGTTGGGACACATCCATTGCTCACGGAGTTTCTGTATCCAAGTAAGGGATAGAAGACATGGCTCACCATTCCTTACATGTGCAGCATTACTTGCACCACGTTCCAAGGTAAAGCAACTTTGATATTTGGCAAGCCAAACTTTAGTCTGGTGCCGGATGGAAATCTCTTTTGATCACAGCCTTTCCACTTTAGGGGTTGTCCTTAAGAAAACAAAAAAAATAAGAGAACTGCTCTTTGCCTTGACAAGTCAGTAAAAACAATCCTATTTCCAAATACTGTTAAACAACTGTAAATACTCAGGAACATAAGAAAACGGGGATTAATTAGCTTTCATTCGATTACATAAACAGTTCAAGGCATACTTCGATTCTTTTTGTTTAGGAAAATCTTTGATACTTTGTTTGCTTTGGTGTCAAAGATAACATTTTTTCACTCCAGTTAAAGATAAACTTTATGGCTCTTGTTCAGATAAATTATCACAGTTCCAAACCTGATGTTTGACCTAATCAGTGGGACCAGCCAAGCAACTTAGATGAATAACTTCGTTGAGCCAATTTATGCTAACTTTTGCTATAGGGTTTATAGAAAATCAAAGGTCAATAAAGGCAAGAATTAAAGGTCCACTGTATTTGCTCTGAACTAAATGAAACTTGCAAAAAATTCTGTTTAAAGCACCTTCAAAGAAGAACAAGAAAATTTTTAATTCAAAAGAATGTAAAATATAAAATAAACTAGAGTTTGCAATAAAATAGGTAATGATCATGGATTTAAAAAATCAGAAAAGCTACCTATATTAAGTTTAAAAAATGCTTTGTTGTTCTGCTAAATACTTTCTGTACTACAGTCAGGAATGCAATAAGCAGGTTATGAACCCAAGATCATCTTCCCTGTAACATGTTTAAATACCAGGAAGAGAGTCTGGCCTCAGACTGGCAGTCAGCATGAACCATCACCAATTCCAAACATCTCTCTTGAAAATAAAACTTTGCTTCCAGGTTTTGACTAGCTTTTTCCTTATTTTGTAGCCTGTTTTGAGGGGAGTATGATGCTCATCATCTGAAGGCTTACGCAGACCTTTGGAAGATCCCAGAGGAATAACATGACACATCCTTGCTTTAAGTTTGCATAGCCACGTACATTCTTCTCCCATTTTCAAGTGAGATACTCAGGAAAATAAAACACAACAATTGGATTAATTTAGACCTAATCTTAGAGAAATTTCATCCATTTCATTCCCTCACAACCATATCAAACTCATCAACAGTGTTCCAAGGGGCGATGGAAGAATCTCATGCTTCAAAAGCATCTAGCTCACTGTACGTACTGCTCAAACCAAAAAAGAGTGTAAGGAAAGTCCGAGCTCCCAGGACGCAAGCAGTGCTGAGTATCTTCCTCTAAGGCTTTCTTTAGAATACAGGCATCTACACATAAAGACTCTCAAGTTCCCAAGAACTTAAACAACAAATAGGTAAGTAACAATTTAAAAAAAGTAATTCAGTCTGCAAGTCACAGGTAAACTCCCAGCAGAGCAAGCAGTAAAAATGGTTCAACTCAAGTAAAACTCAGCCTGAAAAACCAATCACATGGTGTCACAGTAATCTGAGAACCTCAGGAAATGCCAGAGTTGTCAGGCCACCACCTTCTCAATAACATTTCACCCAAATTAGAAACTGGATACACTAGGTCACTAGCTGGCAAAACTCCCAGCCTCAAATGATGGCCTGTCAAACAAGAGAGAAGGGCACTCTTCCATCTCCTGCACTACTAACAGGAGAGTCTCTGGGGAGCAGAATCAGCCCTTCACCACAGAAACACCACAGCGGCATACTTTGTTTTCTGCAGAGTACTGCACACCCTAGCAAACCCAAGTTCTTCAGAATTCACAAAATGAATCTTCTCTTCAAATCGCCTCACCGTTACGGTGGTGGACAACTTGATCTCCTGCTATGTAATATATACTATATATATATATGTAATATACATAATACATACTGCACTGAAACTATCAGTTGCAGCTAGAAGTTCATTAGGAGTAAGAAAACTGATTATTGTGGTGATAAAAACCTGACAGAAAATCTGTTGTTAAGTATCTCTTAGGAGTTGATCTCTTCATAATAATAAGTGCGAGGGAAGATGGTGGAAAATAAAGCATTAATCAATGGTCAATCACACTTTTTCTCATGGAGTTCATGGAAATAGAAAAACAGCTGATTTTAAAATCAGAGTTCAATGTGAAGTGTCCCTTTGTTCACTTTCTTCCTTTTCCTTCCCAGCTCTGAAGACAGGCCACTGCTACAAGAGCTTCATCCAGACCTATTATGATAAACCTGGTACCGCAGTCACACACGGATATCCAATATGTCTTTATTTTAGCTGGCTCCTAAAATGTTTATGAGGTCCACAGCGGCAGCATAAATGCCCCAGCCCCGAGTCACAGTAGGGAGGTGTGATCTCTCTGCACCATGGGGAATGGATGCTCTGCAGAAAACACTGTGGCTGTGAGCACCTGGAGTCAGCAGAGCACTGAACTTGATGTACACCCTCATTTCTTCCCTGCCCAACACCCTTTCCAGAAGGAAACAAAATACATAGGACCAGTGCATACCTAGTCTCATCCTGCCTTTGAATCAAAGCACCCTGAGATGCACATCAGGAGACCAGAATGAACACAGGTGTCCTGAAATGTGTTTGCCTGCCATGTACAACACATCACCATTGAAGACAGCCATGCAAAAGGAACCGGCAACAAAATAATTTGCACTGCTGAGTATTCAGATAACATTAATTAGGCTATGGTCTATTTCCACTGATGGAAAGTGGGATGTCAAAATTAAGGTGAGACTATAAAGCTTTCTGGAACAGAGATTCTCCAGAAACGCCATTCTGCAGGAACACACTATTCCCACACACTCCAAGTTAAACATTTACTACACAGCTGAGAGAAATTAAACGCTGACAGAACTAGGGGAAAAGAATCTCTTAAATTCTTTCCAAAAGTCACATATATGGACTAAATGTCAATCAAACCATTGCTCTGATAATCAGGAGTGTAAAAAACACCAGAAGAAAAAAAAAATAGGAGCAAGATCCTAACTCACTCTCTCTCCAAAATGAAAACCAAACCAAACAAAGGCATTTTAAAAAATAATTTTTAAAAAATAAAAGTAATAATAATAATAAAAATACACAATCCTTTTCTTAAAGATGGACTACTTCTTGAAATCTATCAAGACAAATCAACTCAAAGAGAGAACCTCTTTTCAGGAATATTTACTAGGATTCTTTACCCAGCCAAGCTGAAATTATCACCCTCAGTACAGCAGAAAATGGTTGGAAATAACACCTAGTACAGACTTTCAAAAATTCTTTTACTGACGTACGTTTGGGGTTTTTCTTCCTTTGGGATATAAGCATAGTATCAACTAGAGATTACACATAAAGCAGATTTTATAAAAGTCTGGGACAGACATCTATACAAGCTTGCATGGTTAATTTTTTTAATAACAGTAACATGCCAAAACTCATGGACTATACAACAGCTTAAAGAAAATACTGAACTTACTCTACTGAAAAAATAATTTCTATTAAGTCTCAGTAAAATTACAGAAGTGGCACATGATAAGGTGTACTTTTTGGCATATATAGATCTGCTTTATCAGATTCTTCTGATAAACTAACTTCACCGAAGCAGAAGTGGAAGCCAAGCCTTTATCTTGCACAAGCTGATTGAAGAGACAGAAGCACTGGCCTGGCAAATCTAAAAAGCTGACTTTTGATGAAGAAAACCAGGCTGCTGGAGAAGAAGAAGGTGAGGAAAAGTAGAAGGAACTGTATCAAAATGTCATCAGACCAATTCTGCTAGGCAAAATTGAGATTGTACATATAGATTGACTTTCTACCTCAAGATCACCCATCCATCATCACAGGGACAGCTCTGTAAGAAGGAAATACATTTTCTTATAGAACTCTGAAATATGTACAGCACCAATGATTAGGAAAGAAGAAGGAAGAAAATATTAAGCAATGCTTGATAATTTAGCTCATGAGTATCAGTGACAAGGGCTTGGTGGGCATTTTACTGCAGAGCAACCAGCTGCTCCTCTGAGAAGATGGGAGCAAAACTGGAAAGTGTAAGGTAAGAGTTTGTGTCACAGTATTAAAATATGGACCTAAAGATAAGGTAAAGGGGTGCCAAAAGGGGCAGAAGGTTAGTGAAATCCTTGAGGTAGCAGGAGTCAGTGCCACACAGGCCACCTGGGCCCACTCAGCTCACTTTCTCTGGCATGGGAACCAGGCACCTGTGTAGGCATGGACCAAGCAGGCACAGTCAGGTGCGGGGCTATGAGTACCCAAACCCCACCCCAGAGCCAGACACCACTGTCACCTGCTTGAGGAAGGGTGGAATTTGAACTGAAGGCCTTGAGGAACTGCTGTGAAGACAGCAACACAAACCTGGGATGGACACCTTGAGCCCTCCCTTCTCCTTGCAGCACAGAGAGCTGGTGCCACTGCTCGGCCACCAGGTAACACAGTGGGCACAACTCACCTCCTGTTTCCCCAGCAGCTACTCCCACCCAACACCCACAACACAGAGCAGAACAAAACCCACCCCCCTTTCAGTCTTTCCAGTCTACACAACACAGATATCAGATTAGCAAAAACCATGCATAAATCAGAAATAAAGTGAACACCGGCTAAAGGAACTTTTTTTAAATATAGAGAAAGGCCAAAGGAGAAGCATCCAGGCTATGGCAGACAAATGGTCACCCAAAACTTGAAAAAATGTTGTCAAAAACTTGTACCTTCACACAACACGAACAAATCTTTTACCCAGTGTTTTAGAAACACTATGACAAACAGAGCTAAGCTTAATTAGCAGTACTCTAAGTTATCTTTACTAAATCAAGTATAAATAAGCTCAGTTAGCAGACTACAAGCTTCATCACAACACTTAACTTTCATCTCAGCAAAGGCTGAGTGATTTTATATTTCAAAGACATCACTTGCCACTCCAATAATTAAACGTGGAGGCCCCTAGAGAGAAATACAGAGAGCCATCCAGAGACCTTGGAGCCATGAAATAATTTAACTCTTGAAATGTGTTTAAACAATATTTCAGTGTGAAGAAACAGACATCTTTACTGTGCACTACATTCCTGCCATTCCAACCTGTCCACAGGTTCCTGTTCATGTTCTTTTTCCTGTACATACAGAAAGCCTTCTTTCTGGAAATACATACTGCACAGGGAAATTTCAGAGCAAGCTACACTTTCACATGACATGCTTGAAAGTTTGAATTATTGAAAAAATACTATCCTTTAAGACAGGAAAAAAAAAAGACAAGGAGCAAGACATAGACCAGATGGTGTGGGAGGCAAATCAAAACAGCACAAGGGTTATTAAATTGCATCCACTTGGAACTATTAACTGGCCAAGAATCAGCAAGACAGGTTTCCAAGTGAGCCTGAATATTCAAGGCTAAAATCCAGGGCCTAGCTGCAAAAGATAGTTGCAAAATAAATATCAAAGGAATGACACAGTAAATACACAAAAAAAAAAAAAATTGTGTTTAATTTATGTGCTTGTCAGTTACAACAGTATATTGGAACTAAGCCATCTTTCTGATGGGAGAATATGAGTGCTGACTTCTGCACAAAGTAGAATCCTCTACCAAAAATATTCTTCTCAGACACGGTGTGTCATGACAGGAGTAAAAGCCATAAAAAATACTTTTAAAAGCATATGCTTTTTCCAAAGAAACCTGCAGAACTGCACAACTTTACACACTGTCTGCTGATCACAGAAAAACGGGAGAAGAAAACTCTTCTGAAAGGCTGAAGACTAGAATAATGAACCTGAATACATTTTCAAATTTGTCAGAGAAACAGAGGAGCTAGGAGGGCATTTACAAAAATTATATTGGGAAAATACAATAACAGCTCAGATACTTCAGGACAAGGGCAATTAGAAAGAGCAGTTGTTTAAACAGAACAAGAGCTCTTGAGGCCAGACAACTCTTCTAACAACTCTTTTTCAAATGTAGTTAAAGTATACAAGGCAAAAAATCATGCATTGACTGCTAAAGGGAAAGGGCTTAGGTCAGGTATTATCAGTAATTACAGCTATATAACCTCATCTTCAAAGCAGTAAACAATGAGGATCTCCACTCCCCACTGACTCAGAGTATCGTTCCTATTATGCAGAGAGAGAAATTAAAGTGCTGATGGCAACCTCAGGCTGTCTAGGTAGTCCTCATGCAATCAAGCATTACAAGCTGAAATTTGACTCATATTTCTTTTAATTCAAGGTGATTCTTGCAGGGTCAGAAAAAAACATGAAAGACACTGTAAAGCAGAACTGTCAAGACAAATGAAAAATGCTTTGGGAAATCTGTTTTTTCTTCAGTGATTTAACTTGAACGGCAGAGTAGTCACAGAAATGTTAGCCCTGCTTTGAGTGAGGCGTGGATCCCATGGGGAATTGAGGTCCCTTCCAACCATAATTATCTCAAAATGGTCCGTATTTCCACTTCCTTTTTCTATTCAGTGTCTAGCCTAATTAATGTTCAATTCTTTTAATTTCCTGTCATTCCTTGCCCTATTAGATTTGGTCATCAGTCCATCTCGGAACTGAACTATCAGCCTCTTCAGGATGACCACAATGTAAATCCAGTCTGTCAAGAAAAAACCCACACATGACTATTGGCTTGGCTGTGTATTTGATAGCTCCAGCACTCTCAGAAAGCCTTCCCTCAATAAAAATACAGGGATCAACCTGAAGATAAGCAAACTGCTGTAAATTAAATAAGATATATGAGCAAAATATCCAGTGACACTTGTTCCAATAAGATAAGTAATATAAATTTACTCTCAACTATCATTGATAATAAAATCAATAGGAATAGGGCAATGCACTACTAAACGAAATTAGAAAAAAGACATCGAGGCAAATGAAAACTATAGAATTTCAGAGCAGACTACACTTCATTTATATACACTTCTACATATATAAAAATATACACATCTGTAAACATATCTACCAAGATAGCACAAATTAGAGGCACAAAGTAAAATTTTCAAACTTTCTTTCATTTTAACCAGTTTGCTTTCAGAAAGAATCCCTACCCTATTAGTAGTCTAAAATATCCCACCTTTCTGATTTAACCCTGGGAAAAAAAGCCAAAGCAAATAATGAATGGTATAAACTGTAATCAAGCAATCCAAACAGTATAATTCAGCCATCGTTTAGCTAAAAGTTAATAAAAAGGGAAAAACAAGAGAAAAGAAAAACAAGAGGTATCTTGAAATCCAATAGGAAGCAATTTCAAAGACATGCAAAAGCGCAAGACTAAATAATTTCCTGTATTTTGGTAAGAGTTAAGAGGAATGTTGCTATTTGCAACAACTATAACAACTATAATGTTTCAAGGGGAGGGCAGTTTGCTCGAACACAGACATTTGCATGAAACATGTTCAAGACCGAGAAAGATCGTTAGTCAAGTCTAAGACAGTCTAAATTTGTTTAATAACATCTTCACTGTAACTTCACTGACTGCAACAGAATCGTGCCATTTTTCAACACCTGAAGATGAACATTACATTTTTTGTAGTATTACCTTGTTGCCAGCATCAGCCTCTGCATTATAGTCATATAAAAAAGAACAAAGGATGAGGGGCAAAAAAGTAAGTGCAGACAAGATGCAGACAAGATGTCCTGGCAGTGTTTGATTTTCCTGTGGTCAGCAGTATCTTAAAATTCACTTTGAGAAAAGGAACTGTTCAACCACTTCCATTAAAGATGTGTAGTTTCTCCTGTAAAATAAAACTAAAAAAAAAAAACCAAAACCAAAACCAAATAACAACAACAAACAAACCAAAAACCCAACATACAGTTATTGTAAGCAAGCTCTTTCTACAGCAGCAGTGTCTGGATGATGTTTTGGCTTTCTGGTCCCAAAAAAACTCTCCCCTACTCAGTATCTTCTTTCAGACCAAATCCCTTCTCCCATGCCTACAAAAATTCTGAGGCCTGGAAGTCTGTCCTCCACGAAAAGACTTTAAAAGATTTCTATCTACTGAGTGATTGATGGTATATAGAATAATTGCTAACGGAAATCTAGTAGGTCAAGTACTTTAACTTCATCTTTTTGAAGGAATCTGGAACTGCCACTAAAATAAAAATGCTTTGCCAAATTTGCTTTTTACTCATTCCCCAAGTTATTTCAAGGAACTAGCACAATAACTTTCTATTCACTGATATCAATTAGAAAAATACTAGTTATCTCCAAACATATACTGGAAATGTATGTCACAATGATTCCATAAGTCAGTTATACAGTTGCTCACGTACTTTTTCCTATCTTCTAATAAATCCATTTTAGCAAGAGATGATGTTAAATTCAGTCACTTTAGAACAGCTGCTGATTTCCATCCAATTAAGAAATGCCTAATTTTTCCTGTACTTTCTGTTTTAAAACCAGATTTTCATATGTCTCTTTACAATTCTGGTTGATAATAACTTTTTCATGACACTGCTTGTTCATAAAATACTGTTAAGTTTTTGCCATTTTTGCTGCATTATCTGTTCCCTCCTTTTAACAAGTAATCACTTAGAATGAACCACAGAAAGTAGTCAAAGTTACCTAAATGCAGTAGGGTACATGTACGCCAGAATATGTAAACGCAGTAAGAGCCTGAATTTATATTTCATTGGATAAAAATGTAAGCAAGCTAGTTACTCGACTACTTGAATCCAAATCAACAACAGGAATTCTCTTACCTAGAGCTTTTATTTCAGCATTTTGATCTTTTATTTTCTCTCCACAGACTTTTGCCAAGTTCTCCGTAAAACATCATATTAAGTAAATGCACAATGATGTCTGGTGCCACATGTGCATGGACACACTGCACAGAAACTTGCTCACCCTAAAACTTCTCTGCTCTCATCACACTTCACTCCCTTCTGCCTAATTTTTCTCATAAACAAGACTATCTCACTTTCTCGTGTACTTTAAAAATTAAATAACCTCTGTTAATTTGTTCGTCTTGGCAAAAGGAGTTTCAGAAAGTGTCACAAATAAAGATAGCATCAAAATCTATGACTGTGTCAGTGAAATGAAACTCCCTGTTCCATTTTTGATGCTGAACACTAATGGGTGCAAGAAGTAACACAAAAAATGCATACCTGGCAGGTGAAATATTTTTCAGTTTGAATTTCATAAAGATATACTATGATTATTTAAGTCTGACCTTTTTTTTTAAATCTTTTATTCAGGTAACAAAAAACTAATACTTTATGTACACAAGAGAATATGGTTTCTTACAGAGTTAAAAATTCATATTACCCCTATCAAAGAGGTGTACATGCTATCTTAATAAATTTTAATTGTCAATTTTGTACAAAAGATAGAAACTGCTTCCAGAACAGCACTGCTCCTCGTGCAATTCATAATGCCATTACACGAGAGACAAGTGAATGCCTTCATCTTTCTGAAAGATAACTGTTTTAAAAGTAAAACAAAATGGAAAATGTGCTCATGAAACCAGGTCTTCTACAGACCATCCCAGCAGACAGCTGTTTGGGGGAGAAATGGCAGAACAGTCTCTAGATTTTTACACAAACAGTTTTGTGGGATCTTAGGTATGAAGAAGTCATGGTTCACATACTTCCTTCACTGACCAGTCTCATGGAGACACAGACAAGTTTGTCTCTAGGTGGTTCAGGTTCACTTATTGTTTTCCAATTCAACAAAACCTTACAGTAAACTATAAACCATCTTAATAAAAAACTACACATTAGTCAGGAAATCAAATCTTCATGAAGATTTATTTTCATTCAGACGCATAATCATACAAATGAAAACATAAAATAAGGATGGAGACCAAAGCAGCTATTCTATTCTACACTACATTCTTCAAAGGTCTTCCTACCTAGATCAAGCCAGAAATAGGGACTCCATGGAAATGGTTGATCATGTTAAATACAAGGAAAGTTAAGTTTCTGAGCATCCAATCCAAACTATTTCCATGGAGCTGAGGTGGCACTCTAGAGCTAATGAAACACGGCCAAGGAGTTAGTGATGTAAGTCACTAATTATTCACTTATTATGTAAGGGCTAGTCTATATTTGTTGTAAAGTTCAATACATCACAAATCATGCCTGATATAGAGTCTGCTGGTACACAACAGAAGAGAGAAGGGCTCACATATGACTTTTTTAGTAAACATGAGAGACACAAACTACTGCTGCTTCAGTAGAGAGAAATGAAACACCAAACAATGTTGTTTTCAAAACTTTTTATGGTGAAGCAGTGGCTCATACAGAATTCCTTTCAAAATAACTCTATTTACCTTGCATGTCTGGGAAAGACCTAGAACATGAATACTTCTACTTCCTGTACCTTCAAAATGATGGCTGTAATCATGTTTAACACCAATAAAAATTATGCAGAAATGAGGGAAACATCTGCTGGTAACACTGTTACATGGCAGACAAAACAATCCCAAGCAAATATCACAAATACCAGCTTCAAATACTTACAAGGATTTAGCACAGTATTTGATAAGCTAGTCAAATGAGCCTTGAGTACCAAAAAACTGAGCTCAGGAATATGTTCTTAGTCTTTAGCTATGTTTTACAGTCTACACATAATATAAAAGTATTAAATTGGTTTCTAAATCAAAAAATTCCCTTCCCTGGACAGCTACTTACAATATTAATTTATAGTAAATGCTTTTTCTATAGCAGAGGTCAAATTACCAAAGTTTTGAGCAGTTCCAGACACTCTACATATTTAGGTGGTTACTAAAAGATTAAAATTGTTGCAGTCAACTTTGACATAATTTGAAGTTGAACTGCTTTTTTTGCTAGTTAAATAGCACTTTGCCCCACTCTAGAGACTAAATTCACCGCAGAGCAGAGAATTCCTACCACTTCATAAATATCTTGTTAACAGCTAAATTATGACCTAGATAAGACACTTCATCATGAAACAGAACATTAAATCAACTTAACTTATTTTTGTTAAGGCAGCAAAACAAACTGTAGCCTTTTCAGAAGGGAGGAGAACCCGAATGGTGAAGAGAATGATGACTAATTGTATAAATGAAAGTATTGGCTTTTTTCTCTTGGGACTCAGGAAAGATCCTTTCCAAATTATGGTTTTAAATTAAAGACATTTGGAGGTCTCAAATCTTGTCCCTTTTGGACATATATCCAAATCCCTAAACCACCACATATTTTCTAAAAACTTGGCAGTGTCCGCACAGAAAAGCCCAGGATTGACCCAACTGACTCAGAATTACCAAAGAGAGTGGTTTCATCAGTTCAAAGGGAAAGAAAGAAAGCAAGGAGAGAAAGGAAAGGGGGAGAGGAAGGAAAGGGGAGGAAAGAAAGAATAAAAAGGGTGGTGGGAAACCAATCCCCACACTAGGAAAAACACCAAAGATTGGGGGAAAAAACCCACAAACGGTTTTTGCACATTAAGCATGTGCAACAATTAAGGATGTAATAATTTTCACTATTTCACAACTATGGTTTTGGCATGCAGTAAAACAAAGCATGTTTTTTCCTAAAAAAACAGAGTCCATTTTTTTTTAATACTATTAAGGTTCCCAAAAGGTCAGGACCTATAGATGGTAAAATGGCTTTCTTCACACCTCTACCCACTTCGAGTGTTTTAAATTTGACATGGTATTTGAAATATCCAGCCATCGCAGCAGACACAGTTTCACTTCCCTTCCTTTTCCTAAGCAAAGCTTGCTGTCCAAGCATGGTTAAAGACATGGCCATTCTTACTCCATACATCCTGAAGAAGAAAAATGTAACCAAATTAGGGCATTCCCAAACACAGCATGGCAGCCATGGTGGTGGAACAGCAGCAGAAGTTTCCAGTTCTCTTCCATTCCACACTCATGAGCACAATAAAGTCCCCCACTTGCTGTCACACATTCTTACTATACCCATTTCTACACCCTGCAGACATTTCTTTTCCTCATAAACTGGATCACAGGCCAGACCCACTGCTCAGACATGTCCATCCACACCAGCCTGTTCCCATACTACTCTTTCCTAGTTTTAGTCTTCTATTTCATGTTAAAATAAGTACAGGTGCTGATTCTAGCAGCTTCTCAAGCAGCATGAGTTATGAGGGAGCATGCTAATTGCTCAGTCACAGAGAACCATCTCTTTGGAGGTACTTTTCCTACCTGCTGTCCAGGAACCGCTTTTTCCAGACAGCTGGAAAAAGTGGGAACAGTGTTCCAGTGGGAACAGCCACTGTGGATCACTGAAACACTTTCTATCATTAGTAGGAAGCCATAGCATGTCTGTGAATTCCTAAAGGTCTAAAGTGCTACTCAAAGGGTGAAGAATTAGTCAGAAAGAAAACAATCGAACAACAAAACACTCAAGAGTCATAAGGAAATGTGCTGTAGGAAAAAAGATTAAATCAGAAGAACAGAACTGTAAAGGAAAGAAGATGGGATGGTGTGAGCCACAGGAAATGAGGAGAACCCTGCAGAGACAATGACAACTACACCTACTTACTCTCACATAATTTCTACAATTTTAAAACCATAACTTATTTCACAGTAGTATTAATGCTTAAAAATTAATTTATATCATATGCTTCCAAAGCTAGAGTAGTTTTAGTAAACTGCTTTGGTCTTGCAACATGCAACTACTCACTCAACACGGGACTTTGAAGAGTAAAAAAAAAGGAATGTATTACCCAGTGTGAGATTAAAGGGTACCATTTTAATCCATGAAATTGACACAGACATGATATTAAAATTCAGAGATAGAATTGTCATTTGCAAAGTTTTCTATGGGCTTATCTGACCTCAGAAAGAAAAAATCAGTCTCTGAAAACAGGCATGTATGAACTCTCTGACTTTCAAACTGACAAATCTGGTACAATATGAAAACGTACCTTACCAGAGCTATAGAAATGAAAGTTACAGAGAGGCAAGTTATTTAAGAAGAAACCACAGAAGCAGAGACTTACACATGTCACAAGGGCTTCTGCTGGGGAAGTTTAACTCCTGAGGACTGTAATATGACATCCATTATGCTGTATGGAATGAGAGCCTGAAGTTGCTAGTGGGGAGGGAGCTGCCCCCTATGACATTCCCATAGGTGAAACATGACATTTTGTATAGTGGCAAATGACACCTGCTTAGAAAACCATCAGAGTTAAGTCTCAGTGAGCTTGTGGAGCTTCACAAGTTTCAGGGCTATGGATATCTGCCTTACAGAACTCCACAGGCAACACCAAGCTCCTAGGTGTTGCCAACATTCTGGTCTAAGTAAAAGGAATCAAACACCAGCAAAAAATAGTGTGGAGAGGGTGGGCATAAAGATAGGCAATAGAGTGAAGACAGGCAGAAAGCTTCCTGCTTAAATCATTTCACTGGTACCAAACAGGGACTTGGCAACAACTCTTTGTGGAAGATCGGGAGTGGATCAGAACTTGAGCAAGGCCATCCTGCCACAAAACTGTCAGATTTCAATCTGGGAAATAAAAATATCATCTGGTAAATATAGGAAACCATCATCTTCCACCAGCTGGTCCTGGTACAGCATGAGCTAGAATACACCAGTTTTGGTTAGCATAGTTGAAGAAAGACGTCTTGGAGAAGGTCCAGTAGAGAAGAATGAGCACAACCACGAGATTCAGAAAACATGATGTAAGAGGAAAGGCTGAGAAAACAGTAGTGGTGAACGGGGTGTTGAAAGAGAGGTATCTACAAGGAGACAGGACAATTTTTGAGAAGTATTTGTGTCAAAGTTTGAGGATCCATTTCAGAAGCCACAAAAATAAAATCAAGTACAATTACAAGAGGTAGAGGAATAAATTGTAACAGGAATAATGCACGTGGATTGCAATCAAGTGTAAGTAAGCACTAAGCCTGAATGCCTGACAGTGTAAGTCATTGCATCTCTGCTTCTGTCACCTCTGAGAATAGTCTATTGCCAGCTAAAGTTGATTCTGTCTTGAAGAACAAATAATCTCAAGGTCCTTTTAGAGCCCTTTTTTCCCCAGTCATACTATGGTTACAGAAGACCTTGATCTTCCTATAAAGTATAACAGAGGTAAAGACACTTGAATAATTTCTACAGAGCCTAACACCACAGTACTGAGGTTTGATTTTTCTCTATTTCTAGAAATGATAAATCACATGCCAACCTGATTCAGTACAAGTAAAGATGACATTACAAGTATTTCACTGATAGCAAAGGCCTTGTCTGCAGGAAGAAGATACTGTATCTAGTTTACTCTTCAGTTTCATCCTGTGTTAAGACTTTCTAATAATTGCCTCTGTAGACATATTAAGTGTTCAGTAAATGTGAGATAATATTTTCCGGGTTTTGAAATTCTTAAAATATGCTATAAATTAACACCTTTGTTATTGCAGTCCTTTCCTGCATAAACACATCATCCTCAAGTTCCAGAATCAAAGCTGTTCCTGACTTTAAATTTGGCCTTTGGATTACAGACCAGTATAACTTCTGAAACCTGTCTTTCCTAACTCTGCATGCTCTTGCCATTGACTAGCATGATCCTCTTCAAAGCACTTTTTACATGTGATATGTTCTTAAATAACACACTAGTGAAAATGAGCATATTTTTCTCAAGAGCAGCATTATCCAAAAGCTCTCTAGTCATGAAATTTGAAAGAAATGAGCTTGGGTTTTTTCTGTTACTTTGAAAACCACAGTATCATGAACTTCTTTTAAGAGTTTCTCTACTACCTCTGTTAGGAAAGAGATTTCTGAATCATGTTTCTACACTGACACAGAGATGAAAAGATAAATGTGAGATCAGCTTCATAAAAACAGGTTGAATTACTATCCATAATTTCAGATATAAATATCCAAATTCACTGAGTTTGCAAAATCGAGTATAGAACAGACTCACCCTTTCAAGGTATTTATTAAGTACTGCTTCTGGTCTGGCTGGAAATACTTTCTACGAAAATCAATTTGTTGCATTAAATTGTTTCCAGGCAGAACTATGAAACACAGTTATTTTTAAAATTAAAACAACAGCAGATATGTTTTTCTCATATAGTTTTGGTTCAGATCTTATTCAAGCTTGCAATTTTATCTCCATATTACCACTTCTCCCTTTCTAAGGTATTCTGGTCTACCATGGAAGGAGTCATCATTAACCACCACTATAACTACAATTTTTAAAACATTTTTTTATGTTTAAGCTCATTCTTCAACTACTGAGTTCCTAGAGTACCATAAATTATTTTAATTTCCCACTCCCCAATAAAGGAAATTCTTATACGAATGTAAGTCTCTGGTTTCCCTGTCATAGACTCCTCCCCTTTTTTCTTCTCAACTTGATGAAAGAAATGTTTCACATCTACTCAAAAGAAGCATGTATTTCTCCACAGGAAGTTGTAAGATTTAAAAGAGTAACAACAGATAGATGCTACAAGATCATTGGTATTTTCAACTTACAGGATATTCAGAAAGCTTTGACAGACCTCTAGAATCTTCACAAAACTTACATTCTGTCCATTTCCTTGTTTATTGTACTGAAAAGACTCCCTTGTTTTATTAAGACATTTAACTTCAAAGATCATTTATTCTTACCCATAACGCCATGAAAAGCTCAGTGGACTCCTAAACTGCTGAAGATCCAACAGTTCTAACACAAAGACATATGGCTAAGACAATTTGTGGTGAGAATCTGACAACTAATCAAACACCTGTTTGCAGACTAGACTTTTGAGGCAGGTGAGAATTTTCTTATTTAAACTGCACAGGTTCATCTTCACTCCACAGAATCCAAACCTTAGACAATCATCGCCTACAATAATACTGTGGAAGTGTCTAGTCCACAAAATCATGTTAATATTTTTGTATATCTGATTTTCTCTCTCCAAGATAACAGTCCCATGACAAATTAAGCTGCTCTGCCAGGGCTGCCATGTGCTCCCCCTCCCAGCCATCTGTCATCTCCTCCCCACACCAATGCTGGTGGTCCATGGTACTGGAGCCAGTAAGCCAATTCAGGGAGCCAGGCCAGAACTGGTTTCGATTCAGCAGGGTTAATTTTTGTCCCGTCAGCTCTCTGATAGGCAGTTCCCACAGTTTTGCATTACTTGACAAATATACGTCAAGGCAGCACATGTCAAGAGGAAAATTTATTTTAAAAACAGTTTGTCTCTAGTTTGTCAGCAAAATCTGAAGACATATTTAGAAGCAGAACAAAACCACTAATGACTGAAATAAAAGAGTACAGATGATATTATATTTGGGTTCTCTGTCTGCAGCCTTCACTTGCCTATTTGTGCTCTTGAATTTTTAAGAAGGGATAAATTTTATTATATATGGAAACATTTCTGCAACCTTACTAGCTCTGGTATTATTAGTGGATTTATCTATAACACAGTTCTGCTGTGTCACTTTTCTAAACTAGAAACAAGCACGGCAAAACCATTTGTTAACTTATCTCCCAGAATACACCCTCTCTCATTTTAAGGATAAAAAAATCATAGCATCCTCTTTACATCCTATAACTTCTTCCTAAATTTACAGTGATGAACAAAGCAGAAAATGTTAACATTGTTGAGGCATCTTAAGCTTTCAAGCAGTTTTACTTTTTATTGGTTCATACAAGAGATTGACAGGACCTGCTCTAAAGTGACTCAGCTGCAGTAGTCTGAGACTGTCAAGTAACGCTATTTTTCTTTTTTTCCCCCCATTTTCTAATTTTCTGACCTTGCTCTATTCAAAAACAATTTTGATGCACTCATGGGAGTAATTTCTCATGGAAATCCAGGCAAATTAGATTATTGTTTCTAGAACAGTCCTTCTTGGCTTTTTTCTTCCAGTGACATTCTTATACAAGACATTTGCTTGTTCTGCTTCCAAAGAGAAGAACAAACAAGCAAGGTCCCATGACACCTTCATCTGATCTAAGGTGGAATTGCTGTGTCTCAGACCTCCTGTCCCCCTCAGTGTGCAACCCCCTCTGCCAGCACTGGCTGTCCCAGAGACAATTACAGTTTTATCCTACCACTCTCACATGGACTGACTGTAGTAGTTTCAGATTATTATTTCTTTATTTATTAAATATATATACACACACACAACCAGTAGAGATACAACACCCATCTATTCTGTCGTAGACATGGAAGAAAGAAGTCTTCTCCATTTGTGCAGCAGCCTGCCACTCTTATTAGTCTGTGTTTGGCAGAGCTCTGTGATTCCTCTTTTAGACTCATATACAAACAGTTTTTGGGGTTTTGTTTATTTACAATTCATTTCACTTAGGAGAGTTTTTCTGACCAGTAGTAATTAAGTTTATTATTTTCAACCCTAATCTTTAGACTTAAAGACATGGGAATAAAACTCTTCCTGCCTTGTGCGGTACATTATCTGTTCTCTAGCTACACAATAATTGAATATGAGACTGTGTTATTGCTTTGATAAAGAATTAATCCATTGATAACTTCATTTATGATTCAACTAGACAGTTGTGTAGATTGTTTTGAAAAGTAAGCCTTCAGAATTCCAGAACTCTTACAAAATTTACCCCTTCTTTATACAACCAGTCAAGTTATTCTTCTTATGTAGAGGATACCATGGGGGGAAAAAATGTTAATGTGTTAAACTGTGAAAAGCAAGGCAAACCATTTATAGAAACTACTTCACCTTGAAAACTTACTTACCAGATGAACTGTTAAATGAACACCCTAGAGCATTTCTGATGAAGACAAAAGGCAAGTGATGAAGACAAGTAACCTGGAGTAACAGAATTAAATGTTTATGTTTTTCATATAAAAGGAAGTCCCACAAAGCGATTACAAGACAGAAATCTATGTTCAGTAGAGGTTTCACAGGTATGACAATATACACATGGAGTCTTTTTTTCAAGAAAGAATACTGAACCTCTTTGTTGTTGTTTTATTCACATCTGAATAGAAATTTGAAATCCAAAAGGTACGTTAGACACGTCTCCCATGTGAAATTGATGGATTTCTCAGGGACAAAAGGCCAAATGGGGATCCAATCTAATTTCCTGATTCAGCTACTCACACCTTAAAACCAAACCCTGGCAAACTGTGATCCCCAGTATTTCCCCATTCATTTCACTTTGCTGTTCCTGCAAGCCATACCCAGACACAATACCTTCCTTCTGCTTCAGTAAAAATCATTACAGTGGAAATAAAAATGCCTTATCTCTCGTGCTCATTCTCTGTTCATGTTTTCTTTCACTTTTTTCTCTATGGCTACTTTCCAGCAGAGCCAGCTCACTGATTTACATAAATAAACTAGGGGATTCAGGTGTCTGTGAAACTACGCCCTCATCAACCACACAGCCTTTGGGAGAGCCTTCAGTGAACTCTTCTCTAGGCTCAGCAGGACAAGCACATGAAACCACACTCATTCTTTAAATACCTGCTACAGAACCAGTAATACTGTGATACCCTTCCCCTCCCTTAGCTACTGTATATCACTCTCCTTCACCATCAAAGACACATTACAGCAAAACCAGAAGGCATCTATAGACATGAGGGCTAATTCAATCAGCAGAGAGGAGTATGTTCCCTTTGCTTCATGGAGCAGCACACACTACTGATACATGTGCACAATGGCTCATGGAGATACACACAGACCAATTCAACACCAGCTCAGAAGGGTGGAACTGTGTGTAGGACACCCACACCAGGTCTTCAGAGTTGGTGGAATTCATCTACTTATGCCCATCACAGTAACAGTGCACTGCTTGTTGAAATGTATTTCTATAGTGATTTCATGTTCTCTCTGACACTACAGTGCAGGTCTGTTTGTGCTCCGAAATAAAAGTTTTGTCCACTGCCATCTAAAACACAAAGTCACATTTTATAGCTAAGAGACCACCTTTTGGCTTTTTGAAAAGTATACTTCATGGCCTGGAAAGTCATGTACAGCCATTTCTAGTTTTAAGAAAAGATCACCAGCTGGCATCACTTGGAAAAGGAAGTCCTTTCCCAAGCTGGCCGAGGAGGACAAACAGATGTCAAGAGAAAAAGCTTGGTTGTGAGTAAAGTCTGTGGAAAACATGAGCAAAACTATCTAGCAGGATGCTGCAAGTGAATAGTGGTGTATGGCAAAGTCCCAGAAAAAGTAAATGCAAGAAGCCAGTAAAGGGACATTTAACTACTTACTCGTTTAGAAAAAAAAAAAAAAAGAGAGAAAAGAAATTAATTTAAGTAAAGTCCATGTTTGTCCAGAATGATTACTAGCAATGCTGCAGTAGTCTTTAGTTGAGCAACAACTAAAAGCAGGATTAACAAACAATGCATCTTCTTCCAGTGCAACAAAATCCTGTCATTCCTTTTCTTTGAAGCGTTAACTACTTTGTAGTCACTGGATTAGAAGACTTGAGTGCTTGCATGCTTTCCAGACATGCTGAGCCTAATGACAACTTCCTTTATAAAGCAACAGCCTCACAATGAATAAACAAACTTAAATAGCAAACCATTCTTTGCACAGAGAACATAGTGACAGATGCTATAAATTAGATGGAATACTGTAAGTAGCATTTCTTCCTTCTGAGCAACCACACAAGGCAACAGAGAAAATCTATAGAAAGAGTTATTTTTTTAATGAAAGTTTGCTTAATATTTTTTCTTTTTCTGCGGTGTTAAAAAAATAAATACAGAGAGACCTTTAAAATAAATTCATTCATTCGGATGTGTGATTAAAAGCTTGAGATGCTGACCGCTTCTAAAAGACATTTTCATTGAATATAAAATAGGAATTTAAGACTGAAAATAAGACATGAAAAGGACTCCACAAGTCCTTTAATTAGTGGTCAAACATATTCCCATGTCAATGACAGTTCTGAAAGCTATTCACACCTTAGACAAAGTGCAGTGAGTTTAGAAAAAAGATCAGCTTTTCTGCAAACAACTGAAAACTCACTAAACAGGATTAATTTGCTTCATCTCTCATCTGGTCCTCTTCTTCCAGGTCTTGCATTTCTATGCTGTTTACAGCAACAAAGTGATTAAGGAAAAAAGTGCAACTCCATTACAAATGCTTAATTTAATCAAGACACTCAAGGGGAAAAAAAATCCAGCACCAACTCTTGACCCAATGATAAACTTTGTCACTAAACTATTTAACAACTTAATTAATGCTAGAAAGGGTTTGATTAAGATTTGACCTAAAAATAGTTAATGTGGTCAATATCATTTATTAAAAGATATCTGAAAACTCCTCGTAGTCAAAGATGTACTTACTTTTATCAGATGAGCTGTGTACTTTCCAGAGCTAAATCTCTTTTATTACAGTCAGGATGGAGCTCTAGCTAAAACTTATGCCACTTCTGAGATTTAAGTATTTGGTAACTTTTTGTAGTTAGGCATTTAATGGCATTCAGAAGTAATCTGTACTTGTATTAATTTCTCCACAAACATTGTACTCAGAAATTAGAGAGGTTTTTTCTTTATGAAGTTATGTAGAAGTTTACAAACTTCAGGGCTTTCAAAATCACAGCCATGAGTTACCATTAAGTTTTCATTCCCAGACATAGTGTTGACAGAGTTGTTGTGGGTTGTTTTTTTTTTAACACTACATTCTGCATACTTCTCAAGTCACATGAGCATCAATTTCCAGTTGATTAAACGTCCTTTCCCATTTGATTGCAAGGGAGCAAAAGTTTGTAAGCCGAGTCCATTGTGCATCACCACTTTCAACAAATGACCATTCTCACTGCTGCTGCCTCTCACCTGGCCATATTCTAAAAGTGAGCACTGTAAAGGTGAAATAACATTTTCAAAAATAAACCTTTAAGTGAAATGTAGGATAACAAATACTCTGTTTACCATTAAGCAAATCCAATTAAACAGAAGAATACCCCTCAACAATAGAAGTACACAAGTATTTATTGCCGTGATTATGGGCTCTCAACCACTGTGCCGCTTATTCAGAGAAGAAAATGGAGTCTCAAACTTCATGCCTATCAAAGTAGAGCGAATCCACACTTTCCACAGGTGGTTGAGGCGATTATCACGAGCCTGTTTATGGGGCAACGCTAAAAAAAAAAAAGGATAAACCCCAAATGTGCTTTTAATGGTAATTTATGAATTTATACTGCCTCCGAGAACGCTGAAGCTTGACATGTCTCCTGAGAGCATATGCAAGCGGAGGGAGCAGTACCACCGCCCACAAAAGAAGACAGAGGTACGCTGCCACGCTCTCAGCGCTTTTTCGGCGCGTTTTCCCGGCGCCAGGCGCTCCACCCATGGGCAGCCCCGCGCCCGGCCAGAGGCTCCCGGGAGCATGCACCCCTCCAACCCCCGGGAAGCTGTGGGGAGGCTCTGAGAGGGCAGAGGGAGTCTGGCCGTGGCAGATGCACAAGCGTCGGTGCTCTCGGGCTGCAGCGGGGAGCAAGGGAGCGAAGGAAGAAAGGAAGGAAGAAAGGGAAGAAGCTCACGGGACACTGTGCACACCTCCCTCCCGCTGCGTTCGGAAAACAGATCGAGCTGGTAAGGGTGAAGGGAATAAAGCGGGACCGGGGACAGACAATCCGGCATCTCCTCTCACAACCGTCAGAGGACGACCGTCATCCTCCCTGCGGCCCCGGGGGATCCCCGGAGCCCGGGACCCCGCAGGAGGGGCAGAGCAGCGGGGCAGCTTCTTCAAAGGGAGCAATAAAGGCTCTAGGAAAAATAAACGCGACGGGAACTGACCCCAAATCCGCGAGCTGTAACATGCCCGCCTCCTCCTCTCGCCCCGGAAAGCTCCCAGACCTCTAGCTTTCTGCTGACCCTCTCCCTTCATGGCAAGGCAACAAATGGCAAGACCTCGGACCCCGGAGCTGAATAACAGGAAATATAGGCATCTGTCACCTCCCGGGGAGAGCTAAACGGATTAGTGAAAGCAACAAAGGGAAGAAAAGGTCTTTCAAACGTGCAATTGATTAACAAGTCCCCTCTAATCTGCAGCATCACTGTTTTTCCTTAAAGACATCATCGGTCTCCTCCAGCACGTCGGTGCAATTAAGTTAAAGCTAGGAAAAGGCGGGGGAGGAAGGCTCTGCCAACCCACCGAGCTCCCGCGCTGCCCGGTGAGGACAGAAGAAGGGTTACAAACATGGCATGGAAATGGTGCAGCCTTGTCTTCTGCTCCCTCAGTCCCTGGGCAAAGAATCCCGGGAAGGACTTTATGAGTAAGGTTTATCTGCTGCAGAGGGGAAGAGGGCAATTTTCCAGAGAACGGCTTCATGAAAGATCAAAGAGCTGGATCCGGCAGCTCCTACCTCGACGGTGGATTTCACATCCCAGAGAAAACGAAAACGTAAAGCCTCCTCTTTCCTGCTCTGAAAGCACCATACAACTTAGGCGTGAGCGGAGGAGTGAATTTAAAAAAAAAAAAAAAAAAAAAAAAAAAAGAAAAGAAAAAAATTATGTGACTTCTCTTACAGGAACTGTGTCTTACACCATCGTGGCTCTCCAACCCCACACGTTCCCTAAGGTCCCTGTAAATCACGGCGCTACCCTCGGAGATGTCGGACAAACTGGCATCTGTTCAGCAGCAGCACCGCTGCTGCCACGGCGCAGGGTCAGATGTTAATAGGGACAGTTTATTCAGCCCTAAAAACAATCGCGGTGCTCACTGAACCGCGCGTCCTAGTGTTTCCTGACCCCAAAGTCTGACCTCCTCAATCTCTGAGGGTCGGCCAGGTACACAGAGAAAGTGGGACCCTCTAAAGCCCAAAAACACACAGAAAGAAACCCCGCCAAGCCTCCATGAGTTTCAAGCACGGCGGCTGCCCCTTCGCCCACTCAACTTTAATGCTCTCCTGGTTCCCGCTGAGATTCTGGCAACACTCAACGTCCCAAATAATAACACATTATTATAACCATTCCGAGGAGAGGGCTGGAGGGCGGGCAGAGTGAAGGAGGAGGCTCCACTCATTGCTATCCACCCTCGGCAACAACAAAACCCCGAACTTTTCCTTTGTTTTCTCCTTCTTTCTCCCTCCACCCTGCCCCCCTCAGTGACTACCAACCAGCCTCGGAGCTCTGAACCGGCCGAAAAGAGGGACGAAGAGCCTGCCGCCAGAGTGGGGCAGAGGCTCCGGGATGCGCTCGGGATAAAAGTTTTAGCTGCCCTCGCCTCCTGCCAACCCCCGCCCCCTTATAAAGAGCACAACATCAGGTTTCCATTGTGCCAAAAAGAACCGGGGAAAAAATAAAAGAAAGCAAAAAGAATGGCGGAAAGAAAGAGAGAAAGGAAGAAAGAAAAGAAAAATAAAAGAAAGGGAAAAAATTAAAAGACAAGAAAAAGATAAGAAAGAAAAAGTAACCAACACGATCCACCACCTGGGGATGCTGGCGGCTCCGCAGGTCCCAAATGGATAGCGCAATTCTCCTAGGAACCGGCCCAGCTTTCCCTGCCTCCCCTCTCCCAGCACACACCTACTCGAAGAGCAGAAGCATCCACCCCTCTAGCCGGGGGTCCCGCTCCTTACCTGCCGCGCGGAGGCGAAGGAGCGAGGCGGCCGCCAGCAGGAGTAGGAGGCGGCCCGCCGCCCCCCGCCGTCCCGCCGCCGCTGCGGGGTCCATGCTGCCCGCCCGGCCGCCGCGGTACAGATCCCGCAGGTATCCCGCAGGAAGAAGCGCCTGGGGCGCAGAGGGGTCCGGTGGCGCTGCCGCAAACTCGTCCCAGGCACCGCCGCCCCAGCCCTGCGCTCCCGCTAACGGACCGACCCCGACTGGGGGCGGAGGAAGCTGCGCTCCTTTCCCCTCCTCCTCCTCCTCCTCCTCCGCCTCCTCCTTCCCCAGCATCCGAACGTCACCCGGGACCCGACACAGGGGCGGACAGGACAAGGACAGTCCCTGCGCTCCGGCACCCTCTGCCGGGGGCAGCCTCCGGCCCCGGCCCCGGGCGAGTCCGCACACATTTTTCCCTCCTCACTCGACAATCACCAGGAGCCAGCAGGACTTGGGCCCCCGCTGAAAGGCGAGTCCTACTCCCAGAAGCCTCAGGAGCCTGCAACCTTCCTCACAAAAATCCCCAATGAAACAAAAAGAAGAGGGCGAAGGGCACATCGCCCAAAACTGCTACGGCTTTTCTCCTTTGTCTCCTTCCTTCTCGCTGCACAATCGAAGAGCTTTTACACCCCTACAACGTTAAGAACAGTTGATTGAACAGTTTACCCTGCCCTCAAAACGCACAGGGGCGTCAGCACTGCAGCACGCACTCCGAGAGGCAAGAACCACCACGGCTTAAGATCTCCTTTGTGCTCTACCAGTGTTAGGGTGTCAAAAGTAAAGTTTGCTTTCTGTCTTCAGCAGGCAAAAACAATCTGCTCCCAGTAAAGTATCAAAATATTTCCAAGTTATTTGCTACCAGAAACAAGGGCATTCTGAGCATAACTTAAGTAACCTTTTAAAATTAATTTTTTTAGGGCTTGGGGGGGAAAGGAAGAAGGAGTTGTCTTGGTTTGGATTTTCTTTGCAGTTCAAAGAAATCAGTATTCTAAGTTAATGCAGAATTGTCAGCAGGCTTCTTTTAACTACATCATACAAACTCCAAGAATACAGTTCAGCCAATTAATTGCTGTGTTTTTAAAGTTATACTTTAACAGCATATTTAATTAGATGTCTTCTCTGCAAATACATTTCTACTGTTTCAGATTTCATTTCTAAAGATTTGATGCTGAGTAATGCTGAATACATACAAATCCATTTGAGTTCTTCTCCAAATCAAGGTATAAATTCACAATAATTTTAGTGAAATTAATTTCCAATCAATTTACTTCTTAATGTAAACAAAGGCAAACACCTCCTTTTGCACCCTGTTTCTTTCCTCTCAAGTTTTCAGTTCCATCTTGAAAATCCTTCTGGCACTTAAGAATGACCAAGGGAGGTCCTGATCCCTCTTTGGCAGGAATGTAGGACACACTGCCTTTAGGCCCTTGCCATCACAACAACATATTTTAAAATCCCTTTTATAAACATATGAAACCTGTGGTAAAAGGAGTGATGATCCCTTCTATAAGCTCCACTCCTTGGATTAAAGTCTGCTCCAGATTTTGCCTTTTTGATAGTTAGGAACATACTCCTAATTTCCAGATTATACGTACTCAGATAAGTTTATATTCTTTCTCTTTTGCGCCACTACTATTCCCAGTTCTCTATAGTATGACAGATTCACACTTCAGCCCTTATGTTGTTACCCTAAAAAAACCTAAATCTTTCCATTTTCTCCGAAATGATCAGTTATGTGTTCCCTGATCACCCTAATCCTTTCTCCTGCCACACTGAATATCCCTCATTCCTCCAAAATTTTGGGAGTCTGATTTAATCTTTGTCATGATCAGTGACTCGAGCTTGCCATAGTAGTGGAGATTCTTTCTCTACTAGAGCACTTTTAATGTCCCTGCTGTACTGAAAAGACTGATACATACTGGTGATTTACAGCACTTTGCCAGTTACAGGTATATTATGATGTGTTAGGAAATCTACTTCCCTCTTTCTTTATCACTTCCGGTGTATACCTAACAGCAGAGACCTGCATCAAAATTCTGACCTCACAAATACACTCCACTCCTCTTTTCTGTATCTCAACTCATCAAGATTATTTTCTTCTGCACTTTCTTTTATTAAAATCACATCTTGACTCTGCATCAACAAAATTTTTTGGTTGTACATTGATAAATAAAATCAGAGTCAAGAAGTGTCCCCAGGAAACTAAAACAGAGACACTGTTATGACTTTGAAAACAAAGTTGAGGTGGTTAAAAAGTGCAGCAATACCTGCCTAAAATGTTACCAGTTCAAACTCTATGTTCCTCTGAAATTTGCAGCTGTGTTTCTTGCCTTCCAAACATAATAGGAACGAAAAATATCTGCATAAATTAGTCTATATTTTGCAAAATCATCCCAAGAAATAATGCTCTCAAAGATCACACAAAATAACTAGGATATAGATTCACTTTTTGCATTTGGGAATAAATTAGCATTTGATAGAAACTTTGATTGTGAATCATTTTCCTGACTTAGGAGGGGAAGCTGGTTTTGTCATGAAGGTTAAATGACTAGGCCAAGTTAGCTATTGAGAATTTAAGTCACCTTCATGCTCACAAAGTATTTTGTCACTAACCACAAAAACTGCCGTTCGATACTTCGCACTGAAAGTGAAGTCACTACAGTGAAGAAAGCACAGTACAAATTCTTTCTGTATTGTGGGAAAATATGCACAGCAAAGAAGCATGGAGCAACTGCACATTCGGAGCTGGTTCCCCCTATTCATGTAAGCCATTAGAGAGATCACTTGTGTTGTGCAGCATATGGCCCCGAACTGTTTTGTCACTATTTGAGAAAGAAAAAAGCTGTGCACGTATTTGTTTGCATGACCATATGGCATGTGCCTGATAGGAGCAGTTAAGAGCAATGGGCAAAGATGGAATTCAGCCTGAACTTCCTTGGGAATCCCTGACAGAATTGGGTGGATTTCCTTTGCCATTTGTGTCTGCTTTCATAATAAATGTCACAAAAGTGACTTTAAAGAAAGTGCAAGATTAAATGTGGTTCCAGTTGAAGGTCTTAGTGTTTTTATAACCATCCTGCAAGCATAGGTAAGTTTTAACTGGTACACTGTCTTTAGTAAAAAAATAATTCCCCAGCTGATCCTTTTATTCATGTGATGAAAGCAGCACAGAAAACATTACCTACATGTTTCAGGTTTTCAGGATCATCTCTTTGGCCTTCTTCTAACAGTATTAAAGTATATCACACAGATTCCCACTCTGGGCCAAAACCAAAAAAAGGATTTGGGCATAAAACATAGGATTCAGACACTGAAGTCCAAATTCGTAACACAAAAATGCACTTGTTTAGTCTTGAACATTCATTCTTTGCTGAATCCTAGTAGGTGAAAACTTTCCTTGTCTAGTCAGTTACACATGTTCAGAACTGCCCAGCCGAATGCTCACTTCCACAGAGATCCAGAAGCTTTACTGACACAATGCTTGAGACTCCTGACAAACCATTCCTGATTCTGACTACCCATACAGTGTTAGTCACTGTCTTCTGAAGAGCACATATTGGAATAAAACTGAGGTGATAGTGGTCAGTGTTAAGTCTTGGCCCAGCAAATACCAGCCTAACCCATGGAGAGCTGGGCTCTTAACCTTTCTCAGCATCTGGGTCCTCAGGGAGTGACTTGGTCACAATACCCTGTGCAGAAGAGTGGGACACATTCTACTCCACTCGCTGGAGCTGTGCCATTGTGTGCAAACAAACTGGAGAGTTTGGGATGGAAGTGAGCAGGCACAAGGGGAAGTCCAGCTGGGTTACTCAGACACAAAGCATAGCATAGGAATTTGATGAGACTGTTGGTCAGCTGATAAACGTGTTACAGTTAGTGTAACACTGAACAAAAACAAAACAGTTCTGGAGCAGCTGTTCAAATAAAGAACTGTATGTTCACAGTCTACCTGCACATTTCTGTGGTTTGTTGTTTCGTTGGGTTTTTTTTAATGAACCTTGTAAATATTAAAATAATAAAAAGAATTTAAAATACTCATTAGAAAACCTTTTCCTACAGAAAAAAAAAATCAGGTTTTGATCCATGCTTTTAGATCAGTGTTTTTTATGCTTTAAATATCTGTGATTTTGAGACATGTGTGTGTGTGTGTGTGTGTGTGTGTGTGTTTGTGTGTGTATTAAAATAGCCACAATAAATATTCTGAAGAAACTATTTCACCTCCAGAAGGTAAAACTCACTTCTACATAGGCTCAGGAGCCATCTCCCTTCTTGCTTTGTTTCCAGGTCAACATACACAAACATGTCAAGTAGTACCGCTACAGAAGCCACCCACCACAGAATAAACAAATCTGCAAGTATTCATACCATCAAAACTCATATTAAAAGATCACCGATGATATTTCTCATGCCTAGAACCACAGGAAACAATAAACAAAGTGTTTCATTTGTTTCATAAGTTAGGATGTAGACAACACTCCCAAAACCAGAGCCGAGTGCCCTAACCTGTTAAATCACACTCACCTGATGGTTTGAGCATCCTGCAAGGTCTTCAGACTGATGCACCCTCAATCCTCTCCAGTCATAAAAACAGAAAGGGGGGGAAAAGATGCATCTCTCCCTTCTCTATACATTATTCCTACAAGTGAGACAATTACAGAATGACTTATTGAAGAGAAAAATCTGAATTGGGACTGGGATTTAGGTTTTCACTGTATAAATTAAACAGTAACATGAGTGTCTGATTTGCTTTAATTTAGGACTCAATTACTCCTTGAAATTGTTATGATTACACTAAAGAGTGATCTTGGCATTTAGTCTCATGATCAAAAAAAAAATAAAACTGAGGTTCTTTTTCATGCAGTTTTCATTTTCATCTTGTTGGTTGTACTGAAATACTTATGTGTATTTATTTTAGTTGTTTATATCAGCCATCCCATGTCACTAGCATGCTATAATCTTGTAAACAGCATGTGAACAACTAAAATTGTAGCTATTTATGTAAGCTCCAAGGCGAATTCTAGCTGTCAGATTGGAGCACCAATAATCAGACATTTGACTGACTGCAAAGTAAAAAAATGGGTGTCTACTCATCCTTAACACCCTAAGTTACTTGCAGAGCTCATGAAGAACTATAAATGCACCACCTAATCTTGCAGTACTGGCATACTGTGCTAAATACTGCAGTTTACAAGGCAAGACCAAAAATACAGCATTATGTCAGTGAGGCAGACACAACCATGTCAGCAGGTCTGACACCAGAGATTGGTATACTTTGCAGGATAAAAATACAGTTCAATTTCAAAATGCATCAGATTTTTGCAAGTCATTAGGAAGCTATATATTGTTTCATTTTGAAAGATCATCTGGATGTGAAGTTGTCAAACAAACCCTGAACTGAACCAAGAATTTAAAAGTCAGCACCCAAGGGGTATTGCCTATGGAGAATGTTCTTTTGAGAGCCTTGATGGGCCTGTCAGTTTCTAAAAGACAGCTGTGGGGGAAGCAGGGAGAGAGAAAAGAATAAAAGATGATATTTTTTATTTTTAATTCAGTGTGATCTGGGTTTGGGGGCATTTTGTTGGGGTTTTTTTATTATTGTTTTGGTTTTTAAAGGTGGCCTTAGCTAGAGAACAGGCAGTCTTCAGGACTGGAACATGGAGGGTCATGCCCACAAACAGATGCACATATTTGAGAAAGAGGTAAAATTTGTGAAGAAACCAGAAGAAGTCAGCACAATTTATTTTTCTTAACTTATAGTCATGAAGTTTCTTGCCACTCCTCTGCCTTTGGAGTCCCAGAGAGCCCCCAAAGAGACAACGAACAGTCTAGCAGAGGCAGGCTAAACACACTGCAGTCCTGCAGTAGAGATGAGCCACGTGGTAAAATAAAAATCTTCTACTTCCCTGTTCTCCCCCAGACTTGCGGGTACGTATTGCAGGCACATGTAAGGGAGCAAGAGCAGCCACGGGAAGAACTTCAAAGACAACACACAAACAGTAACGGGAACAGGAGCACAGCCACAGTCCCTTCAGTGCTGCTGTGTCCTGTGGCATGCAGTGGGTGAGCGCTGCTAGCTCTCAGTGCACATTCCCCAGGTTCTTCCCTTTTGGTCTACAGTCCTGAGGAAGACAGTCTGCCACGTTTTTCCCTTCTCTTACCTGCAGTCTGGACTCCAAAAAGTGTTGAAGGAACATTCAGAATATTGATGAATATTAAAATGAATGGAATCACATGTCCCATTGAATAACACTGCTTCGCACACACAGAGCTAGTTAACAGTATAGACAATAAAGACTTCGCACTGAAGTACACTAAAGGATATGTGATCACACTGGATTGCACTTTTTAAACATTTCAGACAGCTTTTCTCCTCAGAGAGATTTGCAAAGCTAACCACCTGGAACAAAACAAAAAACTGTGTTCCCAGCTCCCAAATGAATCATTGAGGTTCATTTCTATGAAAAATACTGTAGTGCTAACAAAAAAAAATTATTTTATAATACACTTTTTCATTATATCCAGTTACAAGGTTGCATTGTGACTGAATTGTCTATCAAATCAGTTTGATTTTGCAGTGTTACTACGTTCTATTTAGTATTGTTTCCTTCTTTTTGTCTGTGCACCAGACAAAAAGTAGTAGTTGCTACACAAGTGTGAAAAGGAGTTTTTTGCCTTTTCTTTTAAAACTGCTTTGTTTTTCTTAAAGTGATTTTTTAATATCTAATTGTCCCATCCCTTCTGTGTACAAGCAGAGGAACTTCATCTAAATATATTTTGCCTTCATGATCTTGTCATTATCCCTTTTACATTCTAAATCTTTCATTCACAAAAGAGACACAACAAGACTGGCGATAAGAAATAGAAAAATTATTCATGTTTTGTCTTATGTTTAATTGCAAATTCAGTCTGATCTACCAAGGGAGATAGGCAATTGCTTCAACCTAAGGGCACATTAGATAACTCTCCTGAGTGCAAAGGTCTTATCTCCATACACAAGAGGCACAAGAAAAGGAATTTCAGTCAGTACGTTTTTTCACCTTTTATTAGGGAATCAATGTTTTCCGTAGCTGTTCAGTTCCTTTGGTGGCAGCATGCTCTGTTTCACTTCAGGACTTGTGAGAATACACTTTGGGGTCTGAGTCCCAGCCTTGAAACTGAATTTCTGCCTAATCTGAGGCTCTGCTTAGAGGGATCGGTACACCTTCTCTGGCATCAGTCAAGATTCCCACTTTAAGCAAACAGGCAAGGATGGATTATCAGTTCAGTCACTACTGTTGTCCCCAACAGCTGTAATTTGACCAAGATCAAACAGGAGAGAAAACTTACTTTGGTTTCTATGTTGTTCAGAAATTCCTAAGCCATAGGTCTTGATAGGCTTATCTTACTTGCCCCACATCATCAGATGCTCTACACAAATGCCTTATCAGAAAGCCTCTCAAAAGAGCAATTCTTGATATCTTTCTTTCCCAACCAACCACAGCAGCAGCAGCCAACTTCTTGCAACAAATCTGTAATTATATTAAATAGCCAAGTTAAATTAGACTCAGATGCTCGGAGCTATTGCACAGAGTTGATGATATCTCTGAGACACCAGTGTAATTTTGTGGAGAAGAGTTCATCTAAAAGTCCCCAGCATGTGCCAGTCTCTGCCTTGTGCAACAGCTAACATTAGGCAATGCTGGCCCAGTGAAGATTAGACCCTGTGCACCACTGTCCTCTGTCAGGTTCTCAGCAACTACCAAGCAGTGTGGGAATCAACCCCTAAGAAAAATACCAAGTAGAGAAACAGGACAGCTCAGTTCCAACTCTGAAGCCCTCCTAGAATGTCAAAGATAAATGTGAAGAATCTGAACAGCACTTTTTTTCTCTTGCCTGCAAGTTGTGGATGATAAGGAAAGCAAAGACAATGGAGGGTAATGTTATTTCTCTGTGTGGTTTGTTCTGAAGTACTTGGCATTTAATAGCAGCTAAGTCAGACAAGAAGGCGTAGACCGATTTGGCAGAAAGTTTGCTCTAGTATGTAACATAAAACATATGAAGGTGATCTATTTAACCTCTGCATTTCTACCCTTACATAGCTTTTAATTCAACAGGAAGTGGGGAAAGACAGCATATATATTTGTACTTTTGAAGGGGTAGAAAAGGAAGATTTTGTTAGATTGTGACTTACAGGGCTCCTCATACTGAAAATAACCTCAATGGAGCAAAGGGCTTCTGAGCCACACATGGCAATAGAAGTAAAAACAACAAAATAAATACATCTGGGTGGAAAGAATATGAGAAATCATTTTTCCATGGTAAAATGGGTGTATATGTGTGTGTGTAGCTTCAATGTATTTTAGCAGAACTGCAGCTAGTGGGGATGAGTATGAAATCTACAGCTTTCCTTGGATATTAACCTTACTGAGGAATTTTCTTGGTGGACAAGAGCTTGAGTTCCTAGAACATACAGACTGTGTACTGGGTATTTTATTAATGATGTATCACAGACATGGTTTTATACTGATGTGTACATTATTGAAATAAAGAACCTTACAAGATCTTCTAATGCAACTAAACAGCAATATCCCAAACCCACAATTTTTTTCCCTTTTTGCTTGAATTCTTTGAAAACAATGTCATTAAATCAAAAGGAAGAAGGCAGAATTAACAGTGCAGTAAGGAGAAGATAACTTAAAACAGAGTTCTGCATATAGTTGTTCTACAACCAGGTTCTATTTACATTTGGAATTTAATAAAATGCTGTGATTGTATTCCCAGACAATAAAATTCCCACAAAAAATTTAGCCTAAACACAAATATTTTCCTCATCTACAATATGAATGAGTTATTTCTACTCTTGGAAATTTAACTTCTTCTGTTTACTTTTAGATTACAACTTCAACATTTTAAATAAAATAAAAGAAGCAACTGGTTTTAAGAATTACGGGCCAAAGCCTCATCAAAAAACTCCAGTCTTTATCATTGATACAGTCAAAGAACTGTGATGTTTAAGGCTTTAAAGTCAGCCTTCCTATTACCTACAATAAACTCCATGGTGTTTATTTTGTTTATTTAGTGGTATATAAGGTTGGGGTGACTTTAGGGACAACTTGAAGCCTATTGCTTTTTCAGCTTTCATTAGCATTAGTGGGAATCACATACATGCATCAGCGTCAGGATAAACTCCAAAAGAATTCATCTTTAAATATGAAGGCACATTTAAAGACAGATTTCTATCAGTGCATTTTACATGACTATGAAAGATTTTGATTTGATCCACACTCGGCGGGGGTGCCCGTTATTCAAACCATGTGGTATCTGCTTGGTATGCAGGGCATAAATACTGCTGCTGTCAGCGTTTGCTTTAAAATCTGATGCAATATATTACAAAGAAGATTTGAACAATCATAACTAAAATTTGTTGGGAAGACTTGAAACAAAGGTTTGAATGGAGTTGAAAACTTATGGAAACAATAAAATCTGAAATGTTATAAAAAGAAACTTAGTATCCACATGGGAACTATTCTACAACCTTCTTAGCAAATTTTAATCAGACATGCCTAACAAAAGTAACACAACCAACTTCTATATAAACAAAAAAACATGCATACCTTCCAACAAAGGGATTAAATATTGCAGTTTACATTTTTTAGAACTACCATATATAGGAATACTTGGTGCAATCTGATGGTACTGAACTTAAAGAAAAATGCATAGCCTATTAGCAAAATAGTTTCCAATACATATCTGTTTATCAGGTCATTTTTTCACTATTTTCCACTGTGAAATCTATATTTACATTAACATTCACACAAAGTAATTCTAACTGTTTTATGCCATCTGTCTTTATTTGGTCTTCTTAAACCTTATGAGGAACTCTTCTGTCCAAAACACATACACTGATAACCATAACCACCACAACCTGCCATATTTAAACTTATTTAAAGTTTTACTATCAATGTTGCTATAATTTGATATTTAGACAGGTCTGTCAGAAGTTATGAAGGCATTCGGATGAAACAGTTCTTTCCAAAAGAGATCTAAAGATGTACTATAAATTACACAGCAGACACAAGACTTGAAAATACAAATCTGTGTCATAATAAATACTTTATACTACATGACTTATTGGTGCAGAAGTTTTCAAAGTCTTATGAAAACATTAATATATGCAAGCCAAAATTAAAGAAGCTGTGTTAACAACCTTTTAGAGATGAAGAATCCATGGGGACATTGATCAAAACTTTATAGAAATTGTGACAGTAATAGAAATAAAACCCTCCTGTCTGATCAGGATATTAAAACTCATACCACTATGACATTTAATCTCAGCTTCAGAAGACTGGTCTTCATCTACACAAAAACAAATCCTTCCCTTTCCACTTAAGTAGTGAAGTCTTCTCTGCCAAGCTTAGGTTGCATTAATTCTAACATATTGAGAGCTAAAAAGTAATGTGGAAGGGAACACCTAAATATACAGCATACAATGTTTCCAAACATGGAAAGAACTTCAAGAAGGATATTTCAGATAGTAAAATATATTTTGTACTATTTATAGTGATATTAAGTAAAGGAAATGAGATCAGAAATGCAGCATTTTACTAATAAAAATGTCCTTTTGTACATCTAAGATTATCAAGATCTTAAGAAGCAGAAAGGATGCTCTTAACTGAGGTAAAGTCATCTTTCTTATAGGTGTTCCTTAGTCAGCTGTAGACAGCGATCTGATAACAAGTACCTAGGCAGACAGATCTGGATCCAATATGATTAGCCTTTAATTAACTGTGTTCAGCAGAAGGGTTCTAGTATCAGATTAAGACTAGACTTTACTGACAACTACTGATATATACTTGATTCAGCTTCAAAACAGATTACAGAGCCTTTTGAAATCCTTTCCAAGGTTTTTACAAAAAACAGCAAGATGGTTCTTACTGTTAATACATAAAATAATACAAAATTACTCTGTGATCACATTGAAATGCTAAATTGTACTACCAGAAAGTGTTTTCCACTGACATGAACAAACACTGAAGACTCGAAGTTTGCTTATGAAGATGAATACAATGGAGCTGAGCCTGAACTGAGGACAATCATCATTACTTATTTTTTATATTGTTACATAGTCACCATCACTATCCTGAAAATAACTTTTAAGGGACATGTTAGTATTAACCAAAGATGAAGGTTCTGGTGACAGGATGCCCAATTGTTCTGATGGCAGAGGAAAAATATATCTGTACTGTGCTTTTGTCACTATTTTACTTCTCTTTTTTTGGCTTCACCACAGCCAAGTGTATTTGCCAAGTCTGTGATATAACTCTATGGAGATGTACACAAAGGGAATATCTTGAAATAGAAAACTCAAATATTTTCCACAGTTTAACCAATGACAAAGATTCCATAGAAACATGTCAGTTTCAGTTCTCAACTTTTTCCCTTCCATTTATATGTATTATTTATTAGTTTTAAAAGAAAAATATGGTTTATTAAAAAGTAATGATGGTGCAATAATAAGAAAACAACAATGCATTAGCAGTAAAGTCAACTGTGGTTTATTCACTGCTTCATTCTCAGCATAGGAAGCCAGCTTCCATTAACATGAAAGCACTGTCCCGGTGTGGGGATTTGGGGCTTTTTTTAAAAGAAATATTTCCCATGCCTACCTGCCTACTGTATATCTAGACCACTGATGTAATATAGCAAACATTTATTTTTGCGTTAGACAGATAAGTGATGGTATTAGAGCACAAAGTTTCTTAAAAAGCAATGTTGTAGGGACTTTACTGGCCACAAAGCACAGAACTATCCATCAGACATGGTACCAGACTGCATAATTCATGTGTGTTTCTGGCAGTAGCTTGCTATTCTTTTTGACTGCCTATCAACACACCACCATATGGTAGGAAAGATATCCAAACTCTTCTTGCTGTAAGACAATATGTGCAAAAGCAGTCAGGCAATTTGATGATACAGTCTCCATAAGCAGTGATTACTATCTAGAACTACAGTCCAGTCAAAGCCTACTGAGAATTACAAGTTTTTATTGTATGAACACAATATTCCTAAAGATGTTAATCCTACTTCATTACAGTTACCCACTTTGCACCACTAATGGACTTCCTCTCATTTCCTTGCTTTGATGGACCTATGCCATCAGTTTTATCCCTAATACATGACACCTTCTATGTCAGTACCTCATTCCTTATTCTGATGGCCACAATAAATCACCTAGAGCTAACTATTTTACTGATAAGAGGAAAAAACTTGAGATGCCATTTCAAAGTCTATTAAGGATTTCAGAATAATAGTTTGATGAGCCTGAGCAGAAAGTTCAGACAGGAATATCCAGAGGGATTCTGAAGGTATGTGAATAGACTGGTTAAATCTCCAGCTTTCCAGTACTCCACACTCAGATAATACACATTTCTAAACACTACCCCCCAACATAAATCCCTGAGTACATTATTAGGCACATATTGGCTAATAATGTGATCTGCATATTCCTCAATGCTGCCATAATTTCCTATTTACAATTACAGACCTTGTTTCAAACCAGGGCCATCAGAATCTGGGAAAATGGTGGCAGAAGTTGTTCTCTAGGTTTTTTTAAATCACAAGAACTGTGAAAAAACTACAATTGAAGCCATAGTTGGGTATAAATAATGACTCAGACAACTGGTTTTTATTTTCATTTTTGTTTTCACTGACTGAGAATGTAAATTGAACTTTAGTGCTATTGTGCTTTGTTCTCCGTCTCTGTGAAAAAATGTGTTCTGCATTAAATTGCATGGATAAACTCAAACAGCTCCAAATATCACCCCTCAGCTTTTGTATAACGCAAGAGCCAAGAAAAGATAGAGAATGTGGTTTTATGACCAACAGATGGTGTAATTGGTATCATAGATGTTTTTATGTCAGGGGGTCGTAGGTTCAGTCTCCATCTGGAGCCTTCTCAGATCTGCTGTGTAGCTAAATGATTAAAGAAGCTATATTGGGTCACAGACACAACCACCTGCCTGAGGGTAAAAGAACTGCTTTCTTCATCTAGCTGTTATACTACAGTTGCCTCCCATATTACAGTTTTCAAGCCAACCAGTGCAGCAGTTAATAACAACAGGACTGCACAAAATATTCAACACCAATTTGCTCATATCCTTCGAGATTTTCAGGAACTTTTGACAAATCTCATAAAAGTAAGTCTTGTCTTGCTTACATGAGTGAAAAGCTATTCTAACTCAGACTGATAAATAATTGCAAAAGGCCAAAATCCAAGAAAAACAAAACAAATAGGCTGGATAGACCTTGAGAGTTTCAGCATTGTTCAGTTGGCCAAGAGGGCTCACACCTCCCAGTCAGATTTAGACACACTTGTACTCTGATGGTAAAACACAACATCAATGCTCAGCACAATGAATCATAGCTACAGTTCATGGATTAGGATCAGAATATTAAAAAATGCTCTAATCCTACAATATTAGGTTTGTATACAGTTTACCTGGCTAAAAGGGTGTACAGACAGATCAAACAGTAATTTATGTACACAATGAAATCAGCAGTTTACTTCCCTTATGGGTAGAGTATCAGCAGTAATAAATGCACAAAAACTGTGAAACTGTGGCTTCACTGGAAACAAATACGGTCTCTTCCATGAAGCAGGAATTCTACATACTCAGAATTATCATTACACAGTGAGTACACTAAACTTGCCTGGCATACTTCATGATTTAGTTGCTCTCTACAGAACTGGTGCCAGAGACTTTACCTGGCTAATACTGGAAACAAGTAAAATATTTCTGTCTAATTAAAAACCACCTTGCAAATTACTAGTTTCATGAAGTTCTGCCACAAAGAATCCTATTACTCTTCAGAAATGGTGGATAGCAGTAACACTGTGCCAGATAGAAACCCAATCCAGGATATAAATTTTAAAGATAATGACACAAGCATGAGTAAAATTATTTCATTTATCACATTTCATGTGCTCATACAAAAAGGAACAGTAAAGTCAAACTCTTTCAGAATGTTTAAATATTTCCTTATATTGTTTTAATGATTCTCCCATGCTAATAATAAACTCGGTATATATTAGTACTTTAAAATAATCTTTAACACAAATTTAAATTTAATATTAAATAGACATGCATATTTTCAAAATTTAAACACAATACATATTATGTTAATTGATCATAAATACAAAGAAAACATGTGATCTCACGACAAGCTTTAAAAGTTCCTCTTTCCCTGTATGACTGAACTGATAGCTTGCTAGATCACTGACGCCACTTGAAGACTTCTCTCACAAACCTACATCCCTGAGGTCAACCTTCAGTATCACAGATTTCAGCTTTTGATAATATGCAAGATTATGTGCTTCTTTTCGCAGATCCCTAAACAAAATATGCGTATGTCTTCAAAAAGGCAGTTTCAAGTGAAGTTTAACTGCATTTGGTTCAATGCTATATATGTTTTGCATGGGGTTTCATTCACACGATTCATCTTTGCTGGTATTAAAAAAAAAAACTTGAGATGCAGTAAGAGGAAAAAAAAAAGCTATTTTCTCTCTCATATCACAAAAACGTGCATTTCTATTTATTTTTACTTACCACAAGCAGTGAAAAGCTTTCCTTAAACACAAAAAATACGTTCTTTCTGCTTCAGAGCACTTTTCCTAATAGTCTATGCTACAGGAAGGACAAGTGCCACTTCAAAGTAATAACATGTATTTCCATTCCAGTCATCTCTATGTAGTTGAGACATTTCAAGTAGAGGCAGGATTTATAAAAATGAGTAAATTTGACTGACCAAAATATCTGTGCTAGCTACTGAGCATATTGCTTGGACATCTGAGTGTGGACACATGGGAAACATGACCAACATAATCATTCAGCAGTCAAAAAATCAAGCTTGTTCATTTAAGTACGTCTATGTGAATTCATATAGCCTGTCTTCATGGGTACATTATGTCCTCTTCTTCCACTTGTCTCCACAAATCCATAAATACTCCCTTTAAGGGATGATAGACAAACACACAACATTGTGTTGTCAACTCCCTCAAAAGTCCTGCCGGGGACCTTGACAAATCAGAGAATTGAGCAATCACCAACTGTTCAGCATTTAACAAGGAAAAGTGCTGGATTCTGCTCCAGGGACAGGTCAGCCCTGAGTGTACAGACAAACTGGGGAAATAGATGCTGGAAAGCAGTGCCACAGAAAGGGACCTTGTGTTTTCTGTTCAAATTGAAGGCTCCTCAAATACTATCAAAATCTACCTTTGTAAAAAAACATCATCTTCCACTGTCTTCACTTCATAGTATTCAAAAAATGTTTCCATTTTTTGACCTGTAACTCCAGCATGTCTGATAATGCAGCTGTGATATTTCATCCACACTTGAACTCTATGGTTTCAAATTGGAAAAAATACTAAAATTGAAAGAGTAGCCTTCTGTACCTAGAAGTGATCAGTGACACCTTCAGTATTTATGCATTTCTACAGACCTCAACTCACACTTAGCATTGACCAGCACTATGCACCAAGGAACTAGGTTTTCATCATCATTTTCATTATCATCATCATCAAATCAATCAAATTAATTTGTACCATCATTTTAAAGCAAACACTGACTGCCCATGTAATTTTCAAGCATCTAATGCATTTAGTTTTGGTGTCTGTCCCAAAAAATAAATGAAAAAAAGCAGGAAGATGACTGGAAAACAAAAATGCAGGAAACAGCAAAAGCTTCAAGAAACAAGAAAGCAACCTATTTAAATGTTCTAATATTTTAAAATCCTTAAACATTTTAAAATTCTTATTCTCAAAATAGCAATCAAAGTTAAGCAGTTTTTAAAGTTGAGCAATTAATGTATTTAAAATTTATTTTAAAATTTTAATAAGCAAATTTAGCAAAACAATCATGCCTAGTTCTTTTATTCATGAAGAAGTCAGGAAATTCTTGCAAGTGCTGATTGTTTGGCTGCAATTCTTTTATGTAGCCTGATTTTGAAAAACTAAAGATGAATAAAAAATATCTATAAAAAATCTATAGTACTTCACCAATAAAATATTCTATCAGAACTGTCACAGATAGGAATTTCATTACCATTGAGTTTTCCTTACTATCAGCTACTTTAAAGGCCACTTAAATACTCCCATATTTTAAGTCTAAAGGTTGCATACAAAGGTAAACAGGTATTGTAGTCTGTTTAGATTTTGTAACTAAGGATCACATTCACTAAGGCAAAACTTTACTTTGCACAAACATGATACAGAGAACTGAAGCTAGCTTAATAAAAAATATCATCCCAAAGTTAAAATTTAAAAAAAAAAACCAACCATATTTGACCAATTCACCATTGAGAACAGCCATTTCTTTATCTCATTATGTGAAAGAACAGGAAGATGTCCAAACCACTGAAAATGATAATAAGAATTCAAAGTCACCACTCATGTTACCATGAAGTGCTGGTGTTCCTTTTTTTATCCTTTTCATCATCAGCCTAACTTGTACTCATGGTAATGCACAGTTTAAATTCTTGCTCATGCATTCTCTCAACACCTACTGTGACATTGGTAATCAACAATGGGCTTCCTCCGAACAAAACCCAATTTTTTATTAGACCACATGTTAAAAATTATTTCCACATCCTGTTCTGAATTATAGTCACAGAACTACAGAACAGGCCAGGCTGGAAGGGTGATCTCAAAAGATCATCTGGTCCAGCCTTTGGTGAAAAAGGGAGACTAGATGAAATTATCCAGCACCCTGCCCACCCACATTCTGAAAATCTCCCATAATCCCTGAGGAGGTTGCTTTCCAGTGATTCACTATTCTCCTCACCGTGAAAAAATTATGTCAAGATGAAACCTTTCCCTATGCAACTTGTACACATCAGGTTCCATGTGACTCACCTTCAGAAACCAGATCTGCTGGGGGCTGATGGGGTCCATCTGTCAGACAAGGGGAAGAGCATCTTTGCTTATTAACCTGCCAAGCTGGTGAAAGCTGTGCCAGGGGAGGTTCAGGTTGGATATCAGGAAGAATTTCTTCATGAAAAGGGTTGCCAAACATTACAACAGACTGCTCAGGGAGGTGGTTGAGTTACCATTCCTGGAGGTGTTCAAGAGATGACTGGACGTGGCTCTTAATACCATGGTCTAGTTGACATGGTGGTGTTTGGTCAAAGGATGTACTTGATGATCTCAGAGGTCCTTTTCCAACCTTAATGATTCTATTGTTCTGCCCATGTAAACTGTGGATGACCCATCCCTGGCATTGTTCAAGGCCAGGCTGGATGGGGGTTGGAGCAACCTCGTCTACTGGAACGTACCCCTGCTCATGGCAGTTAGTACTAAATCTTCAAGGGCCCTTTCAACCCAACCCGTTTTATGGTTCTGTTGCCCCTTCTAGTCTTGCCTCCATGTGGCTTACTGTGAAGAGCTTCTGCCATCTTTGTGGACATTGTGTAGGAACTACACAGTGGAAAACTGTCCTCCAGTCTCTTTCTTCATAGGGCAGATTCTCCAGCTCTTTGGCCATCTTCATGGTCCTCCTTCGGACCTTTCTCCAATCTGTCCTTGTCTTCTTTAAATTGTGGAAACCAGAACAGGAGCACAGTCTTGACAAATGCTGATTAGAGTGAGACAAACACTTATTTTTGCCCTACACAAATGTAAGTTAAACACTGGATTACACATTTCCAATTCTACTTAAGGTGTTCCTTCAATACTTACTGGCTTTTGCCAGCTCTCAATCCTTTGCTGGAAAATGCAACTTGGTTACAAAAACAGCATGCAGTGGTAACACCTCTAATAGCAGAGGAAGATAGAGAAAGCTTATTCATAAAATATGATAGGCAAAGTTGCAGTATTTTATTCTGCAAAGGGGTCTCAAACCTGGGGTATATGTCATCTGGACTCCAGTTTGTTGATACACCAGAAATTCTATTCTGAGTCACAACAAAACTGCATCTGCCCCATTGTCTAGCTTCCAACAGTGGTTTTCAACAAGTGTGTGCTACCTAAGTAATAGAAATTGGACATGTAGAAACTGTCCTTCCCTGATAGGTATCTTCAGCAGATTTAGTAGTTTCTGTGACTTCTACTACACGTTTTGTAATTACCTAGTACACAATAGACAGGAAACTAAAATCTGGAAAATTGATCAACAGCAAGATAGAGTAAGTCTAATACCTTATTACCATGAAAACTGCCAAAGAACATAAAAACACAAAAAGAAATGTTATCCAGACACTTCCTTTTATTAGGACACTGAAGCAGTTTAATGTACAAATGCTTTGTGTTAGTTAGTTGTAAATATTTCCTCTGTTTAAGCAACATTTACAGCTCTGTACATTTACATGTGCACTTCTCTAGTCATCTTAAGATGCAAGACACTTTTGCGGTAGCAACTTCATAGATCAGTGAATGCCAACACTCCAGAACCCTGTTTAAAATAATGAAGTCCAGATGGAGTGACAGAAAGGAGACAGTACACCATTCTGTGCATAGACTGGGTTCGTATTTCAAAAGTGAAAAAAAATAAAATCAAAGTTATTCAGCCATACATGTCTTTCTTTCTTAATACCCTTCTTATGCATTTCACCTCCTATCCAAAAATAATGATTACTATAATAAACAGAAAAGGCATCTGTAGCTTTTCCTATAAAAACCATAAACTACACAAATAGCAATCATTTATTTTTAAATATTAAGAAAAATAAATATCTTTGTTTAAAATAAGAATATATATAATCATGTAGACATGTTTCTTCAAGCTAAAATACCTTCAAAATATAAATTCTTTCCAGTCCATCCCAGTCCCCATATATTGCAAAAAATTGCTTCCATCAAGACAATTTCAATAACTGGCCACCCTTTTACAGTTAAAATGCCTTCCTTCTTAACTACCAGATATTAATCTTCAATTTAAAAAAATTACCAATGTTTATTTTTGATCACTATTTAAAATACTGGATCTATTACCCACTTAGCTGAAACTCTGATCCAAATATTTGACAAAGCAAAATACATAAATTGATTGAAATAAAATTTATTTTCGAACTATACTTTGAAGTTTGGTATAAGGTCTTTGTGTTTGAATAATCTCACAGTATCCTACTTAATAGCTTTCCACTCAACTCCAGTCTCATGCTCACATCTGAAGAAATGGACAGAAAAATCCCATTTCATCCAAACATAACTACCAAGCAACTAACACAGATTTGTTCATATACTTATCAGCCAAGAGCACTGGGTAGTTAAGCACCTTAACAGGCTTCTGAATTTTCAAATGTCAGAAGTTTAATTAGAATCACGTGCTGTCTCCCTAACCCCAACTAACATTTTTCCCCAGAGCCACCCATTTCTTCATCTGCTTGCCACATCAGAGACATTTATCAAAAAAGTCAAAATGAAGAGAAGCCAGACATGCTTAAACTGACCACGAATATCCCACTCCACCAGTTACATCTCATAAGTGTCTTAATTTATCACAGAGACCCCGCATATAACATGTCAGTAAAACACACTACAACAGCATTTCAACTGCTATCAACAAAGGTATTCACTTTACTGTGATCCAAATGCTTCTTTCCTATACACTGGTAAAAAATAAAAAAGGACAAAGGCAGTTTTACCAATGTTTTAATGGTGGGTGTGTGTTTGTTAAATGAATCAGATTATAGCATCTCTTCGCAACATTTTTGAACTTTTATTCCATCAGAACCACTTAGTCACAGCTTTGAAATTGCTAGAAATTTCACTCTGCTTCTTGCTACTTTAGTCGTCATCCCTGCATTTAAAAGCAAAAATACCCAATAAACCAAGAACAAAAATAACAGTACAAATCCATGTATCTAAAAATGATTGCTAGTTCTCTAAGCACAACAAAAATTCCACCCCATCTGCAGACAACCTAAAATAAAATGCGAGAATTAAATATAGATTCTGCAACCTAGAATTTCAATGGCAAGTGTTATTTGCTTACCTTCCCAGGTTTATCTTAACTCCAAAACCATTTATTATGCTGTACTGAAATCAAAGTACCTCATCTGTTCCATGTTTATACATCAAAGGCTTGACTTTACTTGAATATGCAGGTGTCAATTATCAAGCCAAAAATGGCTCAAAAGCTCAAAGCAGAGCGATAACATTTAATTTCCATTTCTCACAGTCTCTGAAGGTCTTCAAGATCACTGTTCTGCACTTCGGTTCCAGTCTGTAAAATGGGAGTCAGTTCATTCTGCACATTTTTTTCTCTTTTAAACTGTTGTCTTCTCATTGGCTTTTACTCATGGTTAACAGAGAAAACATAAATGTCAGTGAAATAGGGATACTCTTTCACATTGGGATGAAGGTTTTTCTACATTGCACAGATAATGATTTGACAATATCAAATGTCAAGAAACAATCACAGAAGTGCCCCAACAAAACTTTAGATGTTCTATCTGAATGTACACAGCTGAAAAGTTTTGAAAGCCAGCGTAGAAGCAGTCTCTGTGAACTGGAGGCAACATAGACTATGCTCACCTAATGTAGAATATTCAACAATAATATATGTTCGACCATATACTGCACTGCTACAAAATCCAATTGTACAAGTAAAAACCTGAATCAAATATGATTTACTTTATATTTAACAATGATGTTTCTCAAAAATAGACCTGTAATCCTTACAGAAGCCAACAAAAAGGCACGTAAGGACAAAACAACTCAACACATATTAGGCAGAATACAAAGTTTTTAGACAGGCATGCTTAAAGCAAAATCTTTTTTTGATTTATAAAAAGGTACATACTTCCTTACCAATTTCCTGATTGAAGTAAAGTGTCCGTATATGTAATTTTCATCTGTGTTTACTTAAAATCCTGACAGCACAACCTCCAGATATTACATCAAGTTACTTGGGAATTTTATGTGCATGGAGTGAGTTGTGTTTCAGTAGTATTTGTACCATCTAAACTCTTAGTAGCTATCTGTGAGTCTTCCCCTCTAAGTTATAGATGCTTAACATAAAACCAAGCACACATCATTTTTGTGCTTAAAAGCAGTTTGACTAAGCTAGTATTTAGTTGCTATTTCAAAACCTTGGTTCATTTTCCATGCTGCCTATTACTCCTCTTCAAGACTGGTACAAAGTTCCCCTATCTGAACATACTACATTGGAATTACCTAAGTTTCACAATTCAGAGGTTTGAATTTAGATATTTTAAAGTTAATAATATGAAAAACCTCACCCATAATATCAAACATGCATATAATTACATATGGAATGCAGGAAGCAAATAGTATTTGATATGAATTTACTGGTTAGACAACAGAATTCTCTGGCCAGGCTTTCTTAAAACCTGGTTGCCAAAAATGGTTAGAGGAAAATATATAAACAAAAAGAATTTAAGTTCTTCCCTCCTATAATTCAATAATAAATGACATAATATAGCACAAAATTATATCTTAATGTGTTAATTTTCTTCCTTTTGAAAGAAGTATTAGGAATAGTGTATTTTCATCTGGAAGATGAGGAGGGATAATTCCTTGAAACTTATTTGAAGTTCCCACATTCTGAGAAAATGCAGAGAAAACAATACATGTTACATGGTTTGGGATGAAACTGAATGTTCATACACATTTTTGAGAACATTTAAGGGTGTGAGGAAATAAATGTAAATTTTTTTATATTAAACATAGGTAAGAGTCATGAATGCAATAGCAATATCCCATTTTATCCCATTTTTTATCCCCTAATAAATTGTAGGTTTGAACTGGAACAACATTGTGTCATTCAGCAACTCCAAAATTCAGCATTCTTCCCCTCACTGCATTTGTACCACCCTAGAATAATTTTGCTAGTCAGATTTCAGTGCCATCAGTGGAAGAATCTGGAAGTCACTACACAGTGTAAAACATTTATCCTGATGATCTGGGGAAAGAAGAATCCAAAACAAGCAGTCTAATTCAACACAGCCTGTGCAGCTTCCTTAAGAAGTGATGCAGCTTTGTCCAGTTCTTGTTCTGTTTGTTCCACTGTTATCACTACTCGAATACTAGAAAAAGAAAACCAGAACATACATAGTAAACTTTACTACTAGACTTCAACTTTAGAATTGTCTCGTACTAATTTCAACACATTAAGATCACTATCTGTAGGGAAATTATTACAAATTCAAATTCAACCAGAAACAAGACATATGACTAAACAGATGTGGTCAAACTTCTTTTTTGCCCACGCTCTGCTGCCCCGCCATACACATTGCAGAAATCTGTTATCTTTTTTACCTACAGAGCTCATGGAAATGTGCCTGCTAACTGGCTACATGCTGATCCCCAAGATACAGGTAGTTTTGTTACATTTATTTAATGGTACTAGCAACCTGTAACAGTCACTGAATATATACCTCAAAAATGAGGCCTCTTGCTTTTTTTCAAGAACCAACTAATCAATCTAGTCCACTGAACAGAACTCCACCTATGTATAAAAAGAGATGGAGAGCCATACCCAATAAAACTCAAGTAAGTCATTAACTTTCTGCTAACCTGGGTGGAGGAAGACATTTTTCTTCTTTCTCCAGATAGCGAGCCTGTGTTAACGCAATACCACTATTCATGCACTACAAATAAAGAAAATACAGTGGTCAACCTGTGAATTTCTGATAGTTTATCCTTTTGATCACCAAATACATATAACTAGCTTTTATTAAGCTGGTGTCAAGATAAATGCAAGTTCTTTCCCAAATGGAAGTTGGGAAAGTTGTGCAAAATAATTTCTCATTTCAGTACAGCTTTAACACATTAAAACAATTTAGGGTGCAGTGTCTTTAGTTTTCATCTCCATGTAATCAGGCAAACATACCATATTTATCAGGCAAGTAAATCATATTTAAGCATATTTACAAGGAAATTAACTTCAGCATTTCTTTGTTGTGTAGTCTTGTTTACCTGCCACCTGATATTTAAAACTTTCCATCAACCCTCACCTCCCCATGTGGGACAAAGAGAACCAATATGTATTGAAGAAGGGAAAAATACTACATATAGAATACGAGATGGTCCACCACAGATAAAAAAAACAAGTTCACAAACTCAAAGAAGCAAATGTTGACCTTAAATGGTTAAAGTGCACCTTCAGAACACTGCTCTTATTAAAATGATAAAAGTTGTCTAAGGCAACAGTTTCATATGCAGATTTGAACACTAAAACAGACAAAAGGAAATAACTATTTCCTGAAGTAAAAGGTCTAATATATACTTTTTAATCCAGAGCTACAGACCTAACTATCAGCACCAAGAAATTGTTAGAGGATGATGTTTAATACAGCAGTATAATCAGCACATAAACTGAGTTTCTTGTAGCATTCCTGCAAGATATTTCAACAAGTTACCCAACAAGCCTCCCTACCCTTCCTTCATTATTAACATTCAAAGTCAATGATATATTTTAATTACTGTGGTGACACTTACATAATCCACAACTCTTTTGAGTAACTTCACATCATTCTCTCGAGATCCACAGCTCTCCTCCAACTGTAAGTGCAATGCTGGAGAAAAAGATTCTCCCACTACTTTTAAACCAGAAATCCTAAAACAAATAAAAAGCCTTTCATGTACATCCTAGTTAAAGACACGTGTTGAAATTCTAGATAACAAGTGTTTCCCCTTTCTAGGTGGTGAGTGAGAAAAGATGGATATTTCACTTTACTGCTACTAATGCAGACAAAACATATGTGCATTTCAGCTTGCACTACACAAAGATAACAAAACTTAACAAGCAAATGTTTTTATTAAGGAGTTTCAGTAAGTTTGTGTAACAGTAGTTACCCATCCTTTTGCAAAAGAATTAATCATTCAAAAATTCCTTAAGAATCCTTACAAAGATGTAAGAGAAATGTCTGTGTTAGGCCTGTAAGTTGCTGATAAAAACCCAGCTAGATAGGTCAAGTCTTTTGAGTGTACATTAAGAATAATAGTAAACTTTTTTATCACTGAAGGGATAAGAAGGAGCAAAGGTTTTGCTGGAAGATTTTGCAAGATTAGGCAAGATTTATGATTTAAAATTATTTCCTGTAGAAAATCTTTACAGCATGATCTGTCACTAAGTCAGAAGCTCCTCTAAAATTAGTTAATATGACTAGAATTGTTCCCTCATCCATACATAGAAACAGTTGTTATTTGGGTTTCTAGAATTTGACTGAATGACTGACATTTGATTGTAGTTGTCCTGACATATCACACACATTCAGGACTGAGTTATTCCCATCCAAAAATCTGTATCCAATATCCAAGCAAGACCTCTGGTCCCCAAAATTAACATGTCATATAAAAATGCATATAAATTATCAGGTGTAACTTTGATTTCTAGACTTTGATAAGCTTGCCTAACACACATTTTAAGAAGATTGGGCTCATTTCATGGTAGTATCACTCCAAAGAAATTAGTACAATCAATCATGCATTAGAGATTTTGTATGAGTGTTTTTAAAGGCTATTATTTCTGCAATATGCAACAGAAAATTATTAATGAAGAAGAATTGTGAAATACAATTGCACAATTACTGCACATTAAATGATTGTTGAATATCACAGCAATTTCTCTATCTTTTTAGTATCAATACCTGACAGGAAAAAACAAAGCAGTTGGTCAGTATAGCCATCTTTTAAAACAGCATAGTGTTAGGAAATTTTAAACCTTATTTTTCAGACAAATTATAGCAATTTTCTATGTGCCTCCAGAACAACAATTACTTTATTACTATTTTAACATTCAAGTCAAATATGTAGGAACAATATTGTATTCAAGGTGACTGAAAGGTGCATTGGGTCATCTGAAAGAGTATCTGCTAAGCTACATTCCAAATGCTTTTATTTAGACAATTTTCAAAATGCTTACCAACACTGTGTCACTGAGAGCTATCACACTCTCTTAAAGATTTTAATGTGTAAGAGATTGCAGACTTCCTCACTAGCCTAAAGGTACAATCTCATTTAAAAACTTGTCAGGGATTTAAAAAACTATGAGTCTTTTTAGTAGCATAACAGACAGTTGGGAAAAAATAATTTTCCTCCTTTAATACATACATAATTGAGAGTACATATCCCAGTCTAAGCAGCTGTAAAACCAAGAACAGATTTGGGCAAGAAAAGTTCTTTAAAGTTGGCATTATAAAGGCATAGCCAGATAAAAGCCTAAAAAGCCCCAAACCCCACACTTACCCCTGTAAAGCTTTGTGAATTCGTCCGCATTTAGCCCGAAGAGTCTGAAAAATGTCTACACACAAAAAAAAACAACAAAACAAATCAATACAAAAAAATCCAAAACAAAACAGAAAAAGAAAATGCTTAGATTTCCTGTTTCTACTGTATATTTCTTTAAGATTTCAAATACAGCATTTGGAATCAAAGGTATGTATATCTATTGAACTATTAAGTCTCTTTACTACTCTTCTTAATGTTCCCTATTCCCACTTCTGCCAGGAAATGACAAGCTTTTAAGCCCTGACAAATGCACTACTTCCCTTTATCTCATTACTCCAGCTGCATATGGAGCTACTGCTGTTCATGACCATAAGGAAATGATGACATAAACACTTTGTAATGGGACTGACATGGCAGGTGGAATTTATACATGTCCATAAATACCTATTGCCATGCAGATGCTGCTCATTCATCCTATCCCCAATTCACTGCAGATTCTTAAAGAAGAAACATGACTCCTGGATCTACAAACTGTGGCTCTTTTCCTTGGTGAGGGCTAACCCTACACTACACAAAACAGTCCTATAACTTACTGGTAATTTTTTCTTGATTCTACTTCACTTTAGAGGACTGGGCATGGGCTATCCAGTAATTTTCATTTATTTGTCACAAATTAAATACTGCATTTCTGCAAATGTCCTCCAATCTGTTGATGCAAATGAAGGTTAAAACCAAATACACACAATTTGGCCAATTTTGTCCTCATGTGCCTCTCAGCCCCTCCACTTCCTAAAAAAATAAAAGTAAAATTCTTTCCCAGGTGTTCTAGTGGCAGGGATTTGGCACTGCTGTGGCCTGGGCTCAATTCCCAGTCAGGAAAAAGATTTTTCAAGGCCAGGTTGGATGGGGCTCCTGGTCTAGGTATCCCTGCCAATGGCAAGGGTGTCGGAACCAGATTATCTTTAAGGGCTTTTCTAGTTGACTCAGAGCAGAAATTTCTGCCTGCCAGCTTTATACAAATTTGGTCCTGCAAAATTGCAGGCAGTTTGCACCCTGATCATTTCTGAATGCTTAACTAGAGAAGGAAAAAAACCTAATTGTATAGTGCAAGTAGAAAGGAGAGGGTTGTTCAGTCCTGAGGAAATATATTACCATTTGTTTCTATTTAACCTTCTCTTCCTTCACTTGTGATGAAGGAATGTTTTTAAGGAAGAGACATATCACTAATCTAAACCGCAGAATAAAAATTTCTTATTTGCTTTTTAAAAACCATCCCTGTCCCTCTTAGCCTCAAATAGCCAGCTTATTTTCAGCTGTAAGAAGGAAAGAGAAGGAAAGACTGAAGAAGAAAAGCAGTATGGAAATACCATGAAGAAAAAAACATCCATGGAAAATTAATTAGCAGAAAAAAAAAGAGGACATTAGAGTAAAAAGGTGAGGAATCAAAGTAGGGAGAAGTTCAACTTATTAGTCTGGGGTGAAGAAAAACTGAAGGACAACAATTTTCCTGAATTAAGTACCTGGATTATCTTCCATAATATTCAGGGCCTCAATAGCAGCAGCAGCTAACAAAGGAGGTAGGGAGGCAGAAAAGCAATAGCCTTGACCAGACAATCGCTATGGGAGAAAAGGGAGAAAAATAATTTTTTTTACAGTTATGTAGACAATGTTTTAAAAGGTAATTCATGTATATATAAACAGCCTCTCCTCCACACCTACAGATACATGTAAGGATTTAAAAGCAGGTCTCCAATTCTTCTGCAATATTTCATACAACCAGAGAGTTTCTGTATAGAATCAAATACTGCATAATCATTTATATCATGCTTGCAAATTGATACTAATAACTAACTCTTTTATATAAGTAACTAATAGTGCCAGACTATTTAAAAAGAGATCTGTCTTACCTGATGGTCAATAATAAAAGATCTTCCACAGCAAAATCCACCAATAGAAGCCAGTGAATTTTCCATGTTTGCACTAATAAGATCTATATCATCAATCTGTCAGTTAAATCAACAAATTATTAAAAGATGCTTTTGATTTCATCAAGACCATTCATAAGGTAATCTATTAAAAATATATCTTGTTTCATATTGCCATGAATACTAGAGAAGATCCACCAAATTATAACATAATAAAATGAAAATACAGCTGAACTAATAATATAATTTTGAGCAATACAGAAAGGACTTTGGGAAATTTATATTTATGAATCTACTAATAAATTGCATATGATTTCTCTCTTCCAGGCATTGCAATGTGAAGAACACAAACAGATAAAACAAGTTATTTAGGTACTGGTGACAATTCCACAATGCACTCAGGGTGGCAGTTTCCTTTAAGTAGTCCCACTGTAGTCAGTAGAAGTAGAATGTGATTAAAATTAAGCATAAACCTCATTAAAACAGTCTGAACATCAGAGACACAACTGTCTTAATTTCACTTCTTAGTTGCAAATATTTTCTTTCATCAGGCTCTGAAAGATTTTGTCTGTAAATTAATTTAATGTTAAAGGCAATTAGTTGGAAAGCAATTTAACACGAAGGCCAATTAATTAGATGGTGGTTGGCATGTATGAGTAACACTGTTTCCTTTTCCAAATTAATTTTCTCTTTTCCACATTTGGTATTCATTGAAAGCAACAGAACAAAGGGGAAGACAGAACGAATTCTCAGAATTTAGTTCACTTCCAAGCTGGATTCAGATACTGTCAGAATCTAGTGAGAGATGCTCCACACTAGAACACTGGCAAACAAAAAGCACTTCTTCCTTTACGTCAGCTCAGGGGACTGTGGTAGTAAGCAAATGCAAGGATAGATACCATTTTGAATATCCAAAGTACTCCTCAGCTGCATAAACACCATGAAAAGTAGACCCTTGGAAAAACAGTTTGGCTTAATCTGGTGGTAAAGTACCACAGTAACACCTTTGAAAGAACCATCGAAAATTTTATCCTATTTTTCCCCACTGGAGTAAAAGGCAATAGAGTAAAACAGGATGGCTATATTCTGCAAAGACTTTTCTTATTTACTCCAAGACCTCAAATATTTCTGTGTCAGAGTGACACTTTTAAGTGTATGTGACTGGAAAAGACAGTACCCATTATTTCATTGCATGTCCCAAAAAAGGACAGAAATATGCATTGTAAAAATTCTTTTGTTATCTTCGTCATTAAAGATAAGTAAAACTGTTTCAAGTAAGCACATGAAAGACTGCCAAGACCTGAAAGCTTTATGACTGCTAAAAAAACCCCATATTTAAAAAAAACTCCATATTTAAAAAAACTCCTCTATTTATATGTGTGCTGTACACTAAAAAACTATCTGTTAATGCCACAAGTATTAGAAAACAATTGCACAACTTGCTTCTATACAAATCTCTCATTCACAACAAAAAAGTACATACGTTTATTCCAAAGTGTTCGGTAATTCCTCTTCCATGTTCTCCAAGGACTCCAAAGGAAAGGCTCTCCTCCAAAAATATTCTAACTTTGTATTTATACTTCAATTTTATCTAAAACAAAGAAAATTGTATAAAATACAAGTCAGAATTTGATGTCAAAAGGCATGAGAAAGATAAGGTAAAGAAAGACAAGGACAGTATTCTGAATACTGAATAAAGTCAGTTCTAGAATCCTGTTCTGTCATTAAGACATTTTAACAGCCTTCAGAATTATTCCTCCATATAATAGTAGAACAAATTTCACAAATGTTCATATATACAAAATCCCTTTTTTAAATAGGTTGTCAAGTACTTTCAAGATGACACATTTCCACACCATTTCTTCCATCATCTACAAGAATAGAGCCTGCACAAAATGCCATTTTATGCTGAACAGCAAATGTTTTCCTTGGGGTCACTATTTCTGAAATTTGTATAAAGGTTCCTTTGAAACTTTTTTTTAATTTTTTTTAGATATAACCTAGTTCAACAATCTAGTATCATACATAGTGCAGCTGAAAATACAGCATATTTTATAGGATAAAAACTATGACCACAGTCAGATATTCATTTCTAAGTCTCAATAGCTTCAGAATCCTAATCAGAAGTTTTAAAACAAGGTTAAGATTTGGAATCACCATTTCATGAACATGTGAAAAAGCAGGAAGGTAAACAAAAAAACTGCATGCAGAGCTTTTCTATGTAGGGTTAATTACGCAACACTATCTTATTAGACACATGCTTTCATATGCAGTTCAAAATGCAAACTAAAAACACTTACCAACTCTGGAAGAGGGCAAATGTCTCCTGTGTTCATATACAATCCTTCCACTACAATAAACCTTCGAGTTACACGGGCCTTGCGAGGATTCTTCAGAGAAAGAAATGGTTTTAGTTTCTATCAATTGTTACTAAACAAGAAAAGCTCTAATTTTTTTTTTTTATAGAGAATATTTTTTCAAAGGGAGTGGCCTCTTTTTCAAATAAGCTGTTACTTAAGTTTAAACTTACTATTTTTCATCTTTAACAAAAGTTGAAATGCCTCACTGGACTACTTGTCTTTTATTTATTTTGTAATAATTTCAAAGCTTTTGACTTCTACACATGATTTAAGCATTGTTTTGCAACAAAAAATAACCAATCCATTTGAACTTTATGAATAAAATACAACCAGTGTAACTACAGAACAAATATTACAAATCTTGGTCTCTATTATACTTATCATTAGTCTAAGCATTTAGAACACTTTTCAACAAGTCTTTTGAGCACCAGGATTCACAGTGCAGCACAAACTTCTTACAAGCACTGTCATTGTAAAACACAATGCAAAAGTATTCCTAACACTCACATTACAAAGTCCTGCTTTGATCTCTGCATACAGACCATTAAAATATCTCTCACTTGTTTCTGCTAAATTTCAAGTGGTATAATTTCAGTTTTGCTGTTTTGAAATGCCATTCCTCTGTTATGTACTTTGAACCTTATTGCTATTTTCTGAACAAGGCTATTTAGGCACACTTCTTTCATTTTTCAGTTCTTGTAAAAAGATTCAGAAACATCTTTTTGACTTTTCTGTGTGGTAGGTATCAAACTAGTCACAGTCTGCTCTACAGGCTTTACCAACTCTAATGATACGACCTATCCTTTCCTAGTGAGTATGTCTTAGTTATACACACATGGTCTATATTAAGCTCTTGCCCACCAACTTTATGTTCACATTCAGCTAATTACAGTAAGAAACTTTAACCATGTAGCTAATTCAAAGCACTCTGCTCTAACAAACCAAATGTGCTACACAAATTAGTCTGAAAACCACATCTAAAAACTCATGTAAAGATTATCTGACAATATGTATCTTCCATGAAGGCATGTTAACTAGTATGTTATCCATCAATTTGCTATTAATCAGATCCATTACTGATGTACACTAATGTTAAGCTGATTGACAATTTATCTACTCTACTTTTTCTGTCTTATCACAAAATCAGATTTCTTTCAATTGTCTGTAACTTGCCAGCGTTCTGCGAACAAACCATACCATCATGACAGCTACTCTGTCAATTCTTTTAAAAGTAATTTAATAAGATATCTGTACTTTCTGATCCTGATCCTAGTAATTGCTTTTGGGCATCCTTTTGCAATACTGCAAATGAATGAGAAGCAAGCCATCAAACTGACTCAAATTTTTCAAGAGAGAGAACATCTTATGAGTTGAATGCATGACAGGGGAAGACTAAGAAAAAAATCAACCATATTGATTCTATAAAGGACTAACCATTTTTGTGCTGATTTCATAGAGTGGCATTCAAAGTGATAATTAACTTGCATGATTTATTAGGTAAATACAGTAACCTAGATTTCTCAGAGATCAAAAAAAACTGCTCTGTTATAGTAGTTAAAGAAAAGAAAACCACTGTCTCACTTCAGTCCCCTGCTACTAATGCCACTGAGCTCAGTTCTAGGGGTTTAAGAAGACAAATGTGAATAAATAATTTTTTTTAAATCATCTTAATTAAATAAGCAACAATAACTGCTCAATAGAGAGTTACAAAAACCAAGTAACTGCCATTGAGCACTGCATCCATTCAGTTACATGACTCACTAAAAAAAATGTGGGGGAGGTGGCACAGAAGTGTACAAATATTTCTTCAAAGGAATGGTACCTTTTGATCTTCTGTCTCTTGCTCTTTCAACAGTCGTTCAAGGTCAGCCATATCATTATGCTTAAATAACTTGATGTTACTACGAGATGCTTGTAATCCCTTCTGAATAGCAAAGCAGGCAGCTTCATCTCTGTAAATACAGCAAACCCTTCTAAGTTTGTTAAATGTGGTGCAATTATTCAAAGAAAGCTGGCTATTAGAACTGCCTTTCTTTTGAGCAGGTATTTAAACTTAGGTGTAGACAAAACCAGATGTTTTAAAGCACCGTACATTTTATTTACATTTTGAAAATTCATTTCAAAGCTTCTCAATTTTATATGTATTACAGACACTAAAAGCAAGCAAGAAGGTTTTTTCTTGAAATCTACACTCATCCTTTTGTTTGTGTAAGACGGCAGTTTGAGCACAGCATTCCGTGGACCAGGTACAATACCACAGTAATCATCCCAGAAATCTTTCACTCCATTTGCTCTGGGTCTTGGAAAAAAAGCACCAAGATGCGCCTGTAACATTTCTTGTAGTCCTTCAAATGCTCAAGACCTCCATCTTAATATCCTTTGAGAAAGAATATCTCCATATCCAAAGAACAATCCCCCCATTTTTAAATGTTGGAACAGCAAATTTCCAACTATGATGGGCTATGCAATTTCACAGCTGCTTAGGCCAGCCAATCTTGTAAAAGTGGCAGCTAAAGCAAACCTGCACATGCTAAATGCAGTGATTTCAACCAAGCTGTTTTCAAATACAGTGAGATCTTTTGTCAATGAGAAGGTGAAACAGTATGAGATAACTAAATATAAGGTACACTGGCATCCTTGAGTAGTGTGCACATTCCTGGTCATTTGTCTCAAAAATGCTGATCCAGAAGATAACGAAAGACAACTAAAAAACATGATTGAAGTTTTGAAAGAACTTCTGTTAAGAGGTCAAATTGGCTGCAAGCCTTTCACTTGGAAAAGACAGAGCACCAAAGAGAGATTTTGGCAGACAAATAGAAAAGTATCGTTGTGCTGTAGTTTAACCACAGCAGGCATTGACACTCACTCCCTAATTTAATGGGGAAAATGCATGGGGAAAAATCCCTGTCTAAAAATCAAATGCATCCATAGAAATCAGTATGTATTATATTCGTAACAGGTATTTCTTCATATTTTTCATAAAATGTTCAAGTTAACCATTTGCATGTCATAGAAACACAGTGGATATTAAAGATCTAAGGTACTAAAACAATCAGAAGATTTAAGAAAAATCCATCAACTCTTAAAAAATCCAAACCCTCTTCTTTGGCCCTTTAAATTGAGTAACATTATATCATTTCTCCCAGTTCTTGAATCATCCCTAGATAAATCATGACTGGCTATTCTCAGGGACCAGATACTGGGCCCGCCAAATCCTTTATTTGATTCTGCGTAGCTGTTTTTCTGTTATTTTACTATGTACCAATATTTATCCCACTAAACCATTGCAAATAGGCATGAGGAGAACAACTGCCCTGGAAGACAGGTGAAAAGCCAGCAGTAAACAGGAGAAAGCAAGTATTACTTTCAAGTAATAAAAAGCAAGTATCGTTTATTAAGAAGAAAATTAGGTATTAGAATTACACTAGTACTTGAATGCACAAGTTATTTTGCTTTTTTTTGCAGCTGAGTGCCAATGTCTATGCTTTCATGAAGAAAGAAGTAACTGATTGTAGTATCTGGCAAAATTCAGTATTTGAACTTTGTATTACATAATAGTTGATCAAAACCAGCAATATTTTTAAATGTTCAACAGTATGATTAGCAATCATGAAAAAGAAAAATTGAAAGGAAAACTATTTAATCTGGAATTTCCCAAGTAGAAAACAATACTTACACAAACACAATGTCCCCTCTCTTTGAGTATGCAGGGATAGCACTGGCAATTGTTGCAAATCCATATGAGTATATAATAGCTTCCTCTGTCCTCATGAATTTTGCTAGCCGTTCTTCTAATTCTAGGTGCACATCTATTTGAGAGAAAAAACAAAAGTATCTTAGCTAGCTTGTTTTCATATCAAAAAGGCTATCATTGCTTTCAGAAATCATCTAATTTAAGCAGACAGAACATTTATTTGTAGGACAAGTATTAAAACAAGTAACTTTCCAAAACCCAGTTGTAAACAATCCAGCTTCACTTAAACTGACAAGTAACTACTCACAAGTTTTGACAGATCTGAAAATATTTATGCGACATGTTTCTCTAATGTTCTTATGCAAAAGTTGTTAAAATCCACTTGTGATTAGACCACAAATGATGCGGCCTTCTTGGACTGTGACTAGAGAGTACAGTTACTACAGTCAGAATACAAATTATGTAATTTATAATAATTAATGAGGTCCTGTTGGCAGACTGTCAGTGATCCCAAGCTGATGCCTGCACTACATAAGCACAGCTATCATTATAACAGAAAATTGTTTTTGTCAGACTACAAGTCACAAATGATCTCCTGAACACAATTTTGCCCATTGAAAAGGTCACACTTCCAAGACAGAGATTATTCACCCTTAAGATACATTGACCCAATCACACACATAGCATTCCCCAAGCCAGTTAGGTCTAAGTGACCAATGGTCAGAAATCAAAATATTAAAAATTGTAATACCACATGGTGAGTGGATTGCTGCTGCCAAAAGGTAATCACAGCATTAAGTATTCCATCTAAGCAAAATAACCTGTATCAGACAAAAAAATAACATGTATTTTGATTGCCTAACTCCCTTGCCACTGTCTGCTTCTGCTAGCAATAGTCAGAGAATTATGCCTTTTATCAACTGGAAATAAGTAAGATTAAAAGGCAAATAGAGAGCATTATTGTGTGACTTGAAAGACCACCACTGGTGAAGTGTTATGTTTTGCAGTTGCTGGAAGTTCATTGAAACTAAAAACAAATAAAGCAACATCAGTTACATGTAGAGATTCTTCTAATAGTCTGTGGGGCACGGTTATGTGTTGTTCTTTCTGATCAGACAACAGAAAGGGTGAAGAAAGAAAGGGTATCATAAAAATCCCAACTTTGCCATACTAAATATATCAATCTTTCCCCAAAATCTTTCCCCAAAAGGACACAGCCATCTGTGTCCATTTTATTTATTAATAAAAGCAAAGGGTATTTATTCAAACAACAGCCTCCCAATCACAGTAAAGAGGAATTTTATCCATAGCCTGCAAAATATAAATCCTCAACAATCCTTTCCTTATGTTTACCTGGGCATGAAAAATAGATCAGAAAGGAACTGGTTTTCCCACTGCTTTTAAATGAAAACAAATAGTTAACCATTTATGATTTGGAAGGTTTTTTTTGCATCCTATCATTTTGATCCAGCTGCACTAGATATACCACTCAGTTACATATAGAATAACAATTCCTCTCCAAAGACTTCAGAAGGAAGAATACTGACTGGAATTATCTCATCTGCTTTCTGATTGAGATTGTAAATAGTCCATTTCCAGAATCTTTGTGTATTTTTCTTGTGTCATTCCTACATGGACTTCAGGATCAATAAACAATCTTCAATCAGGCTTCCAAACAGATAGGATAACCTTAGATTTATTGAACAAAAAGCCCAACAAATATCAGCAATAACAAAAAAAATTAAAAATAGACTGGCCACATAGCATTTAAAACATGCAATATAAACAACATTCAGTCCAAAATGTCTCTTTCTGAAGCCCTGTAGAGAATAACAAATTTGGGGAAATAAGGACTGCACTACTACTTTTGAGCAGTCAGCTAATGAAACCAAATGAGGAAAAATGTTTTGAGTGACCCCTTACACAATTTAACTGAAAAATATGACAAGACCATCACTGTTCAAAATCAGAACTTGCGTCCTTCTCACTGAGCTTTATTCCGCAACAACCACCATTACACTAAGCAAGGTCTAGGTAAAAAACAGTGGGCAAAACAAGTATTGACAGCAAGGGCAAGCTAACAAATATATTCAGATTTGTGCTACAGAAAAAAGTTTTGCAAGCCTAAGTAAATTTTGCCAAGGGCAAGAATATGTAAGTTCAAAATGACACACACTTGAGGTATCATTACATAAGGGTTTAACCATGAGGTTGAAAAGTGTTAAGGCAATATTAAGGTTTTATTGTGATAAAATCCAAATACTATTTGAATGTCCTCTATTGCAATGATTCACGTTAGTCAGGTTACACCACTTGGATTAGCCTAGCTTAACTGAAAACTGCAAACACCACCTGGAGTACATTTGCACAGAGGAAGACAAGACTGGAACAGCTTTCTATGCAATCATGAAACATTAATAAGCTAATATTGTTAATAACTATTATGAAATGCCTGTTTAGTGCCTAGCATATGCTCACATGGAAGTCAAAAACAGAAGAAATGAGAGTTATGGAGAAAATAACCACAAATACTCAAGTATGTGTAAATATGCAAGTATTTCATGCTCGTTATAGGATAAAGGCACAGATAGAGTTTTCAGGGATACAACACAAAGTAAAAATGTATTAAAAGGGACTCACTGTATTTATTAATTACCTTCAAAGTGGCATAGATATGAAGAATCAAGTCTCCATTCAAAATAAATTATAACACAGTATCTACATTTCAAATAGAGATCTCTGATATAAAATATCAGCTCCTAAGAGGGGATAAAACTGAGCAGTAACAATCAACAACCATCAGTTAAATTCTACATAGGAATGTAAGAGGAAACTGTATAGTTTTGCACAGAAGATGACCCATTTACCGAAGCAACAGCACGTGAAAAAATGTGTGAAAAGTTTAAGGCACAAAGTGATGCAAGAAGTGTTTCTTCTCACAGATCCTAAACCTGCCACACTCAAATGTTTAAAGTTATGTGAAATTTCAATTTCACAATTTCAGATTGAACAAGTACAGCAGGAGTTTGTCTACCATTTAAAACTAAGCCTCCATTACTTTGTGTGTAAAAAATTATACCTCAAATGGGCAAGTATACAATCACTTCTCTAGTGATGTCAAGTAGCAATGCCACAGATTAGATTCCTTCCCTTGTGAAATGGAGCACTTACACAAAAAATTCAGGAGCCAATGAATAGCAAAAGCTATAGCTTACATATTAGGGTTAGCGCTCCAAAGAGGACAGGAAACAATCTGAAGAATCTGTCACAAGAAGAATCTTCACAAGAAGAAAACAAATTTAACCTGTTTCAAACAATTACTGGAAACAAAGTGGAAGACTTCACATAATTTTAAATCAGCTTGGATTCAAAAGTTTATTATTATTGCACAAGTTTTTTTGAGCACTTCAGTGTCTTGGAAGAGAGGGGAAGAAGCCTGCATGAATTCCAACAGACCACTGCTGAACTGTGATCACTGAGGGAATCTAGGTTCCTATATGCTCTCTCTGTACTTATCGGTGGGCTACCAGTACATTCCTTAGAAACAAATTATGGTTCTAAGCCAATCTCTAAGACTGATATCAAGACCCAGCCCTGTTCTGATAGACATACTTCTATCAAATCACATTAGGTATAACAACCTATCCTATATGAAGCTGAACACTTACAGGACTAGTTTGATAAACTAAGAAAAGCTCAAGTTTGTCTTGAATTCAAATCAGGGCTAAAGGAAGCTAACTCTATGAAATAACTTGAATATAGAGAGCCTCAGAATTCCATTGTCTCTGGGAAGAGCAAAGTTCACAAAGTGCGTTGATAGTTTTAGCCTCTAACTGTGCAGCTCTTCATGTATAACTCTTTGGTTTATATGGAATATTTCAAAATATAAATGTCTGTAAAGAACTATTTCAAGAGCCTAATATTTAATAACTTACTACTTCCAAAGAAGAATTTTAGAAGCCCCTTACCTCAGTAACACCTGCTGAGGTCATAAAGTCTCTCAATGACAACACTGAAGTTATCAGCAGTTTAAGCATCATTCATTCTGACTACAGCATTAGATAAATGTAGCTAATAATCGTTATCACAGAAATCAGACTGCCCCCTTGTGGTCCTCTTAGAAAGTGTAATTCACACTTAAGTTTCCACTTAAAGTCACTATGCATTATTAAATTCTAATAGGTTATTTTCTCTTTCTAATACGATTACCAGACCTAAAACAGATTATATTGCAATTCTCCTCCAAGACCAACATTAAAAGGGGTAAGAAAATAGATAAAATAATAAGAAACAAAGCTAGGAACAATAAACACTACCAATCCTCAACAACTACAGTAAAATGTGCGTTAGAGGATAACTGTTCTTAAGAGCCACAGAAACAACTTTTTGCTTATATATTGGGTTATTTTGGCTGGCTTACCAAACTAGTCTGAGCACCTTTAAAGGCAGATCAAAGAAAGTTACTCACCAAAAGTACCGTAGAATCCTCTGGGTCCACACGTGCCAACACCATATTTCTTTAGAGAAGCCTGGGCTGCACTCTTTAATAGGAAAGAATTATGTGAAATATTCCTACAGTAGCTCTCTCTTCCATACACTTCACACTGACAATTTTACACCAATGTACACAGATCAGTTTCTGTATCATGTAGCATAACCTGCTTCACCGAAAGTATAATAATGCATTGAATTCCATGAAGTAATTTCACCTCAAAACTATTTTAGACAAGCATCATTCATTTTGTTCTAATACTTAGAGACATTAAATACTAATCTAACTTGATAACCAACTAGGCATGCAGTAAGTACACCAGATTAAACTTTAGTAAAGATACAAACTTGAATAGCACAGCATTACAAGATTTATAATCTTCCTTCCTGCTTTTCAATATGTTATTGACAAAGTTCATACTTTCTGTAGTTATTCTTTATGCCAAGAAAACATACAAAGTAAAAGAGGAATAATCACACAAACAGAATAACTGGAAGAACTCACCTTAACCTTTTCATTATTCAAAAGTCCAAGGAAGTTGAATGATGCAAAATTTATACATTCCTTGCCATTAACAGTGATTATATGGGTGGGAGGACTGAAAAAAAATTACAGATCTATTGTTATGAACAGTTGTCATTTTCATAAACAGCTAAACAGTACAGGAGTTCTGGTTTTCAGTAACAGATGGCACAAAGGTGTTTCAAGATTGCCTCTTTCTACTTCTTCCATTGCAGCTGCCAATAAGTATTTAAGTTTACTGTCAAGTCACAAATATACTGTACTTGACAAAACCTACATTCCTGTAATTTAATAAAGAAATAGTAAATAGTTTCTTGAGATATTTAATGATTCCTTGTTGCAAACTTAATTCATAGAAGGATGACCTCTGAAGAGATAAAGTTTCTCCATTAAAAACAAAGTGAGATCTATTTTCAAGAAGAAATACTAAAAATAAAACTTCATTGTTCTTACTTCCAAGAGAAAAATTAATTCAAAATCAATGTTTTTGTCATGAAGCAACCCAAGAATACCTACCTTGTACTGATAGGGCTACTGAAATATAGATACTAGTTGTAAGCAGACAAAACTATTGTATCAGCTATCGCCTCAAGTTTCCAGTTGAATTTAATCTGTAATGGTTTGAGTAATTTATGTAATCAGAAAACAGAGAAAGTGTGAAAATGCACACTGTTAACAAATGAACAAGAGCACATATGAATAAAAGGGAAAAAAAATTTCTAGCCTAAAATATTATGATTCAGGTAAACAAAACCAAAAGAATTTGAGATAAGTAAAATATTATCCCTTTAAATACATCATATCTGTGTACAGTGCTCTATAAGCAAACCTGTTTCAGCAACTATACACATCAATACAACAAATTCAAAAGTTTCAATTAATCATTCAGAGTGTAAAAAGTCTCAGATCTAGGTCAAACACAAAACCCTATGTCTGTCCATTTCTGTATCTCCCGTCAAATATTACAGTTGAGTTCCTATGCTATTCCTCAGACACAGTAATGCCCACAAGTTTTTCCATGTGGAAAATTAGCACTGAGCAATTTTCTTCATCAAAATTAAATAGGGCTGCTCAAATGTCAAATGCCTGTGCACAGCTGGTCCAAATCTGGTGGCTGACAACATTTCAATGGGTACATTTGGTGTGCAAAGCAAATAAAGTTTTTAAATCCAAGCTATCCACTGCAAGTTAAGAAAAACACTGAACTGCCTGAACTTCACTTTAAAAAAATTCCATGATTTCACATTGTATCTCTTCACTTGAAAAAATTGAGCACATGTTCCTTCAACTAAGCAATTGCAAAAGTTTACTAAACAGCTTTGGAAAGCTTTCTACTAACACAGTGCATGAGCATCTTTTGAATGCTGAACCTGTCCCCACAAAGGAGCTGTCCTGTATTACTGCAGTGAATCTTCTGCAACAGAGTAGCATTATAGAAATGTGCAGCAAACTCTCTTGGGGAGCTGAATGACATTAAAAATATGCCTGGATCTGTTCTTCTGTCCAGCTCATCAATGAGCTGTACCAAAGTCTGGATGTCCTACTAAGTGAAATAACTACTTAGTTTCACAGCTATTCACTAGAGTAGATCTATATCTATGCATTTTGTCACTAACATGAGATTCAGTATATTCCCAGTATAGTATCAAATATGACAAATTTACAGCAATTTGCCTCACAGCTCCACCTCTCAAACCTAGAAAACACACTAATGTTCACCAACAACTTTGCCCTAATAAAACCGCAGACCTCATGAAAACTTGAACACACTTTGCTATCAGAATTTTACCCAAACTTCTAAAGAAACAATAGTGATTAGGTAGAAAACATAAATGGAAAAGGCTATTTCCGTGAATAATTATAACCAAAACGTAGATGCTGACTGCATCATTAAACCCTGCCTTTCAACAGGGTTTGAACCTTTCAGGGTTTTCTTTTTGCAAAGACTGTCAATAAAAAGAGTTAAGTCTTTGCAAAGAAAAACCCTGAAACATTTGATTTTTTTATCTTTTCATGTATCTCCATTACCCTAGTTTAACAACTCATTAAGTATCACAACTAGGAACAGCAGTTATGAGATAGTGAGTGATCCAGCTTAAAAAGTAAATAAAAATATAATTTCAAGTTATATTCAAAGAACTTGCAAGCAAATCCTTCAGAAATTGTCTTTCAAGGACTGAAAGCATGCCCACTGTTCTTGGGCCTCTCACTTAAGTGTTTCATATATTGAAAAAATCAGTCACAGAAGAAAATAAAGTTAAGAAGGTACTAATGATGATACTTATTTTAAAGCAGAACAAGAATTAGCAGGAAAATTTTGCAGATGTACTGTTTTAGGAAATAGATTTACATTTTCTGAGTGAGATCTTGTACAACTAAGCTATCTTGCAAAGGTAAGTTCACAAGAACTTATTTCTGGATTGTGAAAGCTGCTGTGGGTACCTTCTTCAGCATAGGTTCAAGACAGATCACTTTTTTGGTTAGGACATGTCTCTGTGTTTTTGGCTTTCCTCACCATTTGGCAACATTATCCAATTATGCAGAAAGGAGAATACAAACATAGGGCACAAACTGCACGACCTACTGAGGGAGGAGGAAATCTGCCTCACACACTCATAGCAAGTCAAAATTTTTACTGAAATACTTAGTTTTCCTGTAGTGGTTATGAGCTTTTATAATCCCCATGTGTTACTGTAAACACACAGTATAACCAATATAAGTGAGGCACAGGTTGTCCAAAGAAGCTGTGGATGCTCTATCCCTGAAAGTCTTCAAGAGCAGGCAGGACGGGGCTTGGAGCAACCTGGTCTAGTGGAAGGTGTCCAAATGGCAGTGGTTGAAATGAGATAACCTTTAAAGGTTCCTTCAAATCCAAACTGGTTTATGATTAGGATTTTTGTAAATCACCACTCATAACAGACATGAAAATAATTGAAAGACTACCTCAATAAATACAGTCTCTCTAAAATGCTCGTTAAAAAGGGGAAATGCTCTTGAGCTGAAATCAGGATGCAGACATTTTTCTTCCTATATTAATTCTGAAACATGTTTTAAGTTTAAAGTCAAAGTTACAGTCTACAGCTGTTGAGCAACTTGTGGGGAAACAGTCAGTCAGCAGCTTAAATGTTACAAGACAGATGTCAAGTTTTCCCCACAGCCACTATCGAGTTTAATAACCACAACATATTAACATTCTGTCACAAAACATTTCCTAGCTGTAAGCACTGGAAAGTACTAATAATTTAAACATTTTCTGAATCACTCTAAAATATATATTTTGTCTGTTTTTTTAAACATCCTACACTTCTTTTAACTCCACAGTATTGCTGAAATACTGTGGAGTTAAATAAAAATTCTGAAAAATAACAGAAGAATTGTTCACATAACAGTTAATTAAAACAGGCATCAATTTATATGGCAGACTTTTCTGTGGTAGCAGAACCATCAAAATGGAGCTCACTATGACAGCAAATGATTGTACTGTCACTAAATTATTTCAAATTATTAGTGTCAATAGAAGGATATTACAAATGCTTACACAATAAAAGTTACTGATGTGCAAATCTGAAGTTTGTGAAAAGAAGTTTCAAAGCAATTTCTGAAATATTGTGACTCTTCCCTAAGTTATCAGACATTTTAAGAGCCTTATAACACACAAGAAAGTAACACTGAACTATAAATTTCCTCACAAAACAGCTTTACCATCCAACATTTCCAATTCTGATTGTCCAAAAAAAACCAAACTATTCATGAAATGTGTGCTGGGTTTGGGGTAGAGTCACTTTTCTTCACAATGGCTGGTATGGGGCTGTGTTTTGGATATGTGCTGAACACGGGATTGATAATATAGAGATGTTTTTGTTATTGCTGAGAAGGGCTTACACAGAGCCAAGGCCTATTCTACTTTTCGCACTGCCATACTGGCAAGGAAGTTGAAGGCGCATGGAAGGTTGGAAGCCAGGACAGGTGACCCCAACTGACCAAAGGGTCAAGACCATACAGCATCATGCTCAGGATATAAAGTGGGAGTAAGAAGGAGGAAGGAGGGCACATTTGGAGTGGTGTCATTTGCATCCCCAAGTAACATAAGATGGGAGCCCTGCTCTCCTGGGGAAGCCTGTCCATGGGAATTGGTGAAAGAAATTCCTTGCTTAGCTTTGCTTGGTTGCGTGGCTTTTGCTTTCCCTATAAACATGTCTTCATCTCAACCCATGACTCTTCCAATTCTCTCCCTGGTCCCACTGATGGACGAGTGAGTAGCTGCATGGGGCTCAGCTACCAGCTGGGGTTAAACCACAGCAAAGTGCCAAGTGGCCACACACAAAATAAGTTTCTTTAAAGTGATTTGTGATGACATAACAAGGTGGTACCCACTTTTGGAGGTCTAAGTCCATGTTTTAAGAAAAAATGAAACACATTATTACCAAGCAATAAAGAACAATAATGAAGGCAAAGATACAACATTCCTTCTCCCACCCTCAATATTGAAAAAAAAATTAATGACAACATTTAAAGTAAGAAAGATTTTCTTAGTAACATGCTCTTGATAATGTTACATAACTGAGACATCTTCAGAGGTAAATTCAGACCAGCTCTCTAAAAACGTAATTCATTTATGAGGGGTTTTAAGGATATGGAAAGGCTTAATGAGCAATATGTTTAAAAATATGGGTGTCAAGTATTTGAGTTGAAATAAGAAACAGAATTTATTTTAGCTGCATTTACCCTGAAACAATGTTGTAATTGAGAGCTGGGTGATCTTTTGGCACAGGAGGTACAAGAGGCTCTGGCTGCCATTCTTCAATCAACTCTTCTTTTTCCTGATCAGGAGAAAAGAAATATTGTTTGAGAGGGAATTCCCCTAGAAAATACATTATGCACTAACAAAGCGTTGATAACAATCGTATGAGAAATCATGTATGCTAGTACATGTCACCTTTCTGAGACACCTAGAATTTATATTAGCTCAGGATCTCTAAATGAGAGGCTCAGAATCATGAAACCTGAAAGGGAAGAAGATCTAAGAAACATGGAACAGATGTGTCTGTGTATTAAAAATCTCGCATGATAATGAAGAGATGAGTTACTAACATGATGTCTCTGCTAAATTTTAATCAATACCGATTCATTCAACCTGTTAAATATGAAAATTCTCCTCTACAGTTTACGTAACTGAACATGAATTAGATAAAAATTTAATACAGATTGCCTCAATTTACATTCTCAAGTCTTTAACACTGCTGTTTCAACAACAGTGGCATTAAAATACTTAGCGAAGTAACAAATATGTGAGAAGGATACACTTGAGAAAAACTGTCAGTGCTCAAGGAAAGAAAACAACAACTGCTTAATCACATATGCTGCACCTATAAATGAGGGAATACTGAGTGCACATTCATTTTCAAAGTAGTACCTAAATTCAGGTTAATCTCAGAGTGAAACCACAACCACAGCCCAAGCGAGAGAAAATTCCATCCTCCTCTCACAGCACTAGTGTTCATCTCCATTACATATTACTGGGGAGAAAACTAAAAATCAAAGATGTAATTTTACACTAAGAGTGCTGATCCACCACACTGCAAGCCAGCAGTTGCTACTGTGAAGTCCTCTCCCAGCCACACATTCCTGTTCCTTGTGCTGGAAGAAGCAGTTACAAAACCAGACAAAAAAGCCTTACTCAGATCCAGATGAAAACTAACTCAGCAAAAGCAGGATGGGATATATACCTCAACCAGAACCCACAACAAGAGTCCCAGTCCCAACCAAGACTGGCTGATGCTATTGAGAATCCACATCCTGAGTTCCAGTTGCCCAGTAGCATCTTACACCTTTCCACAAGAGTTCAAAGAGTTCTGACAATCATAAAGCAGGATGTATGCTCATTCTGCTCCTACAGTAGCTGTTGAAAGGCCCCAAATCCCTAGTGTATCTAGGATCAAGAGTTTTGCATTTATTTTGGAGCCCCAGGTAAATGGTTGGTGACGTTTTTCATTATGTTTCATTTTGGTTTGGGGTTTATGTGGGAGAGAGTTGCTGGGTTTTGTTTTAATTAGGCAGCAAAATAATTCAGGTGAGAAGTGGTGCAGCCTTTCAGTAATGGAAGGATAAATAAAAGCTTTATTTGGCATCAAATGCCTTAGAGGGAAGGACTTAGGAAGCATGGTGTATCTTCTGTTTGAGAACACACAACATTTTAACAGCTTTACAGCAGAGCAAACAATATAAAACTCCTTTTCTTCAAAGAAAACAGAACTAAAACTGTGTAAGAATGTACTTAGCTTTTTCATTAAAGTCTAAATTTTTTAGCTAAGTGCACAAAATATCATCAAACAGCTTAGCAACTAATGATACAAGCTCAAAATACTTTTGTCAAGGAGTTCAGCAGTAAGAAAAATAGCATTTATAGAAGGACACCGTAACTACAATAAATTAGCACAGTCCAACTGCAATTGAGATCTATGAACATAATGAGCAATTCCTAATTAGTGTTTCTATCCCCCATTCATACTAATTTCTAAGAAGTTTTCACTCTTCCCTTTAAAATCTTTGCTGCACACAAACTAACAGCACAGGTTAAAAGTCACAGCATGGCAACATCCGATTTTCTCTTAATACAACTTAGAATATATAGAGGAAGTCTAATCATCATTTCAAACAACACCATTTAATTAATTCTAGCTCACATTCATTCTCCTCATCCATTACATAGCATTCTGCTTTTTGATGGACATAGACAAACATTTGCATATTCACATCTCGTGTCTTCTGTTTCCACCAGTTCCTAGCAGAGGAGGGGACTGGAGACATTGATGATTAAAAGGAACACCAATCTCAATCTAAACCACCCACCCACCATTACAGGCAGGACAGTGCAAACCCTTTCCTCCTTCCATTCACCAAATACTTCAGTACACTGGCCTGTCCTGCTGACTGTTCAGGATAAACACAATCATCTGCCTCTGAACAAAAGGACAGGGCAGAAGCAGACTGTCATGCAGTGACCCAACATCAGAGTACTTTTATCTTCTACCTCCTAAACAGACCAAATTTCACACAAATATCTGTTTAAAAAGTTAATTTTCAAACATACAAAGAAACCAAATTTTTAATTCACACTGTAACATCCTCAATATGTAGTTGATTTCCTTATTTCTCATTAGTTCGTTGCACTGAAAACATTCACTTGATGAAAAGAATGAACTCAAAACTGTCAGTTTCCACTCTCTTCGACTGTAATTTAAGCAAACTCATTCCTCAACTTTTCCTCTTGCCCTTTTATAATTATTTTTCATTTATATAAGCAATAAATAAAATATAAATAGCATTATAAAATGCATGTATTTTATGGCTAATATACAATAAACATGAAATTATAATCATTAAAATACTTATAAGTATATTTTATAAATTACAATATACATACCTTTTTATACATTTAGCTTTAGGCTTTCTGGCTCTCTGAGCCCTAACCCAAACAGTAACGGAAGCTTGGTGCTGAGGCTGAAGTCCCCACTCCCATGGGTGTCCAGCATGACTTTTCCAGCCCCAGTACCCCTTGAACTTCAAACTTTCTGGCTCTCTGAAGCCTAACCCAACCTGTAGTAGAATATTGCATTTGTTTGTGCATTTTTATACATAAAAACATCCTAAATTTATTTATCTAAATATGCACAGACAGTACATATACAAAGGTTTTGGGTGGCTGTATTCCGTTGTGGATTTTACTTTTTAATGGCCATATACCTTGGGTAAGGAAAACACTTGGCTGTAAAAACATTCAACCCAAATTATTTAAAACATTGCCTTTTAAAAGTTTACTCAGGTTGTTAAGAAAAGGTAGCAATTTTGTTCATGCAGACAGTTCTTATTTAGCACTAGTTCTCTGAAATGATGTCATACATGCATATTCTGCATTAATATCAAAAGATTAACAAAAAAATTTATTTACTGGCACTCAAATAACAAGTCTTTAATTTCACAGTATTTCTAGGCTCATGTAACATAAAGGGATAAATTGGCACAAATAATGAGCACACCAGTTAGAAATTTCTCTCTTTCCAAGTATGTATGTATGCTCACATATATGAGAAATTTTACCTAACTAGAATCAGAACTAACTAGCTCAGAATTACTGACAACCTTTGCAAGATCAGACTACCTCTGCTATTCCCTATAGAAGAACAGGTCTATGGATTCATAGATTGGTCTATGAATGCTGCTCCTGCAAAACAGAGCTCTCAAGGTCTATGTATTTCTCAGCCACACATTAAACATTTGTCTCCAATAGGAACTTTCCAGCCTCCTGACTGGTATCACCCAAATAAAACGTGTCCCCATGCTACTACTGCAGTGGAAACTCTAAAACCAAAGGAAAAAATGATTCTTCCCATTTGCAAATGGTAAGATATGACTCTCAGTAGTAGCACTACTTCAGTAAGTATGACTCTTAGTAGTAGTAGTACTTCAGAGATTTTGAGAGAAAAGCTCTGTATCATTACCATTTACTGCACAGTAAAAGACAGAGACCTGCAGGGCACCTTCCTTTAACACATAGCTAAAGGCTGCCGTGCAAACTTCCACAGCCCGCTCCAGTCCTCGTTGTCATTTTCTATAGATTTTATTTTGTGTGAAAGCCCATAAGAATCTATGTCTAGCATCGTGTATGGCAACAGACTTACTTACATTTCTTAAAATGTCAAACTATCAGGAACTTACATTATCAGAGAAGCACTCCACCTTTATAGTCAATGATTTGGGAGAAACTAAAAGAACTAGTAGGAATACTCACAAACACTGTTACCAAAGCATAAGAGTCAGTCAGTTGAAAGGTGATTTCTGCACTGGATTTCATAGTACTCTTGCTACACATTTGACTGAACCTAGAAGCCACCTTCAGGGTGGATTTCTTCACTGTTTTAGAAGCATGACTCCTAAGTGCACTAGGTTGCACAATATATCATATGCTTCTCATTCCCCAAGACTGACTTGTCCTAACAGATCACTATGATGGCTGTGCAGTAATTGTATTCTTCATTAATGTTTATTACATGAAGCCAGCTCTGCTCTGGCAGCATTCCCAATAAAAATTCACAAAGAAATTTCAAGTACCATTACATAAGTGGCTGGCATAAAGGTAGTGTGTACTCTACCACCTGAGCAGGCCTACCTCCAGTGTCTGTGCTGACCAACATAGAATTTCTTTCCGGTGTGGTAATGACTGGACACCAAGCATGACTCAAACTAGAACAAGTCAGAAGTCTAATCAGCAGCAGTCTTCCTGGTGAACAGCTGGCATGTTTCTACACATAGATGAACATACACACAGAAGCCTGGCTGTATGGGATCCCGTATTGTATGAAACAGACTGTCCTGGGTGTGGCTGTGATGGTGGTAATTTTCTTCATAGTAGCTCACATAGTGGTGCAACCAAAACAATTCTGGTAACACACTAAAATTGTATCTCTTGCTGAACAGCCTTTGCACAGCACTAGCAGCTTCTGTTTCACACTCTGTCCTGACAGTGAATAGACTGGTGGATGCCCAAGAGATTGGGAAGGGACACAAACAGGCTCAAACATAGATTTCATATCATACGATGTCACACAGCAATAAAATGGAGAAGAGCAGTTTTAAGGAATTTAGTCACATTTTGCTTGGTCTGACGTTGGTCCATTCATGGGAGGTGGTAAGTGACCACTTTTACATCATTTGTCTTGTTTTCTGTCTTCTTCCACTTTCCTTTGCCTATTGAAGAATTTTATATTCACTTGCAAGTTTTCTTGCTTTTATTCTTCCTTTGCTTTGTGAGCAGCTGTGCAATGTTCAGCTGCCTACTGGGGTCAATCCACAACACAAACTAGTGTCAATTACGTACAGATTTTTAGTGAAGTTAAAGGAGAAAGCATGTCTCTGTGTTCACAGCTATCCCCCTACATAAATACATGAGCTCCCTTCACCAGAATTATCTACACTGTAGAAAGAGAAATAGAATCATTCCATGACTCTGATGTATCAGTTTGCTTAACTCCTCCAACTGTAGGAGATGTATTCGCACTCTTACTTCACTGCTGTGTTTATGCTTACTTTCAGTGAACCATCTGCAGACAAGACGTTCCCTTCCAAATACAGTACTTCCTAAAGCAACCATTACTTCCACCTTCAAAGGTCAATCATACAGTCAGCTACTGAAACTTGCACCTCCTTCATCAGCCAACTTGAACACAGGATCAGAACAAAGAGCATTCACCCATGCTTTTCTTTCGCCATCAAGATAAAGGTAACAAGCCTGTGGTGTCTTTAAAAAGAGTCAAACCCTTTGCTTCAATACAGTTCACACCACTGTGTAACTTTTTGCTTCTGTAACTTGCAATGTGAATCAATGTATCTAGTCAATCTATATACGAGGTAATTCTTGACCACTTTGCATTTTTGCTAGTATTCACATTCCTTTTCACCTTTTCACAGAAGTATCAGAGCGATAACGTATTTTCATGCTTCTATTTTTCAGAAAGCGTGTTAACTGCTGTCCCGTGAATTTTAATATTGTCACCCTGCAAAAGTAAGGTTATTTAAGCCTAAGCCATTTCCTCATGTTTTTCCACCTGACACCCTTCTTAAAAACCATAGCTTCCACTGAGCTGTAGCAGACTGGCTACACATGCAATCTCGCAATTGTTTATTGCCCCCACCTGAAGAGACACAGAACAATTTTCTTCCCCAGATAGCACTATAGGAGATTTGTCTGAGTACTTTCTTAAATACCTCAACTTCAGCAAAATGGTCAGTCCAGAATGAAGATGATGACCTGCAACTTCATGATAAAATCCAAGATACACATAAAGATCCATGAGTGAATTCTTACTTTGTAATGAAAAGACTGGTTTCATCTTTTTTGGGCTACCGATTATCCAAGAGTTGCAAAGAGCCTTTTCCTGCCTTTGACTGCAGAAAGAATGACTCTTTAAAACAAAAAAAAAAAGTATCCTCCAAAATACTAGAGATGAAAACTTTCTGATGCAGGAAAATTCTAGTAGATGAACTGTACTAGTTTCTGGCTGGACAGTCAGGGACTACTTTAAGGCCTGAGGCGTGTCTTCCTAGATGATATGAACACTCAGTGTTGCACTACACTGGAGCTCCCTTTGCATTCATTCCTCCTCTGTATTCTTATCAAAGATGGCAAACTTTGAGTATTCCAAGATCAATTCAAACTCTTCCAAGCACAAAAGTGAAGCAGCCATTGATTCCTGCTTACTTCACTTCCTACCTCCAATCATAGAAGCATTTGGGTTGGAAGGGACATTAAAGTCCATCTGATTCCAATATCCCTGCCACTGTCAGGGACAACTGCCACTAGATCAGGTTGCACAGAGCCCCATGCACATCCACAGACAGGACATTTCTTTGGGCAGTATGTGCCAGCGTCTCACCATGCTCACAGTAAAGAATTCCTCCCCAGTATGTAATCTAAACCCACCACTTTGAAGCCATTGTCCCTTGTCCTGTCACTACATGCTCTTGTAAACAGTCTCCCTTCATCTTTCTTGTAGGTTCCCTTCAGATACCAGAAGTATACACTTAGGTCACCCCAAAGCCTTTTATTTTCCAGGCTAATCAACCCCAATTCTCTCAGCCTTCTCTCATAGGGAAGGTCTCCATCACTCTGATCATCCTGGTGTCCCTCCTCTGGACTCACTCCAACAGGTCCCTGTCCTTCCTGTGCCAAGACCCCAGAGCTGGGTGCAGGGTTCCAGGTGGGGTCTCAGCAGAGCAGAGCAGAGGGGCAGAATCCCCTCCCTGCCCTGCTGCCCACGCTGCTTTGGATGCAGCCCAGGACACGTTTGGCTCTCTGGGCTGGGAGTGCCCACGGCTGGGTCATGTCCAGCCTCTCACCCACCAGCACCCCCAAATCTTTCTCCCCAGGGCTGCTCTCCATCTGTTCATCCCCAGCCTGTGTTGGTACTGGAGGTTGCTCTGACCCAGCAGCAGCATCTTGGTCTTGTTAAACCTCATGAGATTCCCATGGATCCACTTTTCTATTTTGTTCCCTCTGGTGTGTCAGCCACAGCACTTAGCTTGGTGTCATGTGCAAATTTGCTGAGTATGCACTTGATCCCATCATTCAAGCTATTAATTAAGATATCAAATAACACTGATTCCAGTACAGATCCCAGAGGGACTCCACCCGTCACTGTGTCCATTGGGATGCAGAGAGAATGACCACTACACTTTGGCTGAGACCTTTCAGCCACTTTCTTATCTACCTAGCAGTCCACCCATCACATCCACTTCTCTCCAATTTACAGAGAAGGATGTTGAGGGGGGGACCACGTCAAAGGCTTTACACAAGTCCAGATAAATGACGTGTAGCTCTTTGCTCTTCCCCTGTCCACTCATGGAGTCACTCCATCACAGAAGGCTACTAGGTTGGTTAGGCAGGACTTGCCCTCTGTGAAGCTGTGCTGGCTGTCTCAATAAACACCTCCTAAAGTGTTCATTTAATAAGTGCTCCCCAAATAAGAATACTGCCTGCAGTTTTGCTGACATTTATAAACTTGTGCCTACAGTCCTTGCATCCTGTTCACTGATGAATTACACTAAGCACGCATCCTTAACATGCATCCTTAGTGAGACTAAGATCAAAAAGCATGCAAGCACATGACATAGATGGGAATTACATATACCCATTACAAATACCCATAAACCTCTTCAGCAAACTTTCTTTAGTACCATGAAGAAATTTCAGGATTTTATCCTATTTATAAGGGAATTCACTACTCTGAAGCTCAAATAAACTAGTCCAGGGACATCTTCAAAACAAACTTCACTCATTTCTGATAGTCTACAGCCAGAAGTCAGGAAGAAGTATGTTTTTTTTTTCTTTTCTCAGGACAACGACATTGCAAAAGAAGGAAATTGGTGCTAAACCACAATTTTTGTGGAACCCACTCTCTGAGTTATTACTTATAGACACCACATATACAGATTGACCATTTTCCCACCGGATACAATCTTGCAGTTCACTTTGCTTGGTGGGTGTTTTTAACATAGCTTTCATTTTTAAAATAAAGCCCTACACTGAGTAGAGCTAATGCCAGCTTTTCAAAGCTTAACAGTCACTGTCACATCAGTTTTCTTATTTCGCAGAGTCTCAAACACAGTGCTACTTTAAAAGCACAAACTGACATGTTTAAGCAATAAGCAATTCCTGAGGCCAAAGTAAGCTCACCCTTTGAAGTTAAAGAAAAAAAGCAGAACCATTTATAATGCAGCAGTGGTTCAACAGCCAAATGCATCAAATGCTATAAACTATTTCTCTAAAGAGAAATTTTTTTTCACCATACCTTAAGTGTTAGATCAGATCGCTCTTGAAGCTTGTATGTCTTGGAGAAAAGAAGTCTGATTATCCATAGTATTAGAATTCCTTCTAAAATGAGATGGTAAGCAGGAGCCTGAAAACAGGAGTACAAAAATTATTCTAAAGAGAATTCTATTTGAAGCAGTGTGACACAACCATTTTATCCCTACAAGCACACTCAGAAAAAAACCCAAAGCTGATCATCAGCTGATATATTTCTAAATCAGTTAAAATTATAACTATGTGAAAGTGGAATGTTTTGCAGCTACTACTTGTAGCTGTTAACTTGAGATTGAATGGATTTAGTCTGTTGTTCATAAACAAGGCACGTTCTAAACCCATAACTGATTTCAGTTCCACACATAATTTGAATACTGAGAGCAAAGGCAGGTAAGTCATACAGGTTGCACCAGTCAGCACCCATGAAGGCAGAACACTTTCAAAACAAGCAGAAGTATCATGAGAGCCTGAAAGTCTGTGTCATCTATACATAGTCACTTCAACCCTCCATTTGTGTACTTACAGTCCACCAGCATGGACAGCTAGTATTTTCAAAGAAAGCCAATTCTGTTCTCACAGTCAGCTTCTGTCATGTTTACAGGCACTTTGATCAGGCATAAACCAACTGAGTCACCTCAAGTAGTTTTGTCCTTGTGTCTTTTACTCTTGTGTGGACACAATAGGTGGGAATACACAAAGCAAACCAGAACACAAGAGTTGATCCAAGTTAAAGTTAGTCTCTTTGGTGCTCAGAAGGTTAAAATCAGTTTGCTCAGGCAGCACAGCTAGTTTGAAGTAGATATGGAGTTTTGGCATCAGCACTGGACACCTACTATTAATGATGAGTTTAGTTATTCCATTTCAGAAAGGCTCCTGTCTACTATTTTTAAAAGATTCAGAGTGCACGCAAACAAGTGCACTCCCTCTTCAAGTCAGGGGAATTGCTCCCACACATCAACATTTTTGGTGGTATCTGACCTGCCATCAAAGCTGAACTTACCACACATCCAGAACATAAAGTAAATTGGACACAAGCTTTTAAAACCAGTAAAGAATCCTATGGCATATCAAACTGCAAACAACAAATGTTACCTGTTGCAGGATACTTTTCAGTTTATGATACATATTAAGACACAAACATATTACGAATACATACATGACTTGTATGACATGACATCTAAAGAACACACAGTATTCTCCCACTGAGTGCTTTTCAGTGCCTACAGTTATCCTGGATTCAGTGCACTAGAGCGTGCTACCTGCTTCATTAGCTGAGCACTTCTATAGTTGGACGGCAAACCTTGCATACATGCTTAAAAAGTTACCACCGCTTGTCAAAGGAAGGGACACAAAAACACCGCCTATCATCAGGACATCCTTTTTACGACCAGGAAACAAAGCACGGGTACGAACATGCACAGCTGATCTTCGTCGGGAGGGAACTCAAGCCTAAACACTTAAACGCCGTTTCCTCCTCTGCAAACGACACTTGCAAGTTACAAACCCTGCCCCCAGTAAAACACTGTGAACCTTAAGGCTTAATGCTTTGCTACACGCCTTAAATGTCGCCTTATAAACTTGGAGAAGTAAGAATGCGTCTATATTTTCAACATACAGCCGCGGTGCAGTCACACATATTCACGATTCGGCGAGTGCAGCCCGATCCCCGCAGCACTGACCCGCACCTAGCTCCCGATTCACCACCCAACGCCGCCCGTCGCCGCCCCCGCGGCAGCCCCGGCGATACGTCCCNCCGAGCACAGAGCGCCCCCTGCGGCCGGCGCGGCCCCGGCTCCCGGCGCGGCCCTCAGGGGAGCGGCGTCTGTGGGCTCCGTGCGCGGCCGTCTCGCCGGCGTCCGCAGATCTGAGTGCTGTTCCGTGTGGCGAGTGCCGTCAGGGAGCCAGGCTACGCCGGAAAGATCGCAGAATCACCGGCTCTCAGAATCAATCAGACTGGAAGGGACCACAGCAGGCCATCAGGGCTAACATCCCTGCGCAAGCTGGGCCATCCCAGAGCGTATGGTGTGGGATTGTGTGTAGACACCTCTTGGATCTCTCCAACAAGTGAGGCTCCACAGCTTCCCTGGGCAACCTGTTCCAATGTGCAGTCACCTGCACAGTAAAGTTTTCATGTTCAGGCAGAACTTCCTGTGCTTCAGTTTCCACCCATTGCTTCTTGTCCTATTGCTCAGCACCCCTGAGAACAGCCTGGCTCCATTCTCTTGGTGTCACCCTCTTTAAACACTTACATACTTCAGTATTGACTTCAGTGTTGGCTAAATGAAATTAGCTGTAAACTGGATTTGCCTAAGAAGATAAACATGGATTTATTCATGTGTACTTCTCACAACATTTCAAACCTGGTCCAGTTTGTTGAACTTGCTGGAGTTAGCTTGCTGTTGCTTTCTCCGCACACGCAGAGGCTTCCTAAGCCCCATGCTGTCCTAGGTGGAACAGCCAGATGCTGTGCTTTGGTACCTCATCAACACAGGCTGCACTTGACACCTCTATATCTATAACTGGTGAATTCATTGCTGGAAGGAACAGTTGCTCAGATACTTGGCTAACAAGAGGAGCAACAAAAGCAAAACCTGAGTATAGTGGAAATAATGAGTAAATTCAAATAAGAGCAGAAATTACTACTTTTTTAGTCTTTCCAAAGTGAGTGGCCCTAAAAGCCAAATATTGTTGAGGAGAGAAAAATGCCGTGAAGAAAAAGAGTAGTTTTCAAAGCCTCTCCCCACAGATGCACCTGGGTGTGGGGAGGTCACTGAGTGCCTGTGCATAGCTGTGCAGAACTTGATTAACTGCCTAAAAGTCAGTGGATAGGAGGGGCAACTGGAAAGAAGACTGCTTGGCAAGTGAGGTAGCTCTTAAAGGCAATGTTTGGGAATGGTTTCACTGGAGATAAACAACTGTGGAGTGTTTCTGATGGTCCTCTGGGACAGCACAATGCAAGCACACCCCTTGGAATTTCACTCACTAGTCTTCACCATGGTTGGATAAGAGAAACCAGGGACAACAGTTGACTAAAGAGTTGATAGCAAAAACTTTATGGTCGTTGCTAGCTACAATTTTATAGTAGTGGATAGTTAAAATCAGTGAACTTCACTTTCACACTAGTTGAAATGCATAGCAGTTAATCTCCCTGAGTTTCTAAACTTAATGATATACTCATCAAATTCCAAGCTCTGCTCAATAAAGAGAAGTATGTGGTTTGAGGCTATCTGAAAAGTCATGACAGACAATAAATATCTCTTTGGCTTTTAGCTGCATGAAGACTCTTCACTGTTAAATACTTCTGTGGCATTGTGTCTTCCTGAAGTCTTGGACTCTTGGGAGGCAGCTGCTACTACCAGCCTCAAAGAATGTGTCTGGTATGCAGTCCCAAATTGCCCCCAGAAGAGTGGGTCACATGAGTTGTCTTGGTGGGCAGCAGATTAAGCCACATATCAGTTCTCATCGGATTCTGACTTTCAATATTTGACATATATATATACAATTAGGAGACTAAGAAATTGATTTTATGAAACACTGGATGAATTGTTTCCAGCATGAAATGAAGTTAATACTTCATACTTAATACTAACCCATAACTCTTCTGGCAGTGAATTCAGAACTCCTGGTCTGGATTATTGTAGTGCTGGGTCTCTCATAATAATGAGCCTATCCCTATTGCTCAGCAGTTTCATTGTTTCAATACAGGGCAACTGCTGCTAATTGCTTAAGGCTGCTTTACTTCTGACAGTAATAAAGAGAGGGAGGTAAAAGGATAAGTGCTTTGCAATAGCAGTTTATGACTGGGAGGAAAGGGGAAACGAAAAACATCTCTGGAATTAAAGACCTGATGAAAGCTATTGAGATAGTGCCCTATAGGAATTCCTGGTCTGTATGTTTCAAATTTTGTATTTCTCCCCTCCACCCCCACCCCCCACATACTCCATTTGCACAGTATTTCTAAACCACTTTTATTCTGGATCTTCCTCACCAAGCCACTCATTTTTCACACCCCACTTTGAACCCCCAGCTCAGTTCCCCTGGGTCAACACTGGCATTCCAGTTATCTGCTGTAGTTCTCTGATCACTCCAGAAGCCAAAAAATAGGACTTGGTGTGGCTATCAAGAATTTTATTTTTTTCCTAAATGTCACAGACATAGCCAGTGCCAGTAATTTTTCTGTCCTTTTTGGTCTATTCCTCTGGCTTCTTCATTTTTGCTTTGTCAAGTATGAGACAGACAATAAGAACTTCTACTGACCTGGTATCAATTGAGAAGGGGAGAATGTCATTAGGAAACGGCATGTAACTGTGAGGGGATGGTGGTACTTGCTGCCATCCTAGTTGTATTGCTGTGTTGAAGGTATGTGCATGGTAGGCAGAGAAATGTGGGAACTAGTGGAAAAAGTTCCTGAGGGTCATTTACTTCTCCCCTGCCTCCTCCAACCGCACACACAGATGGCCTTGGAGATTAAGGACATAAGGGAGTGTTTGCAACTATTCTCACACATTCTAGGTGATGAAAGCTTAATTTAGATTATTGTGGGTTTAGTGTGCCTAGTTGTAACACGTTGGCTTTGTGGTTACCCTCAAAAATTATCAAAAAAATGAAAATAAAGCATTGGGAAAGCAATCCCAAAACAGCAAGGGGAATAGCAGGATAATACTAGTTAACCTTTTTTAGTTTTTGAAACTTGATGCTCCATTGAGATGATGCTGGCAGCAAGTACAAAAACTTTCAAAGTCAGTTGAAAGCTGTCTATTAAGACAGAAATTGTGTCTCAGCTCTTAGTGGGAAGCCCAAAGATGTTGCAAGAGTATTGTGCAAGTGCCAAGGAGAACTGGAATATCCAGTTCTGTAACTTACCTGATATGTGGAGGAGTAATTGTGCACAAGGCAAGCAGAGCATGGCACAAACTTAGTGTTATCTAAATCTGTGCACCATTGCATCGCAGATGTGCTTAAGCCAAGTTCTACAGTGAATTAGTTCTTAAATAATTATTAAATTAGACAGCAGAAACCTGTCTCAGATCTCTCTGGGAAACATCTGGAGATCTCAACCTTTGACACAAGATTTTTGAAAGAATAAGAATACCTAGTGGTCAAAGCACTGGTGCATTCTAGCTAGTCCTAATTCTTCCATGGCACCTTGAACAATTGTAGTGACTAAGTGGTATAAAGTGGAAATGCTGTAACCATGGTATGCTGGCATACCATGAGGACCAAATTTAACCTCAGTTGTTTGGACTTAATGACTACTGTAACTGTGTAAGAGTGGCCAGAATCTTCATTTTAAGGTATTTTCAGACAAAGGTGGACCTTTGGAATGAAAAGCCAACTTACCAGAGAGGTGAATATAAGCATTGCAATCTGCCTCCTGTCTACACCTCTTTTCAATGTTTTTTTCCCACACAGACTTGGCAACACTGGACTGAGCACTTTAATTTCCAGTACATGGCTAAACTAGTCATCTTAAAATGAAATTGACACTAGATAGGGCTAGTTCTGTGATGACTAAAGAAAACTTATATTAGGAACTTGTAAGAGCTGCTCAGCTGGGCTGTGAGGACCACTGACAGAGCATACACTATTTAAATGAGAATGTTTGCCTTGCTGAGAACCAGTTAGCATATGTTGTGTTGCAATATTTCTTTTGCAGGGCTGGATTTTGTATCCTGTGTGGTCAAATCTCGCATATCTCTCATTCAGCACTTCAGATATATTCAGACTAGGGCTTTGCAGCCCAAAACTTTCACCTGGGTTGGTTGTTCCTACTGCAAGAGAAAGTATATATATGACTCATTTGTTTCACTCCCTCACCTCAATATGCAAGTGTATTGCTGTCTACTCTTTACTTCAAAACCTTAGTCCAATCAGCACATTATTTATTCCAAATTGTGTCAGTTTAAATCTTGTTTATTTTAGAAACATAAATACTGTATTAATAGACCATTTCAATCTTGTCTGCCTTCTTCTTGTCTGCCTTTTTACTTGTACTGAATTGACTAATTGCTGTTTCTCTTAGCATATTTGAATTGGAAATATAGCAGACATTATGAGCAGACTTGTACTCAAAACCATTTTGACATAGTTAAAACAGGTTGACCACAATGAAGTCAAGATCACTACAGCAAGAGTAATTCAGTCAAAATAAATAATGCAGCATGTTTTGAAAGGCTGTCAGCTCATCACATGTGAAATGCCCAAACCAACTAGATTCAATATGCAGAGTGATAATAAAATCATGTGTCTGCATCAGACTGACATTTTCTGGACTGAAAAGTAATTTCCGTTTTTAAGAAGTGGTCTAATGGACTAATCTGACATGAATTTTAGGTAACACATATGGCATGCATTGTATGCAAGGTAGAGCTTGAGACCCACAAGATGAGAAATAAAAACACAATTGGCGTAAATTCTAACTGTCAATAAGGTGTCCAACAGAAGCTTTGGACCAACAGGTTTGACTCCAAAGGTTCACATTCCACATATCCTTTACCTATGGTCATGCAGGCCTCCTCTCTTAAGAATGAAATTAGAAGAGAAGCAAAGGGATATCAATGCTGCATCAAATACATTTATTTACCTGAAGAATTGGACCCCAGTCTCATACAAAGTGTCTTAGAAGTTCTCCTGTCATCATTGTTTTCCATCCTTACTGTTTTGATGTAGACATTTCAAAGGAGTATTTAATCTGCTGATGCTCTGACTAAGTAAAAGCTGTCTGCTAATGCAACCCAAACAGACCTTTAGCCTCTGTGTGGTTACATGAAGGTCATGCTGGTCTGTACAAACCCCTCTACTTTTACAGCACTGCTATCCGCTTGCTGTCTTGTATAAAAGTGGGGTCTCTAGTGACTTATTTTGCAACAACAGTGGAACCATTACTTGAAGGTTTTCCTGATGCATAGAGCCTTAGAAATTTCTGCACTGAGAAACATGAAAATAGAATGTATGCAGTCTTTGCATAGATGTATCAGAGAAGGATACACTAAAAAAAAAAAAAAGGTGAGGTGAAGTGAGAATTTGATGTTCTACTCAGATACTGGTGTCTATTGAAGCAAGATAATTAATTTTTTCCCATAAGGATGCAGTGTGTATTATAGAATTCATTTGCCTGCAAAGAATAGGGAGATGAATAGGCAACTACACAATCTTGATGTTATGGGTAGGTGGCTACATCCTACTTCAGTTAAAAGAAATCTTACACCGAGACTGTGAAAGATGGTATCCATATCAGAGACAAGCTCTTTCCTGTACTGTACTGTGATTGTAAGTGTTCCCCAAAATCAGGTTTTGAGTATGGATCAGATGTAGCAAATCTCATGTGAATAGTGTGTGAATTTTTAAGAATTAAATTAAAGCAGGATTTTCAGATTAAAATGGTAATTTTTTCCTATTGATACAAAGAAATGCAATAGATACCTATCTTCCAAGACCAGTCTTAATGTTGGTTTGGATTAGGAATCACTGACAGTTCCTACACCAAAATTTGAATGCATGTTAAATTAATTCAGTTAGCTGATCATATTTAAATATTAACAACAGATTTAGCCTTCTCATTCTACTACAATTAGTTGACAACAAATCTTGGTGATGAAAAATAGAAAAAAACTACTGAACTTTTGAGGCCTATGATACTGCAGAACTCAGATCAAAACTGGGATGAAATTGTGCTCTGTGCAGTGGCTGCTTTTGTCAGCCTTAGAAAATGTGGAAAGATGGGAGATAGTTGCAGATTTTGCTGAAAGCAAAAGCAGCTTTTGATCATACCTTCATCATGGCTCATATGGCTCAATATCTGGTAGCTTCTTACATCCATGTAACATCATGGGGCATTGAAGCATTTTAGAATCACTCTGTCCTAACCGCCTCAGCCTAAATGTTTACTTCAAGTTTTAAGCAAGCTGTAAATCTTCACAAGCAATTTCCAGGAGCTTTGAGAGTAGATTCAGCTGTCTATGATAACATAATATTTTTCTCCATAATGACTGGGTTTCACCACTGAGGTATGCAGAATAATATGCTCTCAGTAACACCATTTTGCTGACTGCGGCAAGCACTGATTATTAATGCTTTCCCTGACACCCTCTCCAAATGGTGGGACTTCTTTATGTTTGTGTTATCTTCAGTTCAACTCCTTTGCTGTTTAGGTGGCTCTGCATTTTAGTGGTAACTGTGCTGGCTGCAGTTTGTGATTGTAAAACTCTTACTAGCATACTTGATTTTAGGAATAAGAGTAGACGGAAGTTTGAAAAGTTATGGAAACTTCAACTTTTTAATGTACAGTGTTTACCATGGAGTTTGCTTCCCTGAACACACACATGTAAAAATGCCTGTGAAAGAAGCAACTAAATTTCATCCCAAAAAATACAAAATATTCCTTTGCCAGATCATCATTCTTGCCAATCTACTGAAGCACAGAAAAGCATGGTATCGTTTGCAGATCCACATAATGCATACCAGAGCTCTAGTTGAAATAGTTTGTGATTATAGGTAAAACGTGTGTGCATGTGTTGGCAGAGCTAGTCTAGTCTGACAGGCAACACCTTGCATATATTTGTTACTCAGAGAGTTGCCACATAACTGCTACAAATTCAGACCAGATGTGGCTGAAAACATTTTTTAATTAATAGAGCAATGCTCTTTCAAACACTAAAATTCTTACCTGGCTTTTAAACCATATGATTTTACCTGAGCAAGGACTGAGTAAAAGCACAGTTCCCCATTCAACTGCTGTTTCATAGCCAATTAGTGGAATACAATCTCTGTTCTCCATAGTCACCCCAGATGTTTCACAAAACTAAGCAATTGTAAGCAGTTAACATCTAAAAGAAAAAATAAACAGGATAAAATGATAATGTTGGTGAATAAAGTGAGTGAGAAGCCCTCCACACACTTTCCAAACACAGAGTAGTTGCTGAAATATTTCTTTCAGAGAGATCTGAACAGTAAAGAGGAGATTGAGACAACAATGCAGTCCTTGTTAATGGGTGGATGTTAGTGCCTTTATAAGACAGAAACTTACCTTTCTGACACCTCTGAAAATCTAAGACTGCTGAAATCAGAGAAGAGTAGGTTGTTTTTTGAAGATTTCAGAATTTCACAGTGCATCATGAAACAGTGGTTTTACACTTTCACTTCTGTAAGATATTTGTGCTGGAAAACAATTTGCTGGCAGTTATTTATGCCAGCAGCTGAAGCTAGTAAGCAGTTTCAAGTGAAAAAATTGTCACAACATAGCTTGTACTCCATCTGAATATTCTCCTAATTATTCCTGATTACCCTAGTAGATTTTCCCCCCTCCTCTTGAAGAAAATGTCTTCATTTTTTTTGTTCTAATGGTAGGATATTTCTAATATGATTTCCCATTTATACCATTGTTACACTTTAAAATTCACATTAAAAATAGGACTGCTGATGTCTTAGAATGGTCTTCTGAGACATGCAGTCGACTGGAGCTCACCTAGCTTTTGCCTTTTTGATTTTGAAAGCAAGCAAGTTAGTTTTCAGTTGCTACTTCTTCTTTGCAAGTTTTATTTCTATACTACTGGGTATTATTCTGAGTGATTATTTAAAAAGATGATAGTAGTCTTAATTAATGTGTAAGATGAAACAGCAGCTTATAATCAGCTGGTCTTTGCTTAAACACAGTAACAAAATGGAACAACTGTCCAGATACAATGATTGATTTTTCCAGGAGACAGAAAAGGACAAGCAAGTTCACTATTGGGGCAGTTCACCAGTACAAAAGAGTGTGAGGTGAGAGCTCACTTTCTCCAACTATTATCAGTAACAGAAACCACTGATTGATCAAATGCAAATAGTTGATTCTTTGGGGGAGGCAAAAAATTTGGAGAAAAGTCTCATAAATGGTCACCCTTGGAAAGGATACTTTCTGCTAAACTTCCATACAAAGAAGCTGATCAACTCTGCCAGCTCTGTTGATTGCTATCAAAACCAGAAAGTAAAGTAATCCAATCATTTTAATTCCTCCTAGGCTTGTCACATTTTTCCAGTTATAAAACAGTTATGTTTTACCAAAACCAGAAAACAACTGAAAACACTTAGAGGTACTTCTAAGCAAATCATAGTTCCTTCTGTACCTGTAGGTAAAAAGTCTTGGTGTGATTCATTGGAATGTGTTTGTAGAAAGAAAAGAAAGACACTAGTTAGTTAGAATATGTGGCATTTGTCTTTAAGTAGTGCCTGAAAATTCTGTGTTCAGTTTTGTGATGCTGTAATATTACCCATGTTTCTTTCTGCTCTAAGCACAGCTGGTGAAAGAAGAATCACACATTGTTTAATTGTCAATAGCCTTATCATGAAATGGGTGGCTTTTGCAATAGGAGTTTGTACAGTCATTTCATATTTCAAGGCTTTTTGTATATGGGTCCCATCAGGAAATGAGCGAGACAATAAGAATTTGGAATTGTGGCACCAGCATTCCCAGACACATTTTTTTATTCCATACGGAGAAAAAAATGCTTAAAACCCATTTGCTGTAATTACAGTACATTTTCCAAGTGATTTTTCTGTTAAATATTTTGACCAAAATCGGACATATATGGCCAGCTAGAGAAACAAGGCTTTTCACTCCCCCCCTTCCCTGCCTTTAACCACACATATGTTTCCTCATAGAGAAATTTGAGCAAAACGTCTGTACCAGGTTTTGTCCCTAAGACTGCAAAAGTACATTGCAGGATTTGAAAGAACATCATTATCGGGTAAATCCTGAGAACTCACCAACAAAGCAACTTTTGATGAGTGCTGTAGATGTCTATAAACCCACTAAAGTAGCTCTAGCAGCTAATATTGGTTGTCTGAAATCACGGACACAAGAGGATTACTCTTGCTTCCACTATCTTGGAAGAGCTGTAGTGTCCTGGTATCCAAAATGGAAAACTTATGCTTACTGAAGTAGTACACGCTTGGAAATTAATTTAGCTACCCTCAAAAGTGCAAGGTCAAGTAAAAGACATGAAATACAAACTTTTCTAGTTTTTGTACTTGCTTTCTGATTTGGATCCATAATCTGCCAAAACCAGGATGTGACGGTGGATATTTAGGGGACCAACTACAAAAATTCAGGTTCTGTATTAGAGATGATTTGTATTTAAATACCAGCCAAGGAATCCCTGAGAAGAAGATTGATTCATTATTTTTTGTGGTAAATTGGAAAAGTTACCTAAGAATAATCCTCCTTTTTGTGTGTGTGTGTGTGTTTGTTTGTTTGTTTGTAAGCATAAAGTAAAAACTGACTTGAGATTCACAGAATTTTGGTATTTTCTCCTGGTCCTTCAGTCTTTCATTTACACAAACATAGAAGCAACACATTTTTCATATTCCCAGGCCTTTGTGAAAAAGAGTGAACTAAAAATGTTACAGCGTTCTGCAGATGAGAACTGTTCATGCCATTTCACAACTAACCTTTTTTACAAATGCAAAGTGTTGGGCACAAGGGGACATCTGCTGCCAGCAAGGGGCAGTGCACTGAGGGCGTTCGAAACTTGAGTTAATGCAACGGTGTTGAAGGAAAGTAAAAGTACCAGAGGTCATTACCCATTGCAACTAAATTATTTTTAATGTATAAGTATCTTGTGTGGCATTGGTTAGCAGTCCTGAGCCAAGCCAGTACCTAGAAAATACATCAGTGGGTAAAAGGCAGCAGTAATAATTACATTCTTTTAAAAAATATGGAAAATACATCAAAGTGATAGTCAGGGGAATTTTAGATTGGGGCATAGTGATATTTATTCCTGATATTGTGTCTGTTTTTAGTTGTGTAATTTTCATAACACACTGTTATGTTTGTTTTCCATTTGGAAAATCCGTACCTCACTATCTGTCTTTAAACAGCTGCTGAAGCTTCTTTCAAACATACATTTCTCTAGTTTTATGGTGTTTATCCTTTGTAAGCTAAGAAAATGCTTTTCTTATCAGTAAGAGTACTCCTAATAATAGGGGCATTTTACCTAAAAGTCAAGAAACAATGTAATGTAAAGACAAAACTGAAGTGTTAAATACAATTGTGCTGCTTGCATCTGTCATAAGGATTTTTCAAATATCTTTTAACTTCCAAGTGCAGCACATCATCAGTGTGTTTGCTATGACAATTACAACACCATCTCATGCATTTTGTTGATGAAAATACTGTGGCAGGAACTGTTCAAGCTCAGCTAGCTAAAGCAGTTTCAGAGAAGGCCAATCAAAATAATCACAGGTTTCATAAAATATGTGAAAAACATACCAGAGCTCTTAACTACATGATCTGTCTCTGTTTAAAGAAAACTAACAAAAAATCCCAACCAACAAACCAACCAACCAAAAAAACCACGGAACACAAAAGAGTGTAGGAGAAAGTTCAGGACATCACACATCCCCTATTTTCTAGACCTGTAAGATTGCATCTGTGCTTAAGTGTATTAATGACAGAAAAAAAAAAGAAGCATACACCAGAGATTTAGGCTACCATATGCACAATACACAGATCTTAGCCTTAACAGTGCTCAGAAATGGAACGTTTCCCTGCTTGGTGCCTTGCACCAAGCATGTGGATTATTGTGTCTCTGGTTTCCACCTGAAACTCCAGGTATTGGAGCTTTATCTCTGACACTCCTGTGGATGGGGTAATACCATCTCCCACCCACAAGGTAATACTGCATTTGCACCTGGGAGACCCTTGAGGTGTGGTCTGCCACCCACCAAGGGAACATTGCTGACTTGGTTTGTCAGGATGAGCCTAAACAAATTTCACTTTTTTGGAGCAAAGCTCTGATAAGATGATTTCGGGGCCACACAAAACCTCACCCCAACAATAAAAGTAAACCATCTTGAAAACAAACTCTTTACAGCACATTTCCTCCCTGGGGGAAGAATGAAAGTACAAACAACATATGGTAGATGTTAGCCATGCTCTTTTAAGCCCTAGCAGAAGCTCAGACAGCATGGGAATAGGTGCTGAGTGAGAACACACAAGCAGTAGAAAAGTAGTCTTCTCTAGGTAATTTCTGAGGGGGGTTGCAAGGTGCTGAAATGGAAAGACACGATGATGTTGCAGAAAATTTTTATGCTGGGATTGTAGAGAAATAGACTGTTGAAGGGGGAGCTTAACATGTGGTGAATAATCCATTATCTGGTTTTTATTATTCAAGTCATGGCAGTTGGCCCTCAAACATTTATTAGCTTTTTAACGGATTTAAATTTAGTATAAACTAAAGGTTTCTCTTGGTTTTCATTGCTGGGCTTTCTGAGGGAGGAGTTAATTTTTTTCAGGAGTAGAAGAGGTTGGATGTTTTTGCTTTTAGCATTATTGATCTGTGTTCAAGTCAAAGAATTAGCAAATATTTTATCTGGTGAGGAAAAAAATTGCAGTTGTCAAATTTTGGTTTTGATATTGAGTAGACACCAGACGGAAAACCAAATTATAAGTCTGGGCCCAGTTTTGGGGGTTTAGACAGTAAAGACAGATTTCCATTCTTATGAAACTTGCTTTATATTTTCTCATAAGTCAGTAAACATGAATGTCCTAAAGCAATGAATATCCCCCAAGGGATTATCTCTTATTCTTGCTCAAACTGCTGATTATATTATGCTGTTGAGGAATTTTTCTATCAGAGTTTAAAAATGAAAAACAAATAATGGATGGAGAAAGATCAAGCCAGAAAATTTTAAGTGCTAACATTATTACACTGGAAAAAATGTCATTCCTGCATCTGATACACTGTCCTACATTCTTCCTGTGACTAGTCACTCATTCCTGACTGTCCTGCTGTGAAGAATGCTGTCTTAATCATGAGGTCTTCCCTCCCTTCTCTGCTGTTCAATGTTTCTACCCTTTGTGATCACCACTCACGCTCTCAGGTTTAATACAAATGTCTTACTACAGTTTGCTCCCCTCATGAAAAGCTCATTTTGCATATATGTATATCTTCCAGCTGACTAATTACTTTTCTCTTTGACCTCCTGCAGAACATTAGCCCAGAACATTTTAAGCAATTTCTGCATTTAGTTATACTGTGAGCAACACTGCTTTGACTCTATTTTTTCAAGTCCTTTAGAAGTGGTGCGAGTATGTCCAACCCAGTGTTTCCTAAAAGCACCAAGTTATAGCAGTACTAATCTTCGTTATTGGATATTACATATGCGAAGCAGTGACTTAAAAATGTGTTTCGCTAGGGACAGTTTTTTATGCTTAATACAAATCTTTTATTGTTGTGCAAGAGCTCTGTAAGAACAGAACACCTTGCTGTTCTGTCCCAGATATATCTTAGGTGACCACTGCTGAAGTGTCTGTTGCTCCTTCCCACAATATTATTTTACAGCATGAAGAAAATACCAGTAGCACTAAATTTAAACCTATCTTGGCTCGAAGTTATACCATAATGTCAAAGGATACCAATTCAACTTAAATACAGAAATATTTACATCACTATGGATGTTGCATACATACATAAAAATACAAACAAAAACAATATTGTACAAAAGGGGAATTACTAAGTGGCAATATCCCATTGTCAGAGAGTGTGAGTAGAAGTGAAAATCCTTGGTTAAAGTACAAAAGGTGATGTGTGTAACTCAGATCTGAACTACATTGTCACCTTACAAGGGCAGAACATGAGGTTTCCTTGTACATTTACCATGTGTATGTACACAGATCAGCCAGGGAACTGCAGATGTATCTGTTTCCTTACCACTTAACTGTCCTGGGTAGTCCAATAGGAAAATTCAGGTAAGTTTTCTGAACTGTTTTGTAGCAGTGATTCCATAGGAAATTAACTCCAGATATTTTTAAAAAGTCAAGTCTCAGATTGTATTAAAAGTTTGTGTCTTTGAATGCAACATCCATAGTGATGTAAATATTTCTGTATTTAAGTTGAATTGGTATCCTTTGACATTATGGTATAACTTCGAGCCAAGATAGGTTTAAATTTAGTGCTACTGGTATTTTCTTCATGCTGTAAAATAATATTGTGGGAAGGAGCAACAGACACTTCAGCAGTGGTCACCTAAGATATATCTGGGACAGAACAGCAAGGTGTTCTGTTCTTACAGAGCTGAACAGCTTGCTTCCCCAGGAACTAGTTTGCCATAACCACATTTTTTTCTTTACACAAAGCAAAATAACTGTCTCTACTTTGCACAGACCTTTGATTAGCTTAGTATGGCAGTCTGGTCATAGCAAGAATCTGCAAGTACTGCAAAATGCAAGGAGTTTTGTACAAACATGAAACAACTTTGTTTCCCCTTCTAAGTTTCCAGGGAGAGCATCTTCTACACTGTACCATCATAGCGTGTTTTTGCTAGTTAGGCAGCTGCTGCTCTGTGATGACTTCAGTTATAGGGACCAGTCTGTCTGTCTCCACCACCCTGTTAATTATGTTCAGCAGTTTTCACATTGGCATCTTAGATTGCTACCTGTTTGGGGCAGGGATCAGCTGTCTTTATTTGGGGGTCTTGTCTAGTTATATTATAAGGAGTGTGCAGCAAAGAACTGTTGTGCAGTACAGAAAAATATCCAGGGAAAGTTGTTAAAGGATCAGCAGTTTATAGCTGTTCTTGAAAGACAGGTGAACAAGTTAGGCATCTGTGGGCATTTACACATGTAAATGAGAAATAAGTTTTTCTTTCGAAAATCTGGAGTCAGGATTTCAGATGATATAGACCTTTTGCTGCAGTGACTAAAAAGAGAATTTCTAAAAGCTGTTGTCTCCCTTATCGTCCCAAATGTAAGGGCTGGCAATTAAGAAAGTCAACATGCTCTATGAAGGCTCTGATTGTCATGAACCACCACCTCATTTTATGTGTTGACCCACTTTTTTCCAACTCTTCTTTATTTTCCTTTTACTGAACATCTGGGAAACCCACTGAATATCATGCAACTTCAGTGATATAAGGAGAACTCCAAGTATTTCTTAAGAGACTTAAATTACTTTTTATAAAACTGAATTTTATCTTACCAATATACTTAATTTTATCCTGACAATACACTCTCAAATATCAATTTTGTTGGAAGCTATGGCAGAACTGGTCATCACCCTTTTTTCTATGCTAGTCAAAAATGCACACCCAGCTGCTGCTGAACTTCTGTGTATTAAAATGATTAGTGTTGTGTAGCCTTTACTTCCTGGACTGAAAACTAGTGGTTCATTCCTCACCCCATGTATGTATTTCAGCCAACATTCACCTGTGGAAGTTGTGGCTAATTTAGTTATTCTGCTGCAGTATAATCTACCTGTGTTCATAAGTAAACACACATCTAGGTGTGAATTACTAAAATGAAGAATGAAGTAGCTGACAAGCTAGAAAGGGTTGTGCTACCCAGTCTAATCTAAACAAGTGACAATGTCAGGAGCAAATAACAAGGTGTAAAAGCCTTCAGTGAAATGAGCAGACTCTAAATTCAGTTGTGCAATATTCACAGTCTTTCTTGAAGTCTCTCTTGAAAACTTCTGCAAGGAAAGATGTAATTAGGAAATTATTATAATGATCTAATGACATTGTTATCTCCTATTTCTATGGTTACTTCCTAGCTCAAAGAGGAAGACAGTGTTACGGACAAGTAATAACCTGCATGGGCATTGACAGTTGACATTCCTGCCTTACAAGCTTTCAAGCTTGCTGATTCAAACCTGCTAAACTCATTCACCACTCACACCAGTAGTACATTAGCTTTTTGTTGTTGTTATATTTCTTCTTATGATTATGCATTCTACCTCAATTGTATTTTAAGCTATATTAAAAGAGGTTGATCTGGTACTGATAAAAAATTAACTAGAATTATCAGATCTGAGCAGAATTACATATTCTCAATTTCAGTCACTCAAATATTTATTTCACTGATCTTTTCTTTCTTATAACCCACTCTGTAAAACAACAGTGATTTGATTTAATTACCTCAGGATTAACGAAGCATTTTTCTATAAAATTGGTGTGGTAATTTTTGCCACTAGAGAGCAGATTTGCACTATAAAGAGTAAAGCATCCTCAGCAGAGATGTCAAAAGTCTAGGGACAGCCTCCTATGACTAGAACCTGGTAATATGCATATATTAATATCTTCTTCTCAAAGCTTCCCTGATTCCTCAAATTCTTCCCTGATTACTATAAATTGCTCCTTTCAGAAACTATAATGTTTGAAAGTTATCTGTGTTTAGGGACTTCAATGAAATTCTACGATTCTCTTCATGCTAACCTGAAATTCGGGACAGAACTAAACATTAGTTCATACTGTTTCAAGTATACTAGCCTGGTAAATGTGGTGTGAACTGATGGAAAATAATTAGCTCAGATTAGTTTGTGTCTAATTCTTAAATGTTTCACTCTCTTAAATCACCTTTCCTTTATTTGGACATTCTATTAAGGGATATTTAGAAACAACCTGGAAACACCTTTCTGTGCTGAGGTATTGTGAAGTACCTATGGTGGGGCAGGGCAGGGCTCTCACAGTCTGTTTTCAAGTCTTCTGACTATCTAAAAGGAGCAAGGACTTTTCAAAAGTAGATAAGGAAAGCTCAGAAAACCTGTTGGCTGTCCAAATACACCACAAAAGTGTAATATTCAGGGGTAATTCTGAGTCTGTTAAAATCAGTAGTTGTGCTAATGCTTTGACAAAATCGGTGTAAACCCAAGATTTATTGTGAGGCAAATATCCTTACATGTTGCATCCTTCAATTGAGATCAGTTGATAGATATCCAAAGTGATATTTGCTATATAATTCCTATATACTTTGTGATACTATTTTGATGTTTATTTTGTATAAAAATGTGTGTTTTAAAACACCTGAAGATATTTTTCCTGCTTCACTAGCACAGCATGGAGAAAAAGTGCTGCTGAACAAGGTCACCAACTGACATCGTCAGTGTGACAACCAAGATTCATGGGCCAACAGTGATTTATCCTTTACATATTCCTATATTAGGTAGTACATATTCTTTACATGCAGTTTCCTAGCGGGGTTAGAAGCCCAACATGCAATATCCTGTGGTGACACACTGCAGGACACCTGAAGAACTTCAACAGTTGATATTTTTTCTACTCAATTTTCTTTGCTGTGTTCTGTCAACTCAAATACATGTACTGTTGATAAAAGACAGTACTATAGCTCTGAAGATTTACAGATAGAGATATATTTTTTAATATATAGATAGATAGATTTTTCTTATATAGAAAATATATCTATATAAGAGAATGTTTTAAGTCTCCTATGATGTCATTTAAGATTACCTTATAAATTCTAAGATGTACAGAGATTCTAGCCCATGTAACAGTTGTGTAGCTCTTTGTGAGGTGTGGCTTGAATGTAAAGAACAACAAAAATTTCAAATTAAATTCTAACCACCTCTAAGTTATGTGACAGATCCCTTCTGTGAGGGGATTGAGAGAATATTTATTTCACTTAATCTTGTTATACTCAAAAAATGGATGAACATATTCTTGGATGTTCTCACCATGTGCTTGTTCTGTGTTTTGGCTGAAGCTACAGTGGAAAAACAAATTAAACTGAGATGTGTAAAGCATGACGAGGAAGAGGAATTCAAATGTGTGTCCTCAGAAAACTTCAAACAAAAGGGCTTATGTAACTCAGATATTCTAAATGCTGCTGCCCTGCATCCATTCTGCCAACTATATGCTCATTATTCTTGCCTTTGGGATATCCGCTTGCTACTGGAGAAAAAAATGACAGGGAAGAGAAGACGTATCTCTCTATTGCCCAGGAAGATGCAATATGTTGGCTGCTGTAATGTACATAGCAATTATGTAACTGCTTTTTAAATATAATGGTTTAATGATATCCTAATATCATCTGAGCATGGTTGAAGGTTCCTATGAGTAAAAGAGCAGAATGGTGAAATCCAGTTCTCTTCAGTGTTTCGGAAAGGAGATGAGAGGACGATCACATATGGTTTGATCTTGTCATATGAGGTGCAATGATATGATGTCTCATTTGCTTTCTTCCTAAACAATCAAGTAATATGTTCACTTTGTCATTCCATGTAGTTTATTTCCCTAGATCTTCTTTGTAAAACACCTTAAAGTTTCAAATATACTAGTAGATGCCACTGTCCTAGTCTAGCAATTTCTCCATCTGTGACAGGGATCTGAGCATTCTGCAACCAGCACCAGCTGCTCACAACCATAACACTTGCTTATGTTGCCTTGATGATGTCCTCTAGGGTTCACTGAGAGAAGAACTGGACTCTTCAACAGCTGCTGGCAGAATCCAGCTCAGCAGCTCAGGTCCTAGCTGCTTCTATTCCTTTAAGGCAGTTACATCATTATAAACATTAAGTAAGGAGAGAAGCTTCAGCAAAATTTGTGCCTACTATGTCTAACTTAGCTATGTTAGGACTCTCAACTGGGTGTACAGGGTATGGTTTAAGTATAATTCTTTGGTTAATTGCCATATATACTTCTGTGCTACAAGGAAGGCAGAAGTTGGTCCTAAGCATAACCAACTCACCAAAAACCAGTTCATCAGAAACCAATTGTTGTCTTGAAATACTTATCACAGTATGAAAGTGTGTTAGGTGTAAGTCAAAGTAGTATTTGTTTGGGCACAGATAAAGTTAGATTTACGGTGCTGAGTAGGCAGTGTATTACTGGGCTTAATTATAATTACAGTATGTGCCACTACCATTTCTTCCCCACTTTATCATTAATGACAAGAAAGTGGGACCAAGAGAAAGTGTTCTCTGATTGGTGGTTTTATAACTGTAATTCTGTTTATTGCCATCCACACAGTGGGAAATTCTGATTTCTCATATTGCATCAGAAAAAAAAGGAAGCAAAACACAACTTCCTCCTTCTTTAGACTGTCCAGCTGAATTTCCCAATATATGCTGCTTTGCAGAAGCTAATATGCTAAGCCTTATGATTTACTTCTGTTGACAGAGTACAGCATTTTTTTTAAGGCTGATAGGAGTCAGAATGTATCTTCTACCATTTGATTGAACAAATTCAGCCTAGATCAACCGACTATTTAGATATTTACATATACAGCCTAGACAAGTAGGTTGTTACACAGGGTGATGCTAAACACTGAGAAGCAGTGGATCATGGAAAGAGAACCAGCATGTGCAGTAAGTTGTGAAGCTACCAGGAATTCTTGCTGCTCTTCCTTCTAATCCATTTGCAACTTTTTCTGTCCTCCTTTAGTGTAGTTTTCCTCCTGTTTAGCATAGAAATGCCAAGCTCATACACCCACAGATTCTGGAAAAATAGATCTTTAACTAGTCAGAAGCTTCTGCTTATTGCAGGAAAATGGGGTTTCTTCCTGTAGTGTCAACTTTTGCTATTCCAGAATCATCTTTGAGATTCAGGAAGAAAATAGTAGGGGCTATTTTAACTGTTGAAATGTTAATCAAGAGCTACCATCCAGTGACGTAGTTCCAACTGAGAACAGTCTCAAAGTATTTCTGATTCTTTCTAATAGCCCTGCTTTTGCTATGTGCCAGAAATTTCTAGGAATACATCACCGTATTGACTTTGTGTCTCTGTCTTAGGACATACAGTTTCACAATGTGAAAGAGTATGTTATAAGTCTCCTAATAATGGCACTTTAAAATTATAATTCTGGCATTTTTCATGGAGTAGTACTTTTCAAGAGTATCTTCAAACAGGAGCTAATATTAAATAATCAACCCAAGACACCTTGATGTATTTCTAGCGTTAAGATGCCAAACTGCAATGACAGACTGGCAGTACTATATAATTATGTACAAATACTGAAATGTATTAAATATGTTATAGATGTTCAAATTAAATAGGAATAGATAAACTTAAGTTAATATTATTCATGCAGATTCTTTAGGCTGGTTGAAGATTGTCATGTGTTCTCATTTCTTAAACTAGGGAGGACTGCAGTAAAAACTTAGGTAAGGATCCCAGTAATTTTTGCTGCCTCTCCTCTAAAGGCCTTCAGACTTCAAGCATAGTAAATAAGCATGTTTAGTGCAATACTACTTCCTTGCAGTACTGATGACTTTTTTTAACTTTATATTCATGTTAGATAAAAGAAGATTTTTTGTGTATGTGATACTGCTTTTCATTGCTGTGCAACAATTACCACATGAGCCTGAAAGTCAGGAGAAAGAGGTTTGATTCTCAACACAAATGCATATTTCCAAGTGTCTCAATCTCAATTCTCTTTCAGAGAAGTGCAAGTAATTTTATTTCTCTGGTGTGATATGTCATAAGATTTTGAGGTGCTCACATCTTGAAGAAGCAGCAAAAATGTTTAATATTGAATGCACAATTTTAATATTTGCACAGAAGAACTTGCAAAGGAAGGATCATTATTCTCTCTCTACTTTGCAGATGTACAAGGATGTTGAAATGACCCTCCTATATTAATGTGAGAAGAAAAATACCCATACACAATATATTTCCTAGAAACTTTCTTAGCATTCATAACATACAAAAACAAAACTGTAGTTTTGTTTATCTGACATACCAGATATTAACAGCAAATATTAACCAAATAGTAGCAGCTGTATTTCTAAAATATTTCTATCCTAGGACAATTTCAAATAAAGAAGTAGTGTTTTCTGACAATACAAGCAGTCATATTGCTAACACACTTCTTTTAATTCACTATTTACATATTTATGTGAGCTTAAAATTATATACATTTTCCTCTGAAAATAGAATCTATGCCATTGTTTTGCTCTTAGACTTAAACAATAACACAGTATTGAAGTTATTTGGTTCTTTCCGTAGAGCTAATGAACTCCTCAGATGTCATGGTCTTTTTCCTTTGAAGATAATGGAAGAGTTATTTTTAAACCAGTAAGATAATTAAAAAGCACTGTGAACATCCTTTCAAATTATTCCAGTTTAATTTGTCCATATAATTTCTCTGTTTTTTTTATCACTTGTTAAAGACACATGATTTACAGTATTTATTATTGCTGCTTTTGAAGAAATGCATTAGATTTCTGAAAGTGATTGCATGAAATAAAAGACCCTCTTCCTCTTGGAGTTCATTCATCACGAGAACATAAGTCAAAAAGAGTTTTCTTCTTTTAGACACCTGTTATAATGTCCATGTGTCACAGAGTCAGTTCTTTGTCTTGCCCAGGTGACTTTGTTCAGAAAAGACCTTGGAGGAAGGGCGAGTCTCTACATGGGTAGCTTTGAGTAAGTCATTATAAACTTGTGCTGAGGCACCTAAGTAAATGTAAAAAAAAAAAAAAAAAAGAAAAAGAAAAAGAAAAAAAGTCCTGCTGGGTGTTAAAGTCCTTTACTAATGAAATGGTTTACATATGTGCAGTGTGAATGATTCACTATCATGATTATGCAAATCCAGGAAAGATAAGAGATATGCTTATTTTCTTGCCATTGAGCTATTTGAACCAGAGATCTCAAATGTTTTAGCTTTTTGGAGAATCCATAGCTCTATACTTTAGCTCTTGATTGCATTTTAAATAAGACATATATAAACAGCATGAAAATCCACAGCCACCTTCATCTGAATGCTGTGTGAGTAAAAAGCTGACCTCACTTGGATGTTTTCAGAATTAAATACTTTGAAAATAGAACATGCATTCAAGAGACATACTAGTCCCAATGGCTCATCTGGTGTGTTGAAAAGAACTGGGAAGACTGACCTGGTAAGGTTGTTGAATGTAGTATTTGGAGTTTATGGCAAATTGCAGGGCCAGTCCAGCTGAAATCCTTGGTTATAGGGAGGTCCATCTTCATATCCCCACCACCGTTCCATAGCTCTGAACTTCTGAATTGTCAAAAAAAAATGTTCCTAGTCCTGTTTACTTCCTCTGACAAGCACAGACAGCAAATGGGTGAAGTGCAGCATAGCAATACAGCCAAATACACACCAAACCAGGATGTTCATTGTAGGCATCAGTGAGGAAGAGGATTCTGCCAACGCAAAAGCAGTGAATCTGGTATGGGTTGTTGGTGCAGCTTTCTCTTACTGAAAGCAGTTTTGGTGAAAATTGTCATCAAAAAGCAAGAAATATGGGACCAAATCCATTTCTGTAGATCCTGGAAGATCAAAATAATCATGACAAACTGAATTCAGAGCATTCTTCTTCCATCTTGTCTGGTGCTGCCACTAAGCATGGCGGAAAGTTCTATTGCCATAAGAAAGCACAGGACGGATCACGGCTGATAGTCTAATCCTGGTTGTGAAAAGCTTTGGATTATGGTTCCTCTTTCCAAGATCTAGGAATTTTTTTACTTGGTTTAATTGGGATTTTTGTTGGTTTGTTGGTTTGGGGTTTTGGGGGAGAGGGACTGAGTGTCATTTTATGTTTGTTTGTTTGTTTGTTTGTTTATATGTCTGCTTATTTTGTTTTTAGAAATGTTTAGTCCAAAATCAGGTTTTAATGTTAAATTGTTCTATGAAGGAGAAAGTAAGCTTGAAGACATGCTAGAGTCTTGATGTGTTCCAGAGCAACTAAGAACTAAGTAGAATTTTAGCTGACAACCTACTTTTCATAGTTTGTCAGCTATTAGGGAAAAAACAATAGGATCATCTTTGCATCCTCTGACCTACTCCTTTGAGAAACTATAAAAAGTATTATTTTATTGCATTGCAGACTGGAAGCCCTTCTTCTTTCTTGAGTTCCAAATCGTGTGGGGTTTTTGGCAGCCTTCCATCCTGTGCTGGTTTTGAAAGGATATTTGACTGAAATTTAATTTTGTCTTGCAGCAGCATTTAATTAACCTTTGTGCCTCTGAGATTAAGATTTCAAACTGGCAGGAAGTCTGTTATCTATCTCAGGTTTCACAAGTAATTGCTAAATGGAACTGACAAAATACTCCATCAGAATACTTTCAATTTTGGTAGAAATCTGTGAGGAACTCTTCATTACTAGTAAATCTGTAGTGGCAGTAACGGGTAAAACAAACATAACCATCTCAGATCATTTGTTCAGATTCTACTGATGACTCAAACTCTTTTCCTACACAGAATGAAGTCAAGATTATTGGCTAAACTACACAACCTTTCCCACCAGGCACAGTATTGTAAGTGCTGTTGAAAGCATAATCCACAGCATAAAATACTGCAAGGAACATGGCTGCCTCTATATCCCTTATTTATTCTAGCCAAACCGCATAAAAGGATGGATTAAAATGCTGAATCAAGATATTCCTAAATTATGTCATTATTATGTTATAGACTTGTCTCAGCAAAGATGACTTAGCATTTTAATGGTGAAATAATTTCCTAAATTGCAATGTAGCTATAGAACATGACATAGATTGCCCAGAAATTACAGTGGAAAGCAGAAGGCATGAGAAGTGATGCAACTATTTTCCTTCTCCAGGTTTCTCCCTGGTTTTTTTGTTTGATTGGTTTTGGCAGTCTCCCAAGAAGTTTCTGTTCAGCTAAACACCAGGTACTTAGCTGCCAGTGTGCAAACTTCCCTCCAGTGACTTCAGGCTCCATCTTTTCAAAAACTCTGAGGTCAACAGTCAGCTGCTGATCTGGGTGGCAATTCTGCAAACCCAAATGGATTGTGTCAGCCATAATGGAGCCATTCCAGACAAACCATGTTTTAATAGATGGGAATCTGGCTTGCATAGTAATTCTTTTTACTGTAGTATTTGTGGAAAGTGTCAAGAGAAAATGAGAGAGTTCTTGTCTGAGAAGGGTTTCCTTTGTTGCCTAGTACAAACATATGAAGGAAATAAGTAACAGGACCCATTCTTTGCCTCAGCTGCAGCACCTCTATGTCCTGCTTCAGGGCAACAACAGAAATAATCACAGAATAGATTAATTAATTCCTTCTAAAAAGAGATTTCACTAAGGACTTTATTCAGTCAGATAAAGATGATTTATCCTTAAATTTATATATTGCTTCTTTTCCCTGCAAAAAACATCTCAGCACACACATTCATATAAACTTTCAAGGTATCTGTCTGCCGGTCATAGTTTAGAACTAGTACTCCCCAACTGAGTACTCCCCTTACTGAGACCCTCCAAACCACTCCATTTCTCTCACTCCCCTGCTTCCTCTTTCCTTCCACCTGCAGCAAACTGGAGAGAACTGAAAGCCCAAAAGGCAAAGATCACAGGCCGAAGTAAGAGCAATTTACTGGAAACTGGTATGAGAAAAGTAACAGTAACAGCAACAGCACTGATGACAGAGGGAACAAGAAATTAAATAATTCACGTGGAAACCCTCCAACCATAGACAATACCAGATGCTCCCTCCAACATGTTTTCTTGACCAGACCAGAACCCCTTTTCCCTGGACAAGAGTCCCTTTCCTCTGTCCTTGACAAACATGTGATGTGGTATACAAAAACGTTCAGGTTCTAACCATGCCCACATCTGCAAAAAATTAATCCTGTCCTGGCCAGAACCAGGACACTGTCTCAAGAAGTTGTAGCAATATTAAAAATAAGATTGTGTTTCTTCTTCTTAAAAAATAATGTGTTATTCTATCTAGGATATTCAATGCAGAACCTAGTGTATGCAAGGCTTATGACTTGTGCTTATGTACATTGTCAGATTACTAATCTGCAGAGATCCTTTCTGAATCAGACATAAATTAGTTAATTCTCTTTTTCATGACAATGGAGAACTTCTCATTGCACTGATCCGGCAGCATGTTATTTACGTAACTTCTGCTAGTAGTGGTTTAAAAATGCTTTTTCTCCAGATCCATTGACATAACTTGCAGGGACCTGAAGTTATTGCTGGAATACAGTGTAAAAAACTGCAGGCACTCAGCCTCAGTGTGTAGATTTTATGTACCTCTTGAAGGTGCATTTTACACTAAATTTGTTGTACTTGGAGCATCAAAGCATTCCTAATCACCACACTGTTCCCTTCAAAGGCCAATTTGCAACATGTAAGCCTGGGAGTCCTGCAACTTGTCACCCTCAGTGTTCATTGTTTTGCAGCAGATCTGAGTGGTTTGATGTTGCTTAGACTTATTTAGATGTCTTTTTACCACAGTTTACTTTTTTTTACAAGTGTCTTTTGGCTTTCCAAGAGTAAATCAGGGCAATTGCTACTGTCTTCTCAAGTTCTGTAGATCACAATCTGATCTACAAAGAGCAATTTGCCGCATTCATGTCCTGCTTTATCATTCATAGCACACTAGTTTTTCCCCACTAGTCACATAATCCAGGTGTCATTAAAATCTGCAAATGTTCTTTCTTAATGAAAACAAAGAGAATAGCACCTGTTGGGTTACAATTGTGTGTTCCTTATTTTCAGATACTTCTTAATACATATAATTCAGGTGGGACTTGAAGGGATACTAAGTCTGCAGATGGAAGGCAGAGACCTTGACAAATCAGAGGGCCGGACAGTCACCGACCATATGAGGTTTAAAGAGGTCCAGTGCCAGATTCGGCACCTAGGATGGGACAACCCTGGATGAACAGACAGACTAGGGAATTAGATGATGGAAAACAGTGCTGCAGGAAGGGACCTGGAGGCCCTTGTCTAGGGCAAGTTGAATTTGAGTCAGCAGTGCCCCCTTGGTCAGGAAGGCCAGCTCTGTCCTGAGGGGCATCAGGCACAGCATCACCAGCTGGGCAAGGGAGGGGATTGTCCTGCTCTGCTCTGCACTGGGTTGGCCTCACCTTGAGTGCTGGGGGCAGTTTTGGGTGCCACAATATAGAGAAGATACAAAGGTATTAGGAGCAAAGAAGGGCAACAAAGATTCTGAAGGGTCTCAAGGGGAAGCTGTATGAGGAGCAGCTGAGGTCACTTGGTCTGTTGGAGAAGAGAAGACTGAGGGGAGACCTCATTATGGTCCTTTCCATTCTCACAGGGGTGGGTGAAGGGGCAGGCACTGATCTCTGTGGTGAACAGTGTCAGGGCTTAAGGACATGGCATGAAGCTGTGCCAGGGGAAGTTTAGGCTGGATATCAGGGAAAGGTTCTGCACCTAGAAACAGGCTCCCCAAGGAAGTGCTCACAGCATCAAGCCTCACAGTGTTCAGGAAACATTTGAGCAATGTTCTCGGGCACATGGTGAGATTCCTGGGGTGTTCTGTGCAAGTCCAGGAACTGGACTTGTGAGTCCTTTCCAACTCAGATTATTCTTTGATTCTATATATTTTTACTGAGTTCTTTATTGTCTCTTTCACCTTTACCTTACATGACACTAAGGTCTGAAAACTGGCGTTGTCCAGTTTGAAAACCACTCTGATAATTGGATTCTTTAGTGATTTCACTGAGACACAGATGGAAGCTTAAGAAATAGAAAATGGAAAGAGCAAATTGGAAGCCCTTTACCAAAAAATTATTTAAAGTATCTAAATAGTGAAACTAATAGGTAAGAAATACCTTTTTCCTAAATCTCTTTGTGGCAAGAAAATCCCTGTCTGAAATAGTGGTCTCCTCTGCCTGTGCCCCATACATTCCCACTGTCATTCAGATTACTGCTTTGTTGATCTTAAGAAGTATCAATCTAAAAGCTTCAAAGAGCACTTGTGCAGCACTACTGATTTTCTATGTACTGCTGCATATGACATGGAGTGCCAACCTTATGCTGAACCTGATGCGTGCCTTACGGGCAGGAAAAATTGTTCATTTTAGATGCATTTGCAAAAGAAAAAAACCACACAGAAAACCCAAACCCCAGCCCCCTCACTTCTTGATCAAGATACCAACTTCCCATCAAATACCAGGAAATCCTGGTGAGCAGGCATCTCTGTGAAGCAGTGGAGATTTACAATGGTATGTTGTAACTTTTTAAATAATGTAATAAACTTCCTCGCTTATGCCAGTGAGTTAGACTGACATTTGGGATTTTTTTAGATAACAAATCAACAAAAGATAATATTACAACACAATGCAAATTTTTGGAGCCCTGGCCAAAAGGTTTTTCTTTAGATACAGTTCTCAGGATCACACATGGTGATGTTGTGTTACCGGAGAAAATCTCTTAGTATTGTATGCAGAAAAATTGCTCTTTGCCCCTTCCTCAGTCTGATCAGGAAAATTTTTCTTTACAAGGAGTGATTTGTTACTACAAATTCTCATAACCCATAGTTTTGAAATTAGGCAGTCTCACATGAATGACAAAAGAGTAGAGGTAGTTGTTTTTACCTGCATTTTGAATGGGGAAAAATAAATTTTCTGTACATTAAAATCCTGGGCACCTTAATGACATTAAGATCTGTAATGACATTTAAGCAATACTGGTGGGTATCAGAGAGGGATTTTGTTTCCCATGCTGTATATGGTATACAATATATACAATAATGTGGAACATTTCCTTTCTTGGCAAAGCACACCCACTTAGTGTGATGGAGCACAGAGCTTTGGACTCTCTTGAATGAGTTTAGGCCTTACAACCAGAAATTAATTTCCTACTGCAGTGGTATGGATGCCTTTCAATAAATACTTCAACACAATTTGAAAGAAATTCTGTTGAACTATAGTGAGCCTCTGTCTGTAGAGAATGGGTATTTGGGAAACAGGGAATATATTTTTATGACTGTCTGAGCATAGAATTGTGAATCAGCATAAAATGACAAGGTTATATCCAGAGCAGATGATGTAGTGCCCAGGATTCTGTGGGTGTGTCTGCCTCTAGCTGAGATTAGTATGAATTTATGGTGGGTAGGTGTTGATGTTGTGTAACCAGTGCTATTGGGTCACCCTGTAACCAATTTGAATTGAATAGGTTGAGCAAACTCAGTTCTCCTGGGCAAGATGCCTGAGCTGTAAAACCTCCTGAATGACCCGAGAAGAGTAATGAAAGAATGAGTAAGTCAGAAAAATTAATGTAACCTCAACACTTGGAATAGATTTCCTTTGGACCAGATGTGGTGGCTTGACCTTGGCTGGATGTTAGGTGCCCAGGAAGCTGCTCTATCACTCCCCCTCCTCAGCAGGATAGCGGGGGAGAAAATCACATGGAAAAAACCTTGTGGATCAAGATAAAGGCAGTTTAATAAAGATTAAGCAAAGGCAGAGCATGGAAGTGAAGGAGAACAAAATATTTATTCTCTCAGTCTCATCAGCAAGCTATGCCCAGTCAAGTAGGACAAACACCTTAAGAATGAGTGCTTTCCACCCCTTTCTCTTATTTCTATTGCTGAACAGATGTCATAGTTTATGAATTATTCCTGGGTCAGTTTGTCTCAGCTGTCCTTGTTGAAGGACATCTTTGAGTGAAGGGCAACCTTGATGCTGTGGGAGGCCTGCAGCCAAAACACTACTTTGTCATCAATGCTCTTCTATCTCCAAATACCAAGAACAGCATTATCAGGACTTCTACAGAGAAAATTAAGTCCACCCCCTACAGTCCCAATACACCAGCTGGGCAGGATACCATAGTGAGTCAGTGGTGAAAGTTTTGTTTGAACTCATTTTGGTTTAGTTTTCACTCTCCTTGTCTTGTGAAAGATGGAATCTCCCTGGCAGTTCAGACAAATTAGATTCCTAGAAAATCCAAAAGTTAATCTAAGCCTGTAAAGTTCATACACTCTAAAAGGAGGGAAAGAAGAGGTAGTATGTGAGATTGTGGAAATGGTTAGCTGCAAAAAATGTTTCCTACATATGCTATTTGGAGTAGCATTGCTCTGCAACAGGCTGCAGTATAGGGAAGGACAAGTAGATCCTTATCCTGGAGTCAAACATACCATACTGTAACCAAGTGAGCTCTGTTATTTGTCTGAGAGTAACTGCAAGAACATAGGAAAATTATTGTGGTAAGTAACTAAAGAAATATTATGTAATGTGGTGATATCTGAACCAAATTGCTATCTAGCTGTACTAACTTAATACTGTCCATATGCAGGAATACTGAAATAGTCTCCAAGCAATGCAAATGCAGTCTGCATTCAGCAGGTCAGGACCGCAGTGCACAGTGGGGACCCAGAGCTGTAAAGGAACCTTCTAGCTGGTGCACATGCGAGGTCAAGCCAAAAGTGCTGATCTCTTTGGAATTAGAGTATTGTCAGTGATCTGCATGTTTTTCTGTAGAAAATGCCAGAGTAAGGGTAAAAAAAATGTGTCTGAAATAGACTGCAAATTATAGTGAAGCAAAATATTATACAACCTGATATATATATGTAGAGGTACCAATTTAATATTTAACATAGCAGCTTCTCAACTTGTGTATAAAGCATAGCTATTTTGATCTCTCATGATAGCACAAAGAATTTTTCCAATTTTTTCTCTTTCAGAGGTGTCATACTAGCCTTAATAAACTCTTTTAGCTGTCTCCCACACAGTTATATCCTCAAACATGAGACCTTCTACAATCATGCTGAGCCAAAAACGTTTGGAAGTCTCACTGGTCTGAAATCACCAACTACCCTGTGTGCCAGCACAGCCAAACAAATTTCAAAGATGTACACAATGTCTTTTTACCTACTCTCTTTAAACCCAGTGAGCAAAACAAGACGTAGTCTGTTAATTTTTTTTTTCAGATCAGTCAGTCTTTTGATGCATAGTGTTACCTTCTTGTACCAGTAGTGAATTTCTTTAATGGGAGTGAAAGCCAGAGCTGCTGGTGCCAGTTTTGCTGGCATAAATATGAATAAGGCACCTTCAAAGAAAGTGTTTACCCATGGGAGGTCAGGAAATAGGGAAGACTGCTAAGGTCATGACAGCAAGGATTTAATGTTTGACTGGGCAGCAGCCAATGCTGCATCTGCATGAAAATATAAAGCTAAAATTCTCAAAGAAATAGCAGCACTGAGATGTCTCAGCACGTCTTCTCTTACATCTGCCCTCAATTCCTAAACAGCCAGGTACATCCAGGAAGACTAAAGTGACTGACGCCATCTAAGCTATTAGCAGAAACAGGACTGTAATACCTGATCGGTCTGATTATTTGTAGTTCTCTGCACATGTGTAAGGAAAGCTCTACTGTCTTCCTACATTTATAAAATTTCTAAGAGTGTTCCCTACAAAAGTATCGCAAGCAGATTGCAGTGGTTAATTTCTGGTGAGCAATGATCCCATTATCCCAGTAGAGGGAAATCTGGAGACATTGTCAAAGCAGATTGAGTTTTACAGAAGTAAAACCAGCTTGATGTCATAAATATACTGGAATTAACTAGTGAGGGCCTTTCTTTTTGAAATTATGACTGCAGATAATGATTGGCTGATTTTATTGCTTAGTATGCACTAGGAAATATTAGTTTTTAAGCTGCGCTCCCAAGAGATCTGGAGCCTTAAATACATTAGTGGTGTCACCTGGCTTTCTATAAAAATTACATCTGTTTTTGTAAGTTATTCAAACTTCTGGTTATTGATAGAAGTGTGATATAGAAGTGGGATTTCTTTTTCCTTCTGCTTTATGTATTTTACATCTGCTAGAAGTACTTAACAGATCTTCACGAAATATAAAGGTATTCTTTAATAAATTAAAAGTATCAGGTTTTATGGAAAGGGATACATATTACATAATGAAAACTCTTTTTTGACCTAATAGAAAGTTACATTGTAATAAGTGGGGGAAAAAAAGGTGGTTGTTTTTTCTTCTTTTTCCTCTCTCTCAAGTGTTCATCTGCTGCAGAGACAAGAGAAAATGTAATGGTATCTCCAAAAGGGAATTCTGCTGACCTACCTATTGTGGCCAGTAACAGGAAGTTCAAATGCCTGAGAGTGTAAAAGTACTGAAGTCTGTAATGCAAAGCTAATCATGAGAAAAAAAGATTCCTGATTAGTCATAAGGGTGAGGAAGAATAATTACTTGATTATTATTGAATGCATTGAAATTGGAACAGAAATTACCACAACCAAGTGGCTTAGGATAAATTTGATCTCATGTTTTAAAGGGATGGAAAAGTCTGGAAAAAGCTACCCACTGCCAATATGGAATTATTCTGAAGTGATCAGACATAAAATATTTGCAGAAACAAACAACCACAGACTCCTAGTCAATTTTCTGAGCAAGTCTCCTTGGCCTTCTACACAAGCCTTTGCCACAAAACTGCACTCCAGAATTTGAAATTTCATTTTAATACTACTGTTTCTGAAAAGGAAAAATAAACATGTAAGAAATTGAACCAGATGCATACTGCTACTTGAAGTTCAAGAGTGCTGACTCACCATCACAAGGAACTTCAACTCCATGATTTCTCTTCCTCCCTCAAGCCTTCCCCAGGGACTATTGACCCCGGCACTTCAGGAGCATGCAATGCAAACATATAGCTGCTCCCTATTCTCCTCAGTTCATAATATAAGCTAAGGTCATCAGCAGTTTATACATGTCCAGCTGGAAGCAGTGGTGTGACTATAAAGAGTATGCCATCCTCACTGTAGAAGTGATGGGTCTGTGGACACCTGACCCCAGAGCAAAGTTACTGTTTTTTACTTGCTAATTCAAGAGTTATTTTGAACCTTAGTCACTTCCTTGGTTTTGTCAATTTTGGCTTTAGAAACAGTCTCACACACTTCACAACCACCAAAACTGGGGGAGAGCATGACAGGGGGAAGGGGCCAGGGAACAGGGAGGCAGGATCTGCTGGCTTTGGTTTTGCCAGGAAGTATCTCTAGTACCATAGTCAGCAGCAGGGCAGGGAACGGTGTTGATTGTGGGGGATAGGAGGTGCTTCTGCGCCTGCAGCTGAGCCTACTGCAAATAATAGTTTAATAATGTCTGTCTAGACAACATGAGAACTCCATAATTTGTCTCAAGGATAAAATGTCCCAGCAGTCTACGGCAATTTATGTCACTAGTCAGCTATTCTGCAGAATATCTTGGTAATCTTCCTAGCCCCATTCACAAGTGCCTTCTAGGTGTTAAACTGCTTCCATTTATATTAAACTCAGAAGCTGTGGTTTTGAGCACCATATTTAGGATTTCCGTGTTAAACTCCTCATCATCAGTGTGTAAATCCTCACTGACCTAAAGATATAGATGAAGAAAACCCAAAGCAGGCTGAAAAAAACATATTACTGTATGCTATCTAAAAAAAAAAAAAAAAAACCACCTTGATTTTTAGAAGTACCTGAAGTTCCATCCTGTAATGGTGGAATGACTTAAGTAAGGTGACTTTAATCCTGAGACCTTGAGCCCTGGTCCATACAGAGTTTCCTATAACCTGTATGTCTGGGGACTTTGTCTGTCATGTCAAAGCTGAGGTGCTTTTGCACAGAGATGCCCTTCTTCTGAGACTTGTTACCTGGCCTGCATAGTAGGGCATACTGCACTGTGCTTATAGATAATTGAGGATAAACACAAGCAACTCCTGACCTTGCATGTATGTCAAGTAGACATAATGGCCTTTTTAATTGCTGCTTCACACTGCATAGGTGATGAAAGTGCCGTGTTCTGTGCAAATACTCCAGAGAAAACATCCCGTTTCTGCTTCACCTGGGAACAGCTAACCATCAAATTATCAAGAAATGGGTTACAGAGGTAAGTTGGAGAAGAGGAGGATTTTACACCTGCTGAACAAACTACTGCCAGGCTAAGTCAGTATATCATCAGTTTCTTTCATTGGTGGCTAAATATTTAGGGTAGAATAGTGCTTACTGCACATTTGTTGGCAGGAAGCAATCTTGTCATGTGGCAGTACCACAAAAATTAACCAGGATGTGCAGCTCAAGATAAAATAGCAGGATAACAAGCCTTCCTAACTCACAGTGCTGCCCAGAGTTTCGATCTATCTCTGCAAGGTATGAGTGCAGTGTTAACACTAACACTGCATGTGGTCCCACAAGGTAAGTCTTTGCTGTCTTGGACAAAGCCTCTATCTGATCACCAATTCAAACCTATCTGCAAGTGCTAGGTCAGCAGGTTAATTGGAAATTTTTGACTGGTTTGACTATCCAGGAAAACTAGAGTAATGTCTCACAGGTTTGTATTTGTAAGACAAAAGTATGTTGAGGTCAGTAAGTCAAAGGCCTTAGAGAAGCATCCCCAAATTTTTTCAATTCCTGTGTCAGCAGAGCACTCTTACTATTTAGTATTTTGAGATTTACTGCCAACAGGAAACCTCTAAAGCAAAAGTCCTGGGGCTTTTGATTGTATAATTCTAAGCAGAGTAACAATACATTTCGTAGCTTTTATCACTCTGGTGCCTGAAGCCAACAAACCGCATTTCTGTGAGGTTTACTTCCTCAGAATGATTTAGGGCATGGTACTTGAGTAACAGGGATGTTCAAAAGCCACAAAGACAGTGATGTGTATCAAAAAAGAGAACTGAAAGTAAAGGAGTTTGCTTGGACAGAAATCTCATTCTGTTGCTTTCCTCCTGCTGCTGCGACTGTTTTCCCATGCAAACCAACAGACTTCTTCTGCACAATCATTTGCTGCTCCTGTAGCTCTCCCAGCATGTTATTCATTGTTTCTGGCATATCTTCTCCAGCTGTTGCTTGGCAAGAGCCTTCCTGTGGCCCTGCTGGTGTCTCAGTCGCTAGTGGAATGCTTGAAATGTGCATGCTCTTGAAAGGGCGTGTATAATGATGGTCTGGGCAGCCCCCTACAGTAGCTTCAGGCAAAAAAAGGACAGCGTGACTAATTACCCAGTCCACATTTTATGCTTTTACTATACATCACAGAACACAATAATGCTGTCAGATTTTCTCCTCTCTTTCATTAAATAATTTTATTTTAATTTCTTTTACAAGCTTCTAGGATACCCTTTTTCAAAACTGCAAAATATAGTTTAAGCCTTTTTCTTTCTTCCTCATTCTGTATGGGTTATTAACTTTGGTTGTCTTTAACATAATAAAGCAGATACTATAAATTATTAGGGGACTACATATATTCATGTTGAGATACAGAATTTCCCTCTTTGTTTCCAAGCTTCCTGCCTCACACTAAGCCATATTCTTTAATCAATAAGTGCAACAGAGGAAAAAAACCCTATGGTCCATCCAAAGACAAGCTGCTGCTTTAAGTCAGATGCTTTTAAAATCTGTATTTACACTTCCTTTAAAGCCTTACCCAATTTTCTGTATGTAGAATTTCTCTACTTCAGAGCAATAGTCACATGGGAAAATGTTTCCAGTGCATGTTCCTTGCTGTGACGTCCCTATTTTTCAATAAAGTTACATAGAAGAAGAGTCAATTCCTGCTACCTGCTGAGCTTGCTCTGTAGTTTTGGGCTGTTTGAGTAAACCAGTTTCCTGTCCCCTCCTTAATACTTTCTTAAATCACCCATTTCTGGTAGTTCTTAGATGTGTCATATTTGGCTAGCAAAAGGGAAAACAGATTTAATTCTGTTGTATAAGATTTCCTTGGATATGTTCTGTGTATAGAGATAAAATGGATCTGCTGCCTTCACTGTCAAAAACCTCTGCTCAGGGCAACTGAAACAATTTATTGTCAAAAATTGCATCTCATTTCTTGGAACACAATAGATGTGGGGTAACAAGAGTGAACGGCTGTTGGATGAACCATATTTAATTTCCCCATTTGAATCTTCCATGCTAAAATTGAGTCTCAATTTTTAATGATTCTGCTGGGAATTCACAGTAAGAAGGGACATTTTGGTGGGATAATGTCATTGTTCCATCACTGGCATGCATGATCTTAGACCAGAATATTGATTTTTTTGTCCATCAAGATAAATAACTCCATTTTTGCTTGGGTTCTCTAACATTAATCCTTTTTAAGATTTTACTGCAATGTAGGAACTAAACACCCAGAGAGCTGATTCCTCACATTTTCTTTCTTCATCAAATGCAACAGGGACAATTACTGCTAATAATACAACAAATCAAGTAATTTAATATATCTCCAGATTTATGACAGTTTTCTTGATGTTGCTAAGATGAAAATTTTTCAATAGTCGAATAAAATTAAAGAATAAGTTGTTAGGTTTGGGGGGTTTGGGGTGTTTTTGGTTTAGGGTCTTTTGTTTGTTTGTTTTCATTTTTTCCTTTCTTTCTAGTCTTACAGATTTGAAAGAAAACTACTATACTGAATATGCAACACTTGTGAATTACCTAATATACTGGTTTGGAACAAATTACGGTGACACTCATGACCTCCTCTCCCTTGCTAAGTTGCTAAAAATTTTCCTGACAAATCTGAAATGAGTAAATTTTGCATGCATTTGTGCATTGTCAGACACATATTAGAAAATATGGAGAAGCTTGTGTTTCAGAAACCTACTCAGTGTGCTTTCATCTAGCATTTTTTACATGCATGGAAACTATCTCTTGCATACTTGGGAGTAATTAAATCTCTTGTTTGCAGTAGCATTTTTTTGCTGACTGAGAGGTTCAGCATTAGGCAGGCTTGCTTCAGCCTGTGAAAAACTTGCTAGTCAACAGAATAGCTGACTTAAGGTACTAAACAAATAAAACCTTTACTAACTAGATGTTTTTCTTCCTTTCTGTACATATACTCCATTATCTGAGTAAAAACAACATATGACTGTTGAGCCTTTCTTCAGCCTTAGAGCTTGGTTCGTGAAATGTTTCACCCATTTGATTTCCTTCTAGAAGAAATGCCTTACTGATACTATTTCTGCATGGATGTCTCTACCTCAGCTAGGCAAAAATCACATTTTTCTTTAGCAAAGGGGTTTGGAAGGGCAGAAATGCTTTGGTGCCTCTGACCAAGAGAAATGTGAAACACTGACTCTCTTGGTGTAGTAAGGGGACAGGGAAGAAGAAAAAAGTAGATTTGATTTGTTTGCTATGAGGTTATGCTAACATCCTTGTGTTGTAAAATAAGGAAATAAAACATAAGGAAATTATGAGTGGAATGATGCACTTTTTTATATCAGGTCTACCAGATATGAGCAGATAATACACTTTTGAAGCAGGCAGGCTATTTTCAGTTGAGAAAGCACATTGGAATGGATATTCCCTCATCTAACTCCTACTTTTTTAGTAGCTTTCTTCTAAGGAATACTTTTTCATTGGGAAGGGTTCCCATGAGCTATTTCTAGGAGGAATGACAGAGAAACCATTGTGGTTTTCCTTTAAACTAGCATTTGATTACATCAGATGCCACCTACAATGTACTAAGCCCTCTGGCTTGTATTTGTTTCATTACTGTAAGTTGGCTTGTGGAAAGAGAACTAGATCAATGCCAGTTCAAAACTTGGACCAGCACACCTAACACCTAGAGAAAAAACTGTGGTGATGCTAAAGTTATTCATCCAGCAATTATTGTTCAGAGTGGGCATCGTTTATATTCTGTAATAGAATGGAAAGTGAGGATAAAGCCTTTATACTTGACATGTTTTTAGGACTGATGAAAGAAAATCCCAAACTCTTTCTTCAGAAATACTTCCCAGTTTGGCCTGTTACCTGCTTCAGAGGAAATTATGCCACAACCTAAAGGCACTAAATTTTTTGGGAGTGAAAAGGGGAGATTCTTTATATTTTTCATCTGACTCCTGAAAACGATGTTTTGTCTCTTGTTTTGTTGGTTCAGATTTCCCTGGAGAGCTTACAGTGACTATTCTGACTATTCACAGCCTATTGAAAATGGGTTATCAGACAGAGCTGGAGCCTCTAGGCATAATTCTAATACCAAAAAAAAAAAAATAGTCCAGGGTACTACATGAATGAATTTGTAGCTATCCTAAGGCACTTGTTCTCCCTTGAGAGTAATTTTAAGTATATTAATTATTTAACAAGCGTGACATTACAGATGTAGTCTGAAGGTTGCTGATAATACACTTCTCTCTCCCATACAGCACTGTCCTTGAGGGAATGCCTGCACTGTTCATGCTTGTAAGTCAGGACTGCAGCCTGCTCTTCTGACATTGTTTGAAAGTTTACTTGGCTTGAGCAGTTAAGAAAGATTTATACTTGAGGAGAGACTTCAGAAATGTACCAACCTCGTTATTAGCTAGGGACATTATACTCTTGTATTTTGGGTTTGCTTCTGAGTGGAAAAACACAGAAAATGTCAGAATGACCTGACCTGACTGTGTTCCTCTCAGTCTTTGTCCTCCACTTCTTCCTCCTCAGTACCCAAAAATGTCAACAAGAAACAGGCTCCAAGTTTCACTTCAAAATAACTGTCCCTTCTCAATCTGCTCTCAGTTTAAAGCCAGTGTTACAGTGTTCATGCCTGCATGTGGCAGTGATTTACTTAATTTGGCAAGATTGATAACTATAGATATTTGTTAAATACAGATATGTAGTCTGTGCATTGAAAGTGTAAAAAAACCCAACACCAACTAAGGAAAGGAAAAAGCAAAGCAAACCAAAACTACACTTTTCAAATCTTGGGAGGCACTTAATTTTCTGACCCTCTGGCTCCTCTTTTGACATTATTAAAAACTTTTCTGTCAGCATATTCTTGCAAAAGCATCACAAAAAGTGTGCAACACTTTCACAAGTGTCTGTGATTAGGATTCACTGGTTTATGGGAGCACCAACTGCTCAGAGGGTATGTGGATCACAGGCATTTCTTTCTCACTGCATCTACTGCTATGAGTCATGGAAAAGAAATGAATGGGTGCTCCAGCATGTTTTCCAAAACTGCAGCAGCCAAGTTCCTTTTGGTAGTAATTGCTTGCTTATATATGGATATTGAACATAGACAGATTCATTTTGATCTACAGCTTACATACAGAAGGTGAATATCTTGTTAAAGCCAGAGAGCCCAAATGGAGGAATACCAAATATAAGCATGTGGTACCTCATGTTTCTCATTTGGCCAATGAATGCATACTTTACACCAAACTATTCAATTCTGGCTCATAATGACAAAACTATTTTAAAACAGTTAACCCATATATGAATGAGAGAAAAGAAATTAGAGGAGCCTGACTATCCCTGATGGCATTAGCCCAATGTTACTGCCTTATGTTTGAGTCCACTATATGTATGTTTGAATTGTGAAGGTTGGAAATTTTTGTTGTTAGTAGCTGTAGGCTGCATTCAGTCCCTGTTTTCTCTTAGCTGTGTTCAAGCTCCACACAACCCTCAGCCTCACAGCTGACATCACCGCTGTGCTGTGATCTCGCTACATTGTGCCTCATTTATTTGTTCCTGTGAGACATACTGCTGCAGTGCTGTATCTTCATCCCTAGTAAAACTCTTACCTAAAGAATCAAAACCATGAAAAGAAAATACAGAAAAAGAGTTGACTGTATACTTAGGAGGTTGTTTTCTAACAGGCACATTCCCATCACTACTGCCTGCAGAAGAGGTCAGCAGGGGTTGAGGAAATCACCATAATTTGCACAACATGCTTGAAGTTCAAGTGCAAAAGCACTGTCTGCAGTGCTATTGCTTTGCCAGTCTCTGTGTTCTGTCATGGCCTTGGGAACTCTTAACATTTAAACTCCCTTGCATCTTTCCTCGAGTGTATTACCACTTCTTAGCCACTCAAGAAAAGCTCACAGATTGAGTATGGATATTCAAGGCACCCTTAAATGTCAACCCCAATAAGCACCACTTCCTGAGGCCTGCCAGCCTGGAAGCTCTAAGGGAGAAAGCTCCCTTACAGCAAATGGGACCCAAGAGAAGTTTACTCAAAGGAGGTAATGATCTGTGAAAATAACTCTAGCATCAGAGGTCAGGAGATATTTCACCAGAGGTCGAACCATTCTAGTAGCTGAAATATTTTTCTTCTGTATCTCTGCAGAGCAGCTTTTGCCAAGTTCTTCACTGCTGTAATGAAAAACCTTCATTATATGAGCAAGAGTCATGGAATATCTCTGCTAGAGAATCTAATTATCAAAACCTAGACTATATAGCTGCTGGTGTCTCATCACACTTATGGGACAATGTACCTATTATCGTAGTTCCAGATGTCTTGTTCATATGACTCATTCACTAATCTTCCCCCTCTCTCCCCTGCTTTTTTTTTTTTTCTCTTTTTTCTGTGTCAAAGGTTGAGAAAATAGAGTTGTGCTTTGCACCGTCCTTTTGTGGTTAGGCACAGAGGAACTGGAAAAAGGGATGCACACCACAAGGTTCTGCAACAACATGAGACTAAGGGAAAAAGAACAAACAGTAAATCATCATGAACACCACATGGGGGAAAAAAGTAAGGGAACTATCAGAGCATGGAGACAAGGCACAAAGAGCAGAAGATGACAGCAGTAGCACACTAGACAGAGCTTTGGCCACAGGGTCAGACTTGTGAGGAGACTTGAGAAAGCGTCTCTTTCTGATGCTGCTGACCCAAGCTCAGATCTCCCCTTCAGACTACAGCAGAGCTTTAAAACTACTCCTGATCTGGTGCTTTTGTTCAAGCCTCTTCCGTCACGTTTTGTTCAATACAGCTTGAGGGGAAGATTGGACTTGTTTTATGTTCAATGTGTGTTCAACTTGTTTTACGTTCAGTGTACGAGGAGTGTGGGAACAAGAAGGAGGTTAGAGGAGAAACCAGATACTACACAGATATCTTGAAGATTTTCATGCTACAGACTGGCACAAGAGAATGGGTTTTATAGATAAATTGGATGCATGCATGACAATTTTCATGCTCTATATTTGCAGCATGCCTTGCTCTGGTTATTATTTTAAAGAGTGATAACTTTATTTTTTCTTTACTGCCGGGAGCAGAGGCCTTATCTGTGTGATAAATGTACCTGACACCTTCTAACAGTCCAAGGTGTGCAGACACATGGAGTCAAGGAAGGGGAAAACTGCGATGTGTAGATTGATAGCAGCACAATTGCACCCAGCAGTCACACTGCCACCATTTTCTGTGTGCAGGGAACAGACAGGACAGCAGAGCTATGCGAAGCACAGAGCAGCTATTCCCTTTGTAGCTGAGCAGCATATCCTCAGTGTAAATGGTTTCATAAAGAAATGCAACAATGCCCTGCAGATTGCCCAGGCAGCTTTCACATCTGCTCTCAAAATACTTCATGTGTCTGCAGAGCTGGTTTCTTATCCTAAGAGGCTATTTGGAGAAGCATGCATATGAGCTTTGCTGTTGCACAAAGCATATATTCCCAAGAAGGGGAAATTTCTTTTCCAGGCGTTGGTAGGGAACTTCTACCCGTGGTGCTAGACAACAGCTTGTCCTCATGGAGTAGCATTTCAAGAGAAAGCAAATGCAGGGATCAAATGGAAAACACTCATTTGGTCTGCCACTCCCAAGTGGAGAGAGACTGGAGCCTTCCAAAGGAGAATGGCAGTATCAGAGCAGCATGAGGCCCTTGGGATTACTGTGGATGGATATGATGTGCTCTCAGTGGTGCTCACTCCTTACTCTGAGCTCTGCATGCACCTTGGTCCTGCATATCCTACACTTGAGGAACAGCTTTGGGACAAGGAAGATGGAGTAGGATGTGAGAACAAAGCACTGCAGGAAGACCTGAGATAAGGCTGGAAGGCTAGTCATGCTCTCTTACTACTTAATAACATTTCATCTAATCTTTCTCACAAGCATCTTAGAGCCAATGAAGCTTTGAACACCAGTACCAGACTGTAGCATGACCTGAGAACCAGGCATGCTTATGCATGTACTGTTTTGTCCTGTGTACCCTCTTCTTGTACAGCATGTTCCAGTATATTTCCTATCTAGTTCAGAACTGCCTTTATTCCACCTAGACAGAATAAAGGTGGTTACACCAAACAGTTCTTTGAATTTATCTGTAGGGAAGTAATAGAGATGAAAGATGTCAAAAACCAACAGTGGCTTCAACAGTGCTTGCCAGGTCAGCTGCTTCCCAAGTCTAAGAGACAAGAGATCAAGAATTCAGCCAGACTTGTTGAAAGACGATAGTATCGTAGTCTGAATAATGCATTTTCGTCTGCCTCATCCATATTTTTGTGCTAACCAGGCTATATTTCTGAGAGCCAAATGCAGCAGAAAATGTGTAACTTTTTTCTTGGTCGTGCACATATTTATTAGAACTTGTTAGTCTCCTGCTGTGGGGGAGGGAGGAAAAAGCACAGTCTCTAGTTACTTCTTTGGTTTGGTCCTCAGAGAATTGGAACAGTCCTAAGGGATATGCAGAGAAGCCTTTCTGAGGTGGTAAATATCTTAGGGCAGTAAAACATTTGTTTTCAGTGTGTCTAGTTAGAAATGGGCACGTCTCCGGGTGGAACTGGTGCTAAAATGCCTGGGAGCAAGGCTCACAGCTAGAAGTGAGGAGACAGAGTGCAACAGGAGGTAGGGCTTCCATTGGCACTGCCAGTTAGGATTTTCAGCTTTAGCTGAAGAAAAAGATTAGAGCAGACAGTAATATGGAACATATGGCACTGTGTCAAACAAGCAACTCTATTTTACCCTTTAGAAAGGAACCTGGGATTTGCTGCCTTTTTTGCCTCTTCTTTGAGCTGAGAGCTCCATGAGTGTCATCACAGAGCTAATCATAGCAGGTGCTCAAGTCTGCCTGCTCTGCCGAAGGGCACAGCCCAGAGGAAGAAGGGTTCACAGTGCAGATGGATGCATGGCAGGAATTCTGGCCTCACTCAGCTCCACTGAACCACCCACTGTAAGCTGATTTGCAGCAAAAGTTTATCAGGTGCTTGGTATCTAGTGGATAAGCAATGTTACACTGGAGTTTTTCTTAATTTACATGATTTTTCAAGACTTTAGACTGTTGTAAGACAGACAACCAAATGCTCAGTGATAAATGGGGCTGCCTTGCATGAGATAGGTCTCCCTGAAGCTGCAGAGTGCTCTGCAATGGTAAGGAAGAAAAGTCAAGGGAGAAGAAAATGCACATGGGATGTTACTATTTTTGTTTTGATTCATGTGTTTCTATTATTGTCTTGGAATGAGAAACCTATATACCAATCACATCAGTGTGTTTCTCACCTGGTTGGGGTGCCTTCATCCAGACACACATGTAGAGAACCAAGGGCAGCAGCACACTGCAGAGACTTACGTGGTCCCATCACCACTTGCAGAATGTCAGAGGACCTCTGAACCCTTGAGGTTCAGCACCAGTTAAAATCACTATTATCTTCTCACAGGTAGGTCTGCTGTTAATATGCATGTTGGTAGCAGATGTCTTACACCCCTGTTCTGTGCAGTGTTTTGTAGAAAGTGAAGCTTAGCACTCACCAGTTCACCTTGTCCTAAAGAGGATAATGTCTGTCCACCACATTTTTCAAATAAGCTCTCATCTATAAAGAAGAGCTTAACACCAGGGGTGTACTTCTCTATTTTATTGGGTTTATGCAGCAAGGTTTTGATAGCAGGGAGGACTGCTCCATAGGGGGATGGCCTCTGTGAGGTGATGCCAGAAGCTGATCCCAACAGACAGTGCCAGTTCCAGCTGGCTCTCAGGGGTACCTGCTGCTGGCCGTCAGGAGCGCTGGTAGCAACTCTGTGATGGAATAATAAAGGAAGAGTAAAAACCCCACTGTGCAACAGCAACTGGGAGAGAGGAGTGAAAGTCTGTGAGTGAAAGAACTGTGAAGACAGCAAGGTCAGTGAAGAAGTAGAGGAATGAGGTGCTGCAGGTGCCAGAGCAGAGATTTTGCTGCCCTTGCTGCCCTTGGTGAAGACTATATTGAGGCAGGCTGTTGCCCTACAAGCTGACCCCTTGAGGAGGTCCACAGTGGAGCCAGTATCCATCTGCAGCTTGTGGAAGATGCTGTGCCAGAGCAGGTGGATTGGCCTGAAGGATTGCTGTAACTCTCTGGAAAGCAGAAGCAGGGTCTTGTCAGGACCTGTGGACCCATGGAGATCACGCTGAAGCAGTCTGCTCCTGAAGGGCTGCACCCTCTGGAAGGGATCCAAGCAGGAGCAGTTTGTGAAGAGCTGCAGCTTTAGAGAAGGACCAGTGTTGTAGAAGTTCATGGAGGACTGTCTCTTTTGGGAGAGGCCACAAACTGGAGCAGATGATTGTGAGAATTCATCTCACTGAGGAGGAGGGAGCAGCAGAGACATGTGATTAACTAACCCCATTCCCTGTCCCCCTATGCCATTGCAAGGAAGGAGATGGAGAATTTGGGAGTGAACCTAAACCTGGGAAAAAGACTTAGCTAAATTAAACTGATTTCCACAAACTAAGCCTGTTTTGCCTGTGACGGTAATTGCTGATGATTCTTCCTTGACCCTGTCTTGATTCATGAGCCTTTTCTTATATTTACTTTCCACTGCCCAGTTGAGGAGGGGAGGGATAGAGCAGATTTAGAGGGCACCTGGTATTCAGCGAGGATCAATGCACCATAGCTGGCAAACTGACACAAGGATCAAGAGCAGAGGGAATGGAGCTGGACAATATAACTGTTCTTCTGAGTTATGATTCCTCAGATTACATGGCAAGGCAAGAAAACTTGATGGGGAAATCAGAGTTGCAAAAGACTCCTGCAGCAGACAAAATATTCCAGTTCATCAGCAGGCACCACTGTGTCATTCACCTTAGTCACTTCTGCATCAAACTCATCACTGCTCCTCCTGAAGGTGGCTGCTGCAGTTCAAGGTCAGTTTCCAGTTTTCTGTGAGATACAAGAAATTCATGTCACTCAGCCTATCATCTTCCTTGAGTCCTGATGCTGACAGCTGTGTCATCTGAGGCTTTCCACATTGCCATCTGTAAGTCCAGAAGGACCAGGTGTCTGTCCCAAAAGAGTTCCTTCCTTCAGGGACCAGGTCTGAGACCACTCCAAAGACTTTTCCCATTTTCCTCTAGCTAGGCATTTTTACCTGACGAAAGCAAGTGGAACCTCTAAATGCAGTAGCCGCTGAATTTTCCTTTTCTCACTCTCAAGAACTGCTGCCAAGGCTGGCTTGTATTTGACAGGTTTTATTTTGAGACCTATGCTCAGCCTCAAAGCAGCTGGACAGCCTCACTGTGGCTCTGGCTTTTTAGAGAACTGTTGATTCTGCAGCACACACCTTTTAGTGCACTTTCACCTCCAGGCAGTCTAGGATTTTTCTGTTGCTTCCCACAACACACAAATAAAAACATCAAACCCGCTTGCTGATTAAGAAATCACAAACAATCAAAATCAATACAGATTTTGCATTTAACCACGGGAACAAAACAGCAAGACCTGAAGCATTTAGCTCTGAGGAGAACATGGAGCCATGTTCACAATAGCATTCCTCAATTAATCACTCTGTCTGTAAGAACAAGTGGTATGTTTTTCACACCTCTGTTCTCAAGAGATAAGAGCTGAAGATGGTATTACATCAGTGACAGTGTTGTGTCATTTGGACTGACTAAGGGGATGTCTTAGTGTTGTAAACAACTTCTCTGATGATCATATGCTGGCATAGAGTCAGAAATATTTGTCAAAACCATACAAAGTTGCACAGCCAGAGAGCTCTGCCTCTTGCAATCTTGTGATAGGCTGTGACACTGTGTTTGAGCTAAATGCCTGATGAGCAGACCTTGAGGACAGAGCTCTCAGTTGCAGCAGTCATAACTGTGACAGCCACCCTTCTCCTCTTGTTCCCCTCTCTCCTGAAGTTGTTGCTTATAGGAACCAGAGGAGAAAGAATTATCACATCTATCTGTGTAAGTTCCAAAGACTTACCTCCTGTGTTCTGGTGTTTGTCCATTGTGCCAGGATGTTGGTAATAGGACTGTCTCTGCAGAAGCTTGGCACAGAACAGATATTGTTCCTGTGTCCCAACAACTGAAAAATTGTGATAGATGTCACTAACAGTTGTATCTGAAGCTGTGTTAGAAGTGGAAGTTTCTCTTTTCACCAGATGACTCTAAGTGTTCTTACTGACATAAATGAACAAAGTGAAAGTAAGGGGCTGTGACCTCTGGTAACACAAGTTGTCCTACCCCAGCTTAGTTCCTGCAGTCCTTGCTCAAATAAATCTTTTTATTAAAACAAATGAGGCTTTTTGACAAGAATGCTGTGAACCTTTTTATTTTTCTCAGGGTTTCTATTTTTTTTTATGTCATGGTAATTGCTTGAAGCGGCAGAGAACTCTTGTTATCCTGCTGCTTCTGCAGCAGTCTTATCTTTCTGACTGCAAAACACAGGTGAGGAACAAAAATTAAAAAAAAACAAATTAGTTTTTATTTTTCAAAGTGTCTATTATACTGTGTGCTTGTGCACCTAACCAGGAAGCTCTGAAGTAACCTTTCAATAAGTATCATTGACTGAAGTGAGAATAAGGCATGGGATGTCAATCACTTGATGCTATGTTACAAAAGCAAAACGTGGCACTGCTGTTACCCTTTAGAGGGTGTTAACCCCCAAACAAATTTCATAACACTGTTGATGCTACTGCTTTAGGAGCACTGCACACGTTTAGGGGCAGCATATGTTTGCTATGTCAAGTCTCACTAAAATTCACTAGATCCTGCTGCATATTCCTGATAATCTACTGAGATACAGCTCTGATGCCATTTGTGGTGGGAGAATTAATACATTCCTCAGGTGTGAAACAAGAAACAGCAGTAGCACACTTTAAAATAGTTCTCAGGAGCCCCAAAACCTTAACTAGTACAAAGTGAAGGGATAAAAATGTAGATGATGTGGTGTACCTGAAATTTGGGAAAAGGGTTGCGAAGAGCAAAAAGTAAAGCATTGAAATCCTGAACCACAGAAAACTATTCTTGGTTCTGTAAGATCCTCTAAACTTTCTGCAGCCCCCTGATTCCGGACCTTCTTGTCCTGATTCGAAGAGGCCATTCTCATTTTCAGGTTCATTCATGGTCAGAGGATTGGACTGTAGATTTCTCAACTGGGAAACAATCCAGTGTGCTGTGAAACTGGCTTTACCATGAGACAATAGGGAATCCAAAGCAATTGCCCACTCATGGAGGCCAGTGTCCACTTTCTAATTACCTAAATACTTATTATAACTTTTTAAATACATTGTAATGTGAACATCAATATTGCAGATAATGGGGCAGGGCAGGAGAAAGTTATGGACCTTGTGGCACAGTTTGTTGGATAGAACTGTGGAAATTTCTTATTTACCAAGAAGCTTAAATTTAGAAGGCATGTCTGTTCCATGGAGGACTTTTCATCATGGGTGTGGATAGCTTTCCTCAGTGAGAAAGCTATCCAAATGAGCAGCTGCACATACTTGATCACAGTTTTCCAAGCAGTGACAGCTCTGATTATTGAATTGATAATAACCAGCTCCAGTCACCCTTCCATTAACTGACTGCACTGGCATAACCCTGCTATATGGGGGCAGGGAGCAGGAGAGCCTAACTTTCTTTACACAGAGATAACCAAGTGCTCTTACTTAGAAAATCTGATTTCAAAAGGATTTTCTTAATTTAGTGCAGTACTGTGCACATCTGCACTTGGGAAGATGGCAGTACTACCCAGGAATGTGGTGCAAATGCCTCACTTAGTTTGTGGGAGGCTGGGGGCATCTGGGGCTGCCTCAGCTGCCCCTCGAGCAGGGCAGCTGCTGTGGTGGCACATGTTGGCAGACCCTGCAGGCCCACTGAGCTGGGAGTGTGGCACTTACGTCAGGCTTTACCTGCTGCAAGCACTGACAAAAATAGCTGCAAGTCCCTCATGCCAAATGGCTTTCGCACTTTGGCTTGGGATACCGTGTCTGTCCTATCAGTGCTGTGCTAACCTCCACACTGCTGTGGAATGGATGTTTCAAGCGCTTCTCCAAAAAGGACTCCTCTCACACAGCAACTGAGAAGTGCCTTGTGCTCTCAGAAATTGCTAGGCACCCTTCGAGAAGAAAATATGTGTCCCTATAGCATGTAGGTTGGGGACAGTACAGGACATTGCATCTACATAGGTCAGAAAGTTTGATTTTGCTCTCTGAGACTACGCAAGTGTGTTTTAAGAGGCTGAAAATCCTACTTAAAATTGTTTTAGTAAGCAGTCATCTTCCCATAACTTCATGGTTCAAGGTTTTACAAAGCAGTTGTTTGCGCCACAGTGTTTCCTGCTGTCGTGCATTTCCAGTGCTCTGGTTGTGATTCAGAGAATGAGCAAGGAAGCTATTAAATCAAATCATGGCATGGCAATTTAATTCCCTTCCATGGACTGGGTTGGGTGCATTTTGGCAGTCTCTGAAGCAAACAGCATCTGTGCAATTACAGATAGATGTAAGCAGATAGAACTGGGTGGTTCTAATAAACAAAATGAAATAGTGGGACTTGTATCTATAGCGGTAGGTCCAAGTATCATCTTGATTTTGTCCAGCACCAGCAAATGAGTTTGGAAACAGACTTCTGAATAAGCTTTTAAAGAAAGGTGAGTCTGCATAGGCATCCATTCACCACCCTATGTATGTTCACAGTTAAGAAAAATAGTTTACATTTTATACAGACTTTGAAAATCGTCAGAAAGAGTGTCATTTCCCAGCTCTGTTCACCATGCAGCCCCTGTTGCCCTGGGCTGCTCCTATTGCCTGTTAAGACAGATCCTGATTATGCCAGCTGGAAACCAAACATCTGTTGCAACTTACAGAAAGAGTAATTGTCTTGGAACCTACTACCTAAAACAGTGAAAAATGAACAAACCTTGCTGCATTGGGCTCTGTTTTTTGCGGCTGTTGCCAATAGCTCCTTCTTGAAAAGAATGCCATAGGGAAAACATACATTGCTTGGTCATCTATCAAAGTTTACCCTTCTCCTCTACTTATTCTTTTTTCTTTTCACTCACCCATCATTTATGTCTGTCCTCCCCACAGTCCTCCACTCCTCCAAACCCAACGCTGCTTACTGAAATGCAATTTTCGATTCCTTATGTTCACCTTTGGAAATGTTTTTCTCCTTTATAAACGTGAAATGAAATGCTGCATGATGTCCCCATATCAATGCATTACTCTACTGCTTAATGCATATACCATACACAAGATTATTTTTACTGTTCCAGAAGGTGGAGTTCTGACAAGTAGAAAAATGTGTGGAGTGCCAAAACATCCATTAGCATCAACCACTTGGAAATAGTACTCTTTTCCAAGGCATATGGCTCTTTGAAAGTTTTACTGATAGTGTAAAGTGGATTTCCTAAGAAAACTGTTTCAGAATAGGCATTTCCCTGGAGCTGCCACATTTCAAGAAAGCTGAGGATTTCAAAATCAATTTCAAGCAGTACTCATTTTCCTCCTTGAGGTGATGTTTTAAGAACTGGCCTTGCACAACAACAGCCTACCTCACACATGGGATGAAGGATCACTGTGAGTGACAGCAGGTGCAAAAGATAAATCCAGGCTCTTGTGTGGTGCATGAGGCTTCCTCTCACACCACCGCTCCATCGTCAACAGTAATCATTCACCTGGAGCTTTGCACCAAGAAAGACACAATTTTGATATGTGTTTATTTTGCCTAGAAGATTATTTCAAATCAACTGGGACCTAAAAAAGCTGATGTGATGGTGAGAGATTTAAAAAATTGAAAACCAACAACCCCTTCCTGGCACTGAAGGCATAGTATGGGTGAAACAAAGCATATTCCTGGGAAACAGGGATATGCCCAGGACTCTGACATGAAGAGCACTGGTAGAAGACATACACTCCTGGAATGCTGACATCAATATATAAAGTTTTCTTACTGCTGAGCACCTTGAGGAAATTTGGCATGTATCTATAGTGGGTGTCTCACTGTTTAATGCTTAAACAGCTCCTACCCTCAGTCGCTGGACTAACAAAACTTACCATGATCCTTGCAAATACCAACACCTTCTTGACCTGTTGGAAAATCAAAGCTAATTTCAGTGTTACTACCAGATCTCCAGCCCTGCTTTGTGCCTACCATGGCATACCAGAAGTGTCTTACATAGCAATCCAAGCACAAAAGTGATGTTCACTTCACTTGAAAGAACTGATAAACCAAACACAACACTCTATTTTTTTTCTGCTAATAGGCTCTGTTACTATCTTATATATAAAAACACATCATCCAATTTCTCGGAAAACACCTCCAACAAACCATAAACTTGTCTATAGACAATGAATGCCATAAGATGCTCACACAAATGCTTAAATAGCTACAAATAAATGCTACTTTTGCATGACTTAGTTATTCATAAATGGGGTTATACCATTCCGCATCATATTTAAGTAAGCAAGTTTGGTATTCAACAATTTACCGCCAACTCAACCAGCCCTTTTGAGTTTTCTAGGCTCACTAGAAAACTTGCTTGAAATCTGATCTTATAATTCCTCTTGGTTTGCGTGAAAGTAGAAAATTGTTTCTTGTGCAGTGCTGATAGATGGAATTATCACTAACAGCAGAAAAGAATCATACTGCATGAGGATGGCTGACTCTTAGTGATAATGTGGTTGATCTTTTGGCAACATGTTCAACACACTCTGCACCCCCAAACCAAACACAATAATCTGCACAAAGCTGGTGAGCACAGTACATGGAAAAAGAGTTCCCAAAATGCAGAATTAGTCTTTCCAGTAGATGTATTCACAGCTGCAAAGGCTGAGTGTTCTGTTTTGGGTGGGTTTTCATTTTGGCTTTCTTTGAGGGTTTTTTTGAGGTTTTTAAAAATTATTTTTTGTTTTGTTTCTTGTTCGTTTGATGTTGTTTCTTGTGTTTGCTTGGTTGTTGTTTTGGGTGGTTTTTTTAAATTCAGAAAGCTTGATGCTTTTCCATAGGTAGGTTAAGCTATCCATGTTCCACATGATAGATTATCTCTGATCCCATGACACTCACTCACCATGCTTACTCTGAATCAGCTTTATGAAACTGATCCAGGTTGAAACTAACCAATTTGATCATAAACCCCCAACCTTTACTATAGTTCAGTATCCAATAGTCAGCTTAGCAGCCAAATCAGCGACAGTGCTAGTATGGGCTCTAAGGGTAAATAGATGGGAACAGTCCAAATCAGCTTCACTTGTATGCCTTTGAAGTAATCCTACTAATCACTGGCAGAACCAGCACACTATTTTTAATAAGCTTTAATGTCAGTCATGCACTTACAGTGGAACATTTGGTCTTCAGGACATACCTTTGTAGACAGCTTTAAGTTTCTATAACCTCAGCATTTAAAAAAAGAACCCTTTAGTTGATTGGTATCTCATGGATTTATCTCCATCTTTATTTTTCTGTAGAACCTCATTTCTCTCTAGCCGCCTTTTTTCCTCACTGGCAATTTAATGGCCTTGGCACGAGCTAAAGAATTCATTATCAGTCTTTATAAGAATTTGGCATGAAATCTTATGTAGTAAATTAGTGCTTAAGGAATAAACTTTGAGAGCGTCAAATATAAAAATTAATTGAACCAAATACAGAGTAGGCAATATTGTGCCTTGCAGGTACTTTTAATGCAGATGAGCATATTAGGGTGATAAGTCTTCTACTGATCACCACAGTAAATCTGCATCACAATCAGGAAAGGTACACATATATGAGATGCAGTCAAAAGGAAAGATTTCTGAAGTATTTTTTAAAAAACTCTTCCTTCCTTGCAGAAGCCCCTGGCGTGCATGGTAAATCGATGCAACAATAATACTGATAAAATTATGCTTTAATAAATTTGGCAACAAAAGGATCAAGTGACATGAAAAAAACTCAAGCCTGCAAATTATTTATTGACACTAATAGGTTATCTTTTCACCAGAAATTTGTCTGTAAGATACTGTTTTTCTAATGCAAATACAATTTATGGAAAAGAAAAAGGGTAGGCCACCAACTGAAAGAAAACATTTATTGAATCAAAGTCAATACTTTCCTTTTAATATCTACAAGCCAACACTGAACTGACTTTATTCAAGAATGAACACAATGTACAAAAAAAGTATGTCTGTTATAAAAATATGTCAATTTTTTTTCCTGGCTATTGAGCTGAAAACATTTTGGCAAGTGCAAGATAGGTTTGGCAAGCAAGTTTAAGCTGCTATTACCAATAAAAAAGATCAAATAATCTTGTAATAGTTTTGTAGTATATTTAAGAGTCATTGTTAAAGTGGCATTTGAAATGCTATCCCCTAAAAACATGTATCATTGCACCGCCATGTGTTTATGCATCCAGACAACTGAACATCTCATCAGGAATCAGTATCTTTATCAGTGAATACTATCCAACCTATTTTGAACTATTCAACCAGATAAGTGACATCTACCACTAAAATACAACCTAGGGAAGGCGAACTACCTCCACGGCTGTGTATTTTATGTGTTGTTTACAAACAGAGAGAGAAGATTAGGTAGGTTCATACATATTTAAATCAAGCAGACAGCTGTTGCAATGTGAAATCAGGGAAAGGATAGAAATAGAATAAAGGATCATTTATGACAACAGTCTACATGCGTCTTTGCATATAAAAATGGATTTGATTAGGCTCAGTTATACCTTATTTGTACGGATGGTTTGGGGTTTCTTACCACAGAAAAATTTAATATAACCAGGCCTCAAATAATTGACTTCTCTAAAACCACCAGCAAGGAGCAAAAAAAAGGGACCATTTACAGAGATAATCTGAAAACAGTGCAATATTAAAATGCAGTTTCACAACATGTGAAAGAAACATGCTTTGGAACCTGAGCAAAAGGCATTTTACTGACTTAGTAAAAAGTCACCCTGTATGTTGTTTTCATTGGCACCTGTTCTGCCAGATTAGTATGTCGCTCTTAGCAACTTCCATGGCCCCTAAATATTTAGTACACAGAAACTGCCAACTACTTAGAAAGGTCTACTAAAATTTTCAGCCAATATTGCAGGCAGTCTGACATGCTGCTACTGGAAATGACCGTACAGGTAAAAATTAAGAAAAATTGTAGAAAGGAAAAGAAGCAGCCAAACATGTTGCTCTTCTGTTTAAATAGACTAAAGCGATTCCACAACACTTAGATACGGTACTACACTGGTTTACAGTCTCAAGGTCAGCTCTTTCAAAATAAATATACTGAACATTTACAACAAATGCCTCATGAATGCAAGCTCTCTCTTTATTAATTCAAGACCAATTGCATAAAAACTAAAATAAAGACATAACTCTGAAGCAGCTAAGTTACAAGTCCTTTTTCAGGACCAGGCATGACTTGGTGCCACAGCAAAATTTTTCACATCTGCAGTAAGCAATTTTTTTTCTTTTAGCACCAAGCAGGCCACCATACAAAGCAACCTCACAAAGCATGCGGTCATCTACTCTGTTGATTTTGTATGAAATAATTATTTGTGCTTGCAGGTCTCAGACCTTTCAAAAATGGGTACACATTAGGTGATTGAAGACATTAGTGGAAACTCATCATTTCTAAACTACTTGAGTGGAGAAAAGATTAAAAGACTAAAAAGCAACAGAATGTTGTGCATTAGTATTTGAAGAATGAGGAAAGCTAAGGTTGGTGCTTTAATTTGCCTTAACACAACTGAAAAATGACAACCAATCCTAAACAGCTCTACATCCATGATACTGGTAGAGGCCAATGCGTGCATGCCACTAAAAGGCACAGTCGGACCCATCTGATAACTGGCATCATCAGAGCAGAACAGCAACTTTTCACTGGACTAATCACGAAGGGTGAACAATGAGCCATCACTTCTCTTGTCATGAGCACAGAAAGCAGTCACCAAGGCAAAAGGGAGGACACACGAAAGAAGATACAGGAACTCACATAAACCTAAAAGACAGAAAACATGCATTAAAACAAGTTTTGAGCATTGTGAGTGGCCATTTTCCAACTGTAATATTGCTATACATTGACTTAACACCATAGATCTTATGGAAGCACTGCAAAAAAGATATCATAATCACATCACAAAATTCTTCTGAGATTTGTTTTACAACTAACTTCACCTGCAAAGACCAGTCTACAATATCATCTTTGGTTAAAACATGCCTAAGGACAGATGGGTACAGTCAGAACAATCTCCTGTCCATTCTGTGAAAAATTAACATTCCTACAAGATATCTAATTTTTTACTCAGAAATGGATTTTAAAATTGGTCATCATAAAGACACAGGTTTTTATAGGGAGGTAATTATAAAGCAGCATGATTGTTCTTCCTACTGCTCTAACAGTGCCTAAAAAGTAGAGTGCAATACTCACAGGAAAAGTATCCCCAAGGTTATCCTGCCTTCGTATCTACGAGCTGCATTTGAACATTTGCAGACATGGCACCTCCATAACCTCCCTTGGATTGCATCTGATTCTGAATTGAGCTGACCTGGAGACAGAAAGAAAAAGGGGGGAGAGGAAAGAAGAAAGACAATGAGCTATGGCATCTTCTTGCTTCTAACTTTATTTCTAAATTTTATTATTAACTAGGTTTAGTTTTCAAGTGCTCCTTTATTACCAGTAAAGCTATATTACTTTTGCATGAGGACACATGCACCCAAGGCTTGCTGGTATTTAACTTTGGCACATAGAGCAGCAGAAAAGATGGAAAAACTGGTGCTGAGGCAAGTTTTTCCTCTTTCCCAAAGAAAACTGCCTGATTCAGGGTTTCACTGACCCATCTGATTAATCAAAAACCAAAAAAAAAAAATCAAATCTCTCACTGGCATGGCCTCCGTATATAAACTGTATAGTTATAAACTATAATTTGTTATATGGAAGATGTTCTTTAGCAAACACGATAAACCAGAGAAGTTAATATCGTTATGCTAAAAGTGTAATAGACAACTTACAAGTATCTCTATGGCTAATTTCAGATCATTAAAACAGGGTTAAACTAGGGTCTTCTAAATCAAAAAGAACCTTTTGTTTTGTGGAATGTTTTTGATTTATCTAACAACATACGTTGTTGATATGTTTTTGATTTATGTAACAACATACAATACTTCCCTTAATTGATACTGCTCCCTTAAATGGGGGGCATTTTTTGTTTAAATCATAGTCAATCTGAACTTCCCTGAACATAGCTGATTTGAAGGTGTTTTTAGCCTGATGCAAATAAATACATAAACACACATCCTTTGTGCCCCCTGTTTCTGAGACATGCACGTCCCACTATGACTTTCACTGCCTCTATCACGAAAAAGAAAAGGAACCCGTAGCTCTTTCCTGCTTGTGTTGCATGAGTCAAAATAATCATGTCCAAGTGCCTGCAGGAAGACAACTTGAATCTTAAAGGTTTGGCCCTTTTTTCTCAGCATCCCAGAGCATACATAACAACTACACAATGAGCGGAAAATAACATTCATTCAAGGCTATGCCTGCAGGGCACCACTTGCAATTATTTCATCCACACTCCTCCTTCACAGAGACCTAAAAACATCAGTGGAAAGCTGTATTAAAACAGCACAGGAGAAGTATTTCCAAGCAGCTTGCACGATATATTCCCTGTTTACAAAGACAAAAGAAGTACATTTTTTTTGCCATCAAGCAAAACACATGCACACGAACAAAATGAATCAGCAAACTCATTCTTCCACACAGTTTTTCAAATTTATGTGACAAAAGAGCCTAGTTTTTTGATCTTTATCTTCAACAATATGGCATATTGCACAGCTATGCAAAAGACTGTAATTTTATTTATTTAAGCAGTGCACTGTAAAACCATTTTATACTTCAGCCTTTTGCTAAAATAAGTGATACAGCCACAGCAAAGCAATATTACCATCTCATTTTTCTCCAGGGAGAAGTGTTCAGAGTCAATTTTGTAGTGCATCTGGGATCAAAGACTACAAACACAGTAAAAGAGTGTGCAGAAGTGCATGGGGATATATTTAAGAGCTTTCACATTTTACCAGGCTGCTCATCTTCTTCACCAAGCATCTCTTGTTGCCCATTGAAAAAAACTAAGTTTGAATTTAATACTTTTTTCCTCAGAAAATACATGTAAATATATTCACAAGAGTGACTACAGGATGCTGTTAATTTTATCTGAATGAACTCTGATTCCAGCAAAAAAGAACTGCGAACATCTCCAGGCCCCATTGCCTTTCAGCCTGACAACTCGCTCACAAGACTTCATAATTTTGGAGAGCAGCAAATCAACACAAATTGCAAGGTTAAGGTGTAAACTTTTATGAGTATTTTTAAAGGTTAGAATCATTTCTCCAGTTCATGAGTCACACGTGTTTGTGTTACTGCATAAGGAAGTATCAGGCTCAAATGCAGAGACTGTTGCCCTTAAAACAGAGAATTCAAAGAATTCAGCTATTTTGTATATGAAAACTTCTGTAGGAGACATACAATATTAAAATTGCTGAGCAAAACAGGTCTGACATTTGTAGGCTTCTTCCTGAAACACCCTCCTTTTGAGGCTTTTTGAGCAACAAGAACAAGCACTATGAAATGCAGAGTTTTTTCTTTTTTCTTTGATGATACATAACAGCAAGGTTTTTCTCTCTTATGTCTAATTTAGATGGGACTTAAAGATTTTAAACATTTTGGAAGGGAAAGAGGATTGTACCCATTGAGGATCATGCAAACTGTTGTGCTGCTTATTCATCTCATTGAATTTCCTTCCTTCCTTTTCTTTCCCTCCTTTTCAGAATTAGGAAATAGCACAGATAGACCTTGAGAAAGATAACAATGGGAAACTACATGAAATCAAAGACTAAACTGAAGAATATAAAGAAGCAGAAGAAAGAGATTTCACCATGGATTATGAAAGCAAAATAGGGAAGAAATGGAAATGAAAAAGAAACAGCGCACAGAGGGCTCCTGCTGTTTAAGTACACCTTTGACAAAGGAGCAAGGCACTCTGCAGAGAAGGCAAAAGCTAAATATTTCAGAAATATTCTGCATAATCAGAAAACTATTCAGTCAGAACCATAAGGATGTATAATAAATAATGCTGATGAAAAAAGGCACAGGGCAGACACAAAGTGAAAACCCAAATTTAAATGGGAAAAAGTAATTAAATTGCAGGTATTCACCTAAGCTTAGAAAATGAAGGCACTAAGAGGTTCCTGATGGAATAATGTCTGTACTGTAAAGCAAATTATGCACCAGAAAAACATATGAAGGTTAACACTGTAATTCTGGAATTTACACTGTGAAAAATGAACGTGGAGACCACCACAGAAGAGGCAGAAAACATGCAGTGTGAAAAAGTAGAGATCTGAGCTTCTGAAGCAGGGTGAGTGGGAATGATTATTTTTTACATACAGACACTTTCTATCTGGGATCAGAAAATCTCTCTGGTCACTGATGCAGCATGTTATCCAAACAAACAAACAAACAAACAAAAGACACAAAGAGATACTTATAAGCATTCAAAACAAAAAAGTTTATGTAGAGAGACAATAACAATTACCTACTGTCTGGAGAGAAATTGGGTATTATGCAAGACAAAGGTGAGGGCAAACAGGCAGAAAGTGAAAAAAATAAATCTTCAGGCCATCTTCAAAAACCTCACATGAGGCTGCTCAGCTGTGAGAATGAGGAAGCTTCCCACAGGAGAAACAACAAATATTTAAGAAGCAAAACCTGTGCTTTAAAAAAAAATCAAACAAGCTGCTCACATTATTATCAGCTTATTATTTCAATTTATACTGGCTTTAATTATTAATGTAATATACCACATTAGGTAAATAACTGACTTGAACTAGATTTTATCAAGTTGAATCTGTGTCTGGCCATTTAACTTGCTTACAGAGGCTTCACTACAAATAATTTCCAGACTACTGTGTTGTTTCTGGGAAAATGTAGTGTATTTTTTGATGTAAAATTTTCTAACTTTGCCCTTTCCCATTACATGCTGAGTTACAAAAGGTTTTGTCTGATCTCAACAGGACCAACTTAAACTAATTGAAACTACAAATGATCTCCCTTGCCTACATTAAAACTATCTTTTATAGCTCTGCTTTCTATTCTGATACCTCTAGCAGAGATTATTGTTCTTGGTCAACAACTATTCGTAATCTCCAAATATGTTTTCCTTTAAAGATGATTATTAAAGCCAACAAAACTATTTTTCATCTACATTCAACTATTTTCTGTATTTTTTATTATTGACCTTAGAAACAGATTGACATTTCACAGAAAGCTGAAGCTGTATTTGAAGCTGTCTATTTCCATAAGCTCCTTTTCATGATCTATCTTGGCCTCTGTTTCTCACTGTCAGCGAGATAAAAATATTTATTGTTCCTACCTTCTACAAGAAGCCACAAAACCTTACCTGTGACAGTGTTTGCTCTCGAAATAAATCACACTGCAAACAGGACTACAGAATACAGAAAAAGCTCAGCAATAACACCCAAAAATAAATTTGTGTGCACCATAAACTCAGGTAGAGTTTTACATAAATTATATTTAGAACAGCTTGAGGCATTTAAGTTAAGAAATCTAGTCAACTATAAGGCACTTGGAGTTTTCTATACAAAACCTGAGTATATTTACAAGTATACATCTATTTTGATTCATACATGTAATCAGAGTGAATTTTTAATTTAACAAGTATCTGTATCATTTATAGAGCATCTAAAATGCGTTATTTGAAATTTTATTCCATATTCTTGAATGCAAGTGTTCAGGACTTAAAATTTAAAATACTATCAGGTCATTCCTCAGATTCATTCTTATAGCTGAAAGACTCATAGCTTCAGCCACAACATACATATACACTATTCCTATATTCTGTCTAATATGAAATTATGTTCATCTACTCATGCTTACAGAATTCATTCCACTGAACAGGTCTCCTGATCCTACATGAGCTGTGTGAACGAAGTTTGTCGGCTCCCCAATCATGCTTCGATCAATCCGCCGTCGTCTTTTCTGAAAGGAAGGCAAAGAGAACATCTGAGATTCATTCAAAAGGCAAAACCAGTATGTGCCATGAATGTAGAACTTAACCATCTATAGGAAGGATATTGCATACACTGTAAGGTATTTCAAAAGACTCAAAAAATAGAGACCAAATTCTGAGGCTAACCAAAACACTGGTATTACTGTCTTTTTTACTTCAGAGGATGTGTAGCAGACAAGCTACCACTCCTAACATTTATGCCAACAAAACCTTGCAAATAACCTTACTGAATTCCACATTTATTAACTGGTATTTGCAATGTTTCATACAGTAACAAATACCTGCATTTGTATCTAAATCATGGTGGGATAGATCAAATTTGACCCTTAGTCATTCAAAACAAGAATTAAGGATCAAAGCATATTAGAATAGTCTATGAAACCACTAACGTACAAAATTTCTGGTTTGCATGCCCTGATGTCACTGTCTGTAATACACTTTATGGCAATGTCCAGAACAGTGCCTTGACTTTGATCAGGGTTAGACACAGACATATCTTTACCGAACTCTGGACCAATATACAAGACAAAATCCAGTCTGCATAATTCTCAACTGTGAGCTGAAGGGGTGCAGTGGAGTAGAGTAGTAAGGCAAAAATGCCAATTTAAGGACCCTTCTGATTCCTATACCATGTGACAGAAGGCAAGAATTGCTTAACCTCTGCTTCCCAACTTTCACAGTCACAGTTTCATGTTTTAGTAATCTAATAACACAAAACAAAAACACGAGAGGCAGTAAAGACTTTCTCTAATTAAAGCTGCTTTGGTTGCTTGCCTCCAGCTGAGTGCTGCATCTAAAGGACAAAAAGAAGAAAACCTGGCGAGAGCCAGGGAGCTTACACAGAGCAATTCATGCAGTGTGTAGTCACTGTATGCCCATACTCTGAAAAATGCCTGTACTTTGCAGGGGGGTGTGTGTGTGTGTAAAGCCACAAAACACAGTATCAGTATCTCAGTTTAAGGTACATTGTACAAAGTAGAGTTTAACAGCTAAAGAACTACTTGAAGGGAAACCTTCCCATTACCTTAAAGTCCACGCAGTCTCGTTTTTAATTATCTTTTATTTCTAATTGGTAATGAGACTGTAAGACCACACAGACTCAAGACACGAAGGTACATGCCTCAAGTGGGCTAGCTACTATTTCAATAGCTACAGATGAAATCTTTATGAATCAGAGCCCACAACTATGAGAATACATCACAGGGTTTAGCCAGCAAGTAAAAAACACATTTAATCCTGTCTTGCACCTTTTCCCTATTACAAAAACCAGATTTCAGCAGTTTTCAGTACCTTTTTGCATGCTATGAACACTTGGGATGAGAACACAGAAAATTCTGTGTAAATGTATTAAATTAAATGTAATTAAATGTAAATACAATTAAATTGCTAAATACAACTTATCTATGCTAAAACTATTAGTGAATGCTCTAATTCCAATGAACTTGACAAAATCAATCAAACCAAATAGTCCAGCTGTTGCATTTCCACCATCTAGTACTGTAATATGCTGTGATGTTGACACAGAAAGATGATCTAGACAGCCATATGAAAACACACTGCTCTAATTCAAACATTTAAAATTGTTTCATGTCTGCAGCAGTTGCACCTCTTCCCCTTTTAAAAAAATAATAGCTGAATTTATATACCTAAACAATACATCCATGATTTCTTCTTTTTAGTAGAGTTTTGATGCAGAGAAGATCTAGACAAACCCAAATATTTTAGATTTTTCTTTTCTTGTTTATGAGTTTTGCAGGCAATTAAACTTTTTTTTTGATGCAACTTAGTTTACTCCTTAACTTGTTGCTAAAATCACTGGCATGCCAGTAACAGAGTGCTAGATCTTGTGAAAGACTGTAAATGATTATTCACTAATCATCAGCTAGTCAACCAGTAACCTCTAGTTAAACTGCACTGCCATCAGACTGTCTCTTATCTTAAGTGAGTTCCTTATCAGAGGCCATCAGCCTGTTTCCCCCGACATGTGCCCAGTGACATGAGCTCCATGAGGCTATAGAAGAGTATATAATGCTGTGCTATGTTAAAACCACAAAACAGTTCACTGTGAAAGCAAATCAAAAATTGATTTGCCTTTTTTTTTTTTTCCCTGCAGGAGTACCCAGCTTGCATTTACATTGCTCTTTTAGCTTGGATCCTGAGAATGCTTTTGAAGCAACTCTACCAGTTCCTTACTTACTTTCAATTTTAATTTCAGAGTAACCCTGGAGTGTACAAATTAGACTTTTTTTTGGATGAAGCTGAACTGGAAGACTAACTGATGCTCTCCCATTGCTAACAGACATTGAGGCCAATGAAAAGGGTGAGCCAGTCTGGAGCAGATCACGAGACATCTAATGCACATCATGGCTCCCCAACAGCAACTGTTCTGCTCTCCTACACAGCTGCTCCAACTAGAATGTGCTCAGCCAGAACCTAAATGATCAATTAGAGTGCGTAAAGAGACATGGGGAGCACTGTAAAAAATCACCTCTTTATGAGGAATGTAACAGATGAGAAAGTAGTAGGGAAACATGCCTGGAAAGATTACAAAGCTTTCACAGAGGACAGCATAAATATCAGCTTTGCCAGAATTTCATTTTGAAGATGTATTTTCTGAGGCCTGTAAGAATACACACAATACCACTGTTTTATAAACAGTAAGAATTAACACACAAGATTGATTCTTCAGTAAATTTACTTTGAAAGAAGCTGAGAAGCAGCACATTCATCTCCTACTTGGGAAGAAATTAAATGTAAAGTTCTAGTCATTTCCCTCTATCATCTTTGGCTTTCCATGCTCTCTCCTAGTGCAGCTCACAAGCCTTCTTGCGTGACTGATTTGTTGTGGTGAAGGACTGATTTTGGTTGTGTTCTGTGAGTTTAAAGTACCATGCTTGGGAAGTGGGCCCTGTCTTCTCCACCGCCACAAAGTGGCTGATCAGCTGAGATAATCACCAAGACTTTCAGGAGGGGAAGACATATAAAATATTTTGTGTTAAAAAGAAATAAAAAATGCTGACAGCGATCAGCAAAATTTCATCCCACTAGGCTTCACCCATACCTCAAACTGCTTGTTATCACACCATAAGTAACTACCCTTAGAATGTATTTACACACCACTAACCTTGTTATGAGTAGTAATACAATGTGAATACAAAGGTCATCTATAAAACAGATGAATGTTTATGACTCTAATGCAAAGTATTTCTATATACACACACACCTGAGTACTTGTACCACCTAAAGCTTTGTTTTCAAGATGTTTTTGACAGAACAAATACATGCCCCAACTCGGTCAGCCTAACTACAATGCGTCCTGTATCTGCATTCCTTGTGGATTTTTTTCCTAGCAGGAGGGAAATAAAAGAAGGTTCATATTATGATTACCTAACTTGACTGTTATCTTACTTGATAGTTTAGGTCAAGTTACTAAAACATTTGGTACCGATGGACAAAAAAAGTTTAAAATCTGTATTGAAGTATTTTTTTTCCCCTTTGCCTTGTCCCAAAGCATTTCCCTTTTCACTAAGAGAGCAAGGGGTGACAAGGAGCACAACAAAGATGAAATTAGAGGAAAAGACATGTAAAAGGATCCTGGAAGTGGAATATGAACTGCCATCATTTAATGACTTTACTTAGTTTGTTTCCTTGACAAAAAGCTGCAGTATTTGGATTGCAAAGTACATACCAGGTAATCTTCACACCATGAAAAGCAAAGCCCATCTTGAAACTGAAGCAGAAGAGATGCAGGTTTGTGTGTGAAATGGCTGAGGGGAACGGAAGCAGTCTGAAGACCTATCTAAGAAGCCTTTGCTTTGAATGTGTACTAGATGCAATGAAACTGGATCACATTTCAGTTACCATAGAAATGAAGTAAAAATTGTTCTTTTCTATTCTTAACCGGTGAGTGATGCTTTGCACCTACACTGGGTAGCATTTCCTTTGAAATACCAGATCAGAAATCAGAAAGCCTCCAACAGTTGCATCACACAAAATATTTTAACCCTGCAAGCTTCTTGAAACTTTAAACCATTTTAAACTTTTGCCTAAAAAGTTAAACTAATTATATCATGTATTCAACCTGCCCTTCAGCAAAGCCACAAACATTTCATTGAAACACTGGTTTTCATAGTTCTAAAAACTACTTATTGCAAGAATTCAAAACTGTAATTTGTTTCTTTAAACAGACAATTGCCACTGATGAGTCCAGAGGTATGCAAAATTTCCTTTTTACTCCCCTCTATTTTTAGCATTCATGGAAGAAGTCAGCTTTTTTCACTATGTCCAGGTTTTGCCCAAAGGTCGGACTGCACTTCTTTAGCTCAAGCCGTTTCATAAATCATGGCAACATTTCTGAATTAGGCAAGCTCTCTGCCTGTATGAACAACAGAAGTTTTGGAATTTTTTCTCCTTTGCAGTCATGCACCCCTCTCTGCTCTCCATGAGAGGTCCTCTCAAAGAAAAAAGATGGTAAGAAATGCAGAATAACACCAAGGTCTCAAACTTATATATATAAAAAAAGATGGTAAGAAATGCAGAGTAACACCAAGGTCTCAAAAATCACTTAGATCTTAGGAGGCTGACAATTATTTTCCTGCTACAAGTTGAAGTTACAAGTGAAGTCAACCAGAATCTCATATAAAGATATTCCAAAGTCAAGTATATTCCATACTCTTTTGCCGAGTATGAAAAGCAAAGGGATCTGTTAAGCTCCAGAAGAACTAATTCTACACCAGATTTTTTTTTGAGATAGATGCTACAAACATATCAGAAATCAAATGTCTAAGTGAAATATAAGTAAGACACAGCATTGCAAAGAACCCTACAACACAACAATCTGTGTGTATTTTACCTGTAGCAGGCAACCCTCAAATGAAAGTGATATTGCAGATGCAGATGAGGAATGTTTTCACAGTTACACTCTAAGCAGAAAGCAATACATGGTGGAAACTGAAGAAATTCAGAGGGGATGATGTGTTATTGCAATATTGTGAACACAAAATTCCTGAAAATGATGCTTCTTTATTAAAATTCACACATATGGCACTTTTCTCCTATTGCCTACCCATTTAATTTATCTCCACTTTACAAACCAAGAAGAAGTGCCAGCTCTTTTTTTCCACACAGAAATATTCTTTATCCAGCTGTATGTTGTCCTGGCTTTTCATATCTTAGGATCTCAGTAAAGTAAACTGTAAGAAACCAGGCAACAGAACACTCACTGACCTCAGTGTCCACACTAGCAACAAATCAATGGCAGGGTTGCATCTTTGCACCTCACATTCAGAATAACAAAACTTGGTATTTAAGTCACAAGTAGTAAATCCTTGTTTTACTCATCCTTGTCTAAAACTAGCCTGGACAGAGTTTTGTTTCTATTGAGGACTTTTTTAAAATTAATACTTATTAATATCATCAAGCTATCACAAGACAAGGATAACTGTCCTACTGCCAACTTTTTAGCATTTACCCAAATGTTATTAGTGTAATTTTTAATGACTGTTTTATACATATAGCTTTGTCTTATTTCATAAAAATACATTGCACACACCATATTTCCGTATTAATTAAGTTATATTAATATATCATGCATTTCAAGGCATTTTTTCTGTAATTCCATATTTATCTATGTTCCAAAAGGTGTAGGGCACAGTACAACATATTAGAAAGGATGTAACATGCTGATCTGAGCTATCTAGTCTGATTTCATGCAATGTGTTTCCAACCAGATCCAGATCAATACGAAGTGTTCCATACATGAAATGCCAAGTGATGCACCTTCCTTTTTTAAGTCTTCTCTTTCATTTTAACTATCTGTAGAAGAGGAACTTTTGCTCAAATCCGTCATATTTTCCCCTTATTCTTCAAGACACTATTATTTTTCATGACATATTATTTTGGCTTGATACATTATCAGGAAAAAACAAAACTATGTACCATGCCTTGACATCTCAACTGATACAGACTAAAGATCAGCTTCCAAGATTAATTTTCCAGTCTTGTGCCAGCTTATTTTCTAATTTCAGACTACTAAAAAGAAAAAATTAAAAGGAGTGCAGACTGTGAAGATCAAGGTATTACTAACACTCCACATTTGAGCGGGTTGTGGCAAGAACATCTGAGGCTTCACTGGGCCCCATTCATCTGCTAGGGCTGACTTCATGTAGTCAGCAATGCTGACTGTTGGCTGGCAGGCTCAGCAACCTTGCTAAGCCAAAAAGTAAGTTTCCTCCTTTTCTTAAATGAATACTATCATAAAACAGGCTTATCTATCTTGGCAAATGCTAAGTAAAGAATATTTAATTCCTCTCTGAAGCCTTATTCAAGACTTAATAAATCTACTGGTAACTCCCTACAGGGAAACTCTCCCTGGTGAGCAGAGAACTGAATGATCCAGCTGTACACCATAAGGAGTTGGTTTCTGTGAAGAATGGGTTTTTGTGGTCAGAGAATAATCACTTAACATTTACTGCCTCCAAGAAGTTTTCTTTTTTAAAAGCAAAAAGATGACTGTGCATTCATAAACAGTAGAAAGTTACGCAGCTTTTATAGTTGTCTCCACAACATGAGGGTCAATTCTGACTGCTAGCTCAGTCATTACAATCAAATACAGTAAGAAACAATTCTCTCTCTGATACTTCTTCATAAGCTTGACTTTTATGTAACAGTATGGTAATTAGAACAGAATGATATATAATAACTTTAAACCGCATCATCTAACCCTCTGTAACACAAGGAGATCTAGTGCTAATACATCTTCCTATACTAAACCAATCCAAATCCCAATCTCTCCTAAAACAAAATAAATCCCAGTAGAGCCACTACAACTGCCATTCCTATGACAGATGGGAAAATGCAAACAAGGAAAATGCTCCTCGTTTTCCTCTGTATCTGCCTGCTATTTTTGTTTTCATTATATTTTGTTTTCACACTATATGGGTGCACTATGAAGACACTGACAATATGGATATAATACGGATTTTTTAAAACTTAAATAGGAACTATCAGACTTATATGGGGTCTCACACCTGTTGTGTTTGATGCTTCAGAAATAACCCTCAAACAGCAAGCTTTTTTTGAAGAACTTCTGTTACCACTTATTCTAGCGCTAATTTCAGGATTACCCAATGCAAAAAGCAAACCCTTAACCTGCAAATACACTCTTTGGGCTCTTTATCACCAATCAAGATACATGTTTCCTATCTCTTCCCTTCTAACAAAGTGACATTTCAATGATAGAGGTGTTGAAACAGCCATTTGCTACTTTTGTATTCAAAAGCTCAGATGAAACTTCAAAAGCAGTGCAGGGCAAAGATAAAAAAAAAAAAAAAACCCAAACAGAAATCTAAGGAAATGATTTAATCAAAGTCAAGGTAGTCAATGATTTCAAGATGACAGAGGTGGATGGTTAGAGGAGAAACTGAAATCCTTCCCTTTATTTTCTGTCTTTCACCTTTCATACTTTTTATATCTGCCCTGACAAAATACCAGCAGCAAGAGTCCCCCCGCTGTGGCACCCATCTGATCCTCCAGACACTAACACACAGGAAAGGATAGGAAATATCAGATTACCCTGTAGAGGTAGTTTTCTGTCCTCCCACACACATGCTGTTCTACTTCCAAAATAGTCTTGTGCACAGAACGTCTGTGTGTCTCTCAAGACAAGCTGCGGTCTGACTGATATGTCTGAGTTTCCAATACTGACCCATCAAAATTGCCTAAAAAGGTTGTACTGCCTTTCATCAAACCCTACATAAGGACGCTGTAGGGGTGAGGGTATCCCTTGCATTTGTTTTTGTGCTCTGTGTGTTTAAGATACATTTCTCCACACTTTCCACCCTAATTAGGAGCCTACAGATACCTGTTAAAAACAACAAAAAGCATGTATGCATGTAAAGCTGGAAAGCTAACACCCATCCCTACCAACTAGATCATTAGGCAGCAATCTAACACTGTGAAACCCATGGCTGGATGTACAGGATCATCATAAAGCCAGTGTGATGTTTTTGAAGAAGAAAGGTTGCACATTCCCTAAACATTTCCCTGAATATTGTGGTATTCTAATTTTTTCAGCTCTCTTAAATCTGTGAGTTCACACTGCAGAGGCCATCATTTATAGAATCTCTAAGTACTATATAAAAGTTTACACCACACAGATTAGCATTAAAATTCCAGTCAGCATCAGCATATATTTAATGTTTCACTGTTTAATTCAGTTTTTGAACCACAAAGTGACAATGACCATTTGAAGTGTAGGAGTCTACATACTCTCCCTGAATAAGCAAGAGTAGACCTATGAGTTTCAAATACCTCACATCAAAACATCTCCCACACAGAAGGAACACAGAGAAGCACAACTAAGGTAATGCAGCATAAATTGAAATACTAGACACTGCCTCCAAACCACTGAATTTCAGTGACAGATTTATTCTATAGCAGTAACATATGATACCTAAGCCCAGCATAATCATGTTCAGACTACTGCTGGGATCTCCATCAACTGCAAGATACCAAAGCTGCTGCCCTCACTAAAACACATTTTTCTCAGTCTCCTGTGTGGGCAGTCTTCAGCAGATTGTTTGAAGACTCCTGACTGATTAAGGATCTTGCAAACCACAGCTTCATCAGGACAGAAGCAGGAGAAAACCTACACAGGTTTTCATGACAGCTCTTAAGCAACAGAGGTAAGCAGCAGGTCTCCAGCACACTCAGCTTTCATTAAGTTTCCAAAAGTTCATGATGCCTCATGATTTCTCTAGCTGAAGGAGCTAGGAAATTGAGGTCAAGGTCTAAAAAGAGCTAAGTTTTTTAATAATGTGAGCTGTTACAACTAGCATCTGATAACCTGATTATCAAGTGTCCACTGGATTTAGTTTTTACAGCAAAATCACTGGGCATGTACTGACTGACTCAAGTGGAAAAAAAAAAGAATGATGAAATCTGATTGTCTGAGTTCCTCAGCAAAACAACTAGCAATTCCATTCACGTATAGAAGAAAGCAAAAATAAAGGGAAGATAAAATAATCTAAAATGTCAGCAAAGCTGATATAATCAAATCTTCCAGACTGATTTTAGTTCAACTTCTCACCAAATCAATTTCGTAACTTTTTAGACCAAACTGGATTGTATATTATCTCAAACAACTCCTTTGTTTTTAGCAAACTCACCACCTTCTTGCATCTTTTGAAGTGTAAGCTTTTTGATTTGTTTACACAATATCCCATTATATCATGATGATGTTAGTCATCATATGACAAAACTGGCAATTGTAGCCTATGTTTTCTAAATAAACAGGAAAAAATTGCCAGATGAGGTCAAATGACTCTGAAAGACAATAGGTCTTTTAAGAAATGTGTTTAGCTCACACATCAAAGGGATCTTGTTCCATTCCAGATGCTTTAACCAACTTTAAGTTACATAGTAAATCAGAATCTATTCCTTGGTATTAGCTAGTAAGTACCGTCCTTTTCAAAATACATGTTAGTACAATTTTAAGGTGATATTTGCAACTTTCAGCTTGGCTGTCACTTTGCTCACAAACTCACTTATCTTCCTAATATTTTATTTTAATTACTTTGGGTGGTTTAATGTCTCTTTAAATATGTATTTTTTAAGTAATTAAAAAACCCCTGTCATCTAAAAGAATCATACAGGTTTTCTAGGACAGTAACTGTACTGCTTTAGTGTCTTTACGCTGTGAAGTCTAACAGTAGATTAACAGGTAATTAATCAATTAAAGGACAGGAGAATATGGTGAAGGCAAAAAGTCATAGACTTAGAAAATGGTCTAGATTAGAAGAGACCTTAAGGACTATCCCTATCCCCTAAGTTCTGGCCCCTCTCCCAACACCTTCCACTAGACCACTTGTTCAAAGTCCTTTCCAGGCATGTGGCAGCAGAACTTCCCTGGGCAACTTGTTCCAGTGCCTCACAATCCTCACAGTAAAGGATCTTTTCCTAATATCCAGTCTAATTCTACTCTCTTTCAGTTGAAAGCCATTCCCCCATGTCCTATTACTACCTGCCTTTGCATAAAATCCCTTTCCAGCCTTTGTAGGCACAAAGGCCTTTGTCTGTGATATCAGCTGTCGTATCTCAGCAAAAACCAGAACTTAACATATTAACTCTCTCCTTACAGTTGTCTGAGTAACTTCCAACGGGTTAGCTGTTGCTTGGATAAAATGCTTCTTACCAGGCTGCAGAGATGAAAACAAAGTTAATCAGTGAACCTTCAGGGTCAATCCAGACCTATGACATGGACAGGAGACAAAAATTCTGCTGTACAGGACATAGGATGAGAGACTGAAATAGTGTGTTAACTTAAGAAAAAAGACATCTGCTTGTGGCCTTAACAGTCTTTCACCACCTATACAGGAGGGTACAGAAGAGGGACAGACTTGAAGGTGCACAGTGACAGTTTGAGAAGCCACAGCCTCAACACAGAAAACACTGATAAAATAAATAAATACCATGAACAGTTATGTAGGTGGTCAAACACTAGACCAAAAACTCCATGAATCTGAATGTCCATCCTTTGAGATCCCCAGAACACAGCTGGTCCTGACCCTGCAAAAGTCAAGTCTAGCTGGTTCTGCTTTGATCAGGTGCATGCAGAGGTGCTCTACATGGCATGCAGAGGTGTCTTGTCATCTAGACTGCTTTACAAGTCTCTAGCTTCCAGCTGGTGATGAAGAGCACCCTGCAATTGACTTTCCTGTATATTCTCCCCAGTAACCAAAAATCACAATAACATAAAACAAAGGTTAAACAAATTATATAAGGACTCACCACAGTACAAACCTTCTTGAAACTACTAATAGGTTCATACAAAAACCAAATCCCAAAGTCTTGATAAGAACATGCCATGAGCTGTATCACGTGCTTTCTTTCCGTTCACTTACTGACCTTCTCCAACAAGAACACAGGAAATACTTGAAAGATCATCTGGCATGATGAGAGCTGTAGCTCTCCAGAGGACGTGTGCCAGGATTACAGCATGTAGCCCCTCCTGCTCAGCCAAATGAATGTCTCTTTACCCCCAGATACCACACAAACAAAAGCTTTGGGTGTGCTTAAGAACACTGAGTATTGAAACAGTTTTGTTAAGGAATTATCTTTCATGCTGTAATAAGACTTCCTAGAGCTAGCTGACGAATATGAACTGGTTTGTTATGCCCTGTGTGTGCAGGTGTCTGAGCAAATGCATCTTGATGGAAGCACACATGTTGCATAAGGTACATTGCATGCAAGCCTTCTGTATGCCTCTGTATGCCCTGTATAATCCTCCACATCAGAATGATATACACATACCAAACACCACTGCAGAAAAGTAGAAGAACAAAAAATAAAATGAAATATTACCTCCAAACAGGTGATAGTCACTGTCAGACACAGGATCCTCACATTCACCATACAAAACCTATCACTTAGTAAGTCTAACACTTCCTCTGGACCAGCTAGTTAAAGCTTCCACTGCATGGAAGGTAATACCCCTAAAGGCACTGCTGTATGCTCTCACAAGCATGAACATTGTGATTCACCTTTAACTACGACAATAAATCAGGGCCCATGGGGTATTTTCAGAAAATCTCTTTATGCAACTCATTGTAATTCCCTTACTGTGATACAGTGGATTTTCATGAGTTCTGGCAACTTTTATTTTTTAGCAGTAGGATTAATGAGTGGAAGCTCTAGTACTTCTGCTGCAGGCAAAACAAAGCCACAATATTTAATTCCAATATCCTCGGGAATCAACAAACAGCTTCTTGTTTGTGTACATATATATATATATATATAGCAAAATGCCTAAATATTTTCCTGGTTTTCTAATGGTGTACTGTACTACTTACTTCTCAATTATCAAAATGAACTTGCTGTAAATGTAGATACTTTCTCTTTTTTTGTACAAATCCCTTTTTAAGGGAAGTAATCCCATTACAGCTTTGTGTGTCTTAGTCTGTGAGACACTCCTGACTGCTGACCTTTCTGGCGATATTCCCAATTGGCATTTCCTTGCTAAGTTATTTGTCACCTGAGTGACCTCAGCATTGTCTCGGGGTTGTCCTTGCTGCTCCAAAGGCATACTGATCAGTATGAATCACAAATTTCCTTCAGTAGCCTGAAGGAAATTACCCAGTTCTCACTCCTGTGAAGATTTCTGCAAAGTTTCCAAATTTGACTGTCAGTCATCCAGTTCATTTTAGGCGAGGCATTTTGTAAGAAGTGCATCCCACAATACATTATAATGTGACAATCTGTTTTTGCTTGCTCTCAAGGCATCAAAGCAAAAAGGAGTCAGAACATGCACAAGGGAAGCAGGAACAGCCTCTCGTGTTCCTCCCATATTATGAAAAATAGTCACACATTTGAAAGGTGATCTCTCTAGTGGATGCAGAAATGGTGATACTACACACAAAATTTAAGAAAGAAAATACAACAAGCAGGCAAGACAATTTAGCAAGAGATGGCCCAGTAGGTATTTTAGAGATGCTTACACATCAAGTCCACACAAAGCATGGCTAGAAACATCTTCGAAAGAGTAGTCTACCAGTAAGTCTTAAGGAATGTTCAAATCAGCGGCTGTGCTTAGACTTAAATTAGCTTTCTGCTCAGCTTTTGACATATTCAGAATAGTAATTGACACGGAGCAGCAACACAAAAGTCTATGCCTGAAGTGTGGCAAATATCCCCAAACGACAGAAAGGAAGTTGTTCAGGAGCTAATTAACAAGTTCCAACAGAAGCACGGCAGCAAAGGAGGAGCAACATGGTGTGCCATTGAAAATATCTACGTTCAAAAGACAGACAATAAAGAAAAAAGGTCATTGTGCAGGAAAACTAGTCAAGCATTGTCAGCCTACATATTTTATTACAACAAGGAGCATAAAAAGGAAGCCCTTTCAAGAAGTGTCCTGGTTTCCTTGGCAAAACAAAGGAATCTCTACTGCCTTGTCCAGTGTCCCATCAAAAGGAAAACATCAGTTCCAAACACGTACAGGCCCTTTTGTGTAGCCTTGCTGAGGCATGCCACAATTCCACAGGTCCCGAGTGTAAACAATCATTATTATTTCAATTTCATCAAGTCAGAAAGTACCCCATATCCCTGACTAATTTGTCACATTCCACTCTTCTAAATTCAGTGTTGTTGAAAAGAAGTATTCAAGAGCAGTAGCAGAAATAGCTTCTTACTGTTCCACTAGCTACACTACAAAGACACAGTAATTCTGTAAAGTCAAGTACATTCACTATTCATAATCTACTCCTAGACTCATGAGTGGTATCAACAACATATCACACAATCATTAGTAGAGGTAGAGATGGATGCTCATACTGTTCAGGAGACTCTTTCTACTTACTAATCCATTTCTGTGGCAAGCCTAGCCTTCCTTATTTTTGCATGTTTTTTGCACCAAGTTATTGGTGCAGATAAATTTATACCTGCAAAAGCAGATTTTCTTTTATTGTCTTATTCTGTCTCCTACTTGCATAATTTTTTATACCATTTCATACAATTCCTTCAGCCTAATATTAGCAATTCTGAAGCTGGATTCACTGTAGAAATCCAGGAAATAATGTGTTTTTCTCAGTGTGTCAGATCTAGTAATCTTGCCATAATAAAACCAAGTGTGGGAGCTTCTTACGACAGGAAGAATAGGAAAGCACAGTTCTTTGACAGCTGAACAGGGAGCTCTGGCATTGCAACACTAAGCACAGTGGAGATACCTAAGATTCCTCCAGGTTCATGCATTATTGGCAACTTCAGGGCAACTGCCTCCCAGTTCCACAAGTGTAGTCAGCTTCTACCAAAACCAAGATACACCCAGCATCAGCTTTTGGCTACACATTTATAGTGACTGGCAGGTAAAGTCAGAAATAAGTGCATAAAGAACAATAAACATACAGAGCAAAATCAGGTTTTCTGAAGAGGTGCAGGCTGGGAATTTCTAAACTGGCTGCATAATAATAAGTGTAGATTATTCATAGTAAATATATTCCCTTTTACTCTTCAGCAAATGGAACCATGCAATATCTCAAAAGACAAGACATAACTCCATCTTCCTAGCAACTAGAGCTATAAATACAGAATTGAATAGTTATTTTTGCTAAGAAGATACATTTTGTTCCTAAATTAAAGAAAAACACCAACAACTAAGCTAAAGTATCTCCACCACCACTCTGTGTTTCATAACCTGAAACAGGTCAGGTACCCTATATTAACACACAGATTTTTAGTGGACTGTGGCACCTATACAAATTTAAAAAAAGTTTCGAACCACTGGCTTGGCAGCGTGACAACTACCAAATTTCAGTCACATTCAATTATTTTAAGAGTTCCCTATGCCACAATGTCATCAGGATATACCATGCAGAAACATGCTTCCATGATCAAGGCATAGAATTTGCAAAATTTAGTTTTCTTCCCACATTTCCTTCATTGTTTCTGTGCCTTAATCTTCCTTCACTATTTCACCAGGTTCCCCTGAAGTTCTGTCAAGATCCATGGACAGAGGCACTGTCTACAACTGCTGACCTGAACAGACATTGACACGTGCTTCTTGTTTGTGGTAAAGTTTTACACCATGGAGAGATGCATACTACATCAAAATAATTTAGGACAGGAGGTGACTGATTTTTTCTAGAACATCATTACAGACAATTCTAAACATAATTTCTTAAGCTTAAAGTTCATTTTAACACATACTGAAAATGCAAACACATTTTGGGTACCATATATTAATCTAATATTTGTCAGAACTCAAGGGAAAACATTCTCCACAAAGAACAGCACAAAAGTGGTTACTTTTCAGCTGCAAAGCTAAAATAAATAATTCAGGATTCAGCATTATGACACTCAACACTCCCACTTAAAGTTTACTACACAAAAATACTGAAACCTTTCTGCCCTTCCGAATTGTTTCCAGCAAGGTTTACTTTCAGACCACTCTTGTGTGTTCAGAGATTGTGTAGTTACAGTTCATTTTCTTCTAAGAAACTAAACCACATAAACTTGCATAAAACCACAATACAAAACTTAGATGTGGTTGTTTATCTGGGACAACAGTAGAAGCACAAACCATACCACAGTCAGTGTATCCTACAGCATTTCTTGTCTTAGGCATTATAAAAACAAGTGTCTGCTATGTTTGGTCATAAAAACCAGTTTGTCAGTAATACTCACCCCTGCAATGCCTGCAGAGCCTAAGCTGAATTCTATTCCTTCTTGGGCACGACCAAATTATTTACTAAATTCCAGCGAGCTGAAGCAGAGGGATTGTTAATGGAAAGCTTACTGTACCAGTGTGGGAAAAAGATTCAGCTCGATTCTCTGAACACAGAGGGAGCTGGCAACTGGAAGTTCAAAAGTGATTCCTTTTAAGAGTCAACCACTCGATGTACATTTTAGCGATCAACAAACAGCTTTAGGGTAAAACAGGTTTTTGAGTCGTCTTTCAGAGCATCCTTCAAAGGGAGAGGTTTGCTGGCCTATTTAGACAAAAGTTACAAACACACCAATACCAAATAAAATCCTCTCACTTCCCTTTATAATTCTTCTTTCATTTTCACTGGGAATAATGCAAGCTGACTAATTCTGGAAAACTAAATTACGTAAATTGTTATGCAATGTAAGGTACTGTAGAGTACCTGGTCACTTTTCCTATCACATAAAGATAGATCAGACTAGTGCAAGCTCTTTTGTTTCCTCTGACTAAACAGAGTCAACATTATTTACACTGGTGTCTAGTTCAGAGGCACTGAGAAACAGACAAAGATATTGCAAAACAAAATTTTGGTGATATGAAACATGCTACTAGTATACAAAGAGAATAATTTTACTGTGGATGATCAAGACAACCTCACATTTGCAAAGAGTTACAGCATATGTTTTGCAGCACCTATGTCACATGAATATTGGTCCCTCCAGAAACTCTTCTTGTGTTATAATCTCATTAGATTGAAAGAAGCTGTTCAGAATGAACATCAAGCAAGTAAAAAAAAAGAAAAAAAAAACCAAAACAGAATTAGCATCATCCATTTTAAAATCTAGCTAGAAGAAATTTTCACCTTAACACCCAAGGTGAGCAGCCTTCAAAGAAAATCAGGACCCTTACACACGCGCCCCATACAAACTACTAATAAGCATCCAAGAGTACGTCAGCAGTCAGCTGGATCCCAGGGAAGCACCAAGGAAAATATTCTGGAAGTTGGGTTTTGCTGTAATTCAGCAGATTATCCCAAAACACACACAAAAATAACCCAAAACAAACAAAAAACCCTGTCAACCAACCAACAACAAAAAAAACCCAAAACCAAAAAAAACCCCAAAATCAACAACAACAACAAAGAAGCAGCCAAAACCACCCCCAAAACCAACAAAAAAACCCTTAACCAACCAAAACAGACCAGAAAAAAAAATCAACTAAACACCAAAATCCAACCTACCACGCAATGAGTATTTTCACAAATCAGGAAAAGTGTCTTTGCTATGTGGAAGAACCTGAAGTTTACAGCTTGCATAAATCCCCACAGTGTTCAGTTCTTTAACCACTAAATCAGCTAACACACATCTATCTTCATGCCTCAGTCAGTTTTTTGTCAGGTTTTCATCTAGAAGTGTAGGTATGAAAAGGTGTAAATTTCCTCTTCATTGTCTTCTCTGTGTAGGAACATTAATCTCCTCTAGTAATGGAAATGTTGGCATTTTATTCCTGAATTTAAAGGAGCAGCTGAATCTCACTGATGAGAGATGCATGGTGTATGTTTTAATTCTTTAGGGGTAGGACCATACAAAGAGGCCTCAACTGCATCGTTTCTAGTTTACCAGCAGTCAGTTTAATCCACGTTGCTTTCATCATGACCACATCTTTCATAGGTTTTAAAATAGTTTTTAAAAGCAATAATTAAGCACCACAGTTTGCTCTCACACACAGATCTCATTTTCTCATTCCTTAAAGTACACACACTACAGCTTTTTTCTTTCCTCCCCCAAACTTCCCTTTCTGGGCACTATCAACCCAAAAGTCATCCCATTTTCAAAGTCTAGTTCTGATGTTAAAAAGAGAAAACATGCATTTGATATTCTTCCACAGAGAACACAAGGCCTGTAAGCTCTTTTTTTCCTGCTGTTCTGTGGACGAGCATGCCTATTCTTGTGCTGGCATTTCTTCTGCTCTTTACAAGTTCAGCAATGCCAAGCTGCTCACAAATGCAAGCAATTCAGTATGCTCCACACATGCACGTATGTGTGTATGTGTGTTTACATATCCTAGCACATTTCTTTGGAATATGAGCCTGGCAGGATTCATTCTCTCATTTTAACAGTAATAATCCATTATTTGACCACCATCCTAGAGCCCAGGAATTAAATGGGTTTTCAGTAACTGCAGTACAACAAGCTGTATTTAAAGTAGTATTTGTTCTAAATAGAGTTAAATCAGATGTGCTCTATACAGATTTTACTCTAGTCTTTCAAGAAATCTACTGGAAGTTGATTTTACCTTGCAAGCCACCTACATTTAGGATATATATCATAAGAGTAATTTTCTTCTATAAGTAATACACTCCCTTGACACACAACTCCAATTCCCAGTTGAACATAGCCAAGTGTGCTTTCTTAAGGTAATTTAATCCTAAAAGCATCAGTTTTTCAGTTCTGAAAACTGATGAAGCACTCCAAAAGACAAGTTTTATGCTAATATACATAATGAGGTAAAGATAACTACATTTTATGCAACTGTCTTTTTGAAAACTGATTGTGAGATCACCTCTAAAATCTATCATTCTGGTGTAATCTCCAATTAACATCTAGTCATAAATCCTGTTGAAAGTATTTTCCTCCATTTTATTCAAATTAGATTGATTTTTCACCATGTCATCCTAAATGCCCCCATTTTTCTGTTCTTTCCTAATCTAAGGTCATATGTTCTGAAGCCACTGATGGACCACCATACAGCTCTACAAATAACCTGCCTGACATCTTCCAGATGTAAAACAAGAATTTCAATGTTGACACTTCAGATGAGTCAAGCCTGAACTGCAGGAAAACAGAAGTCAGCATCAGTGAAGCTGAACTGAAGCATTTCAGTAAAGGCAAAACTTGAACCTACCTGGAGGCATCTGAGGCTGGAATAAAAGGATGCTAAATTTCCAGAGCATCTACCTGCACTCAGCAGTCATGACACAGTGTTACGTTTCAAGTAAGTACAATACTTTCAAAGGTCACAATATATTTTAACAAACTTAAAGTACCAAACTCTGTGATACTGCATACCCCGCTCAGAGACATGAACATAAACCAGAGGGAACGCAGACACTGATAAGCAACAAGCAGCAAGTATTTCCTCCAATTCCCTGTTAGGGGATGAGCTCTGAACCTCTGCTTCTGAGATGGAAAGGCTGGTCTGGGCAAACTTAAAAAGACAAATGACTATTTGATCTCAATTAATTTCTCAATCTCTGGAGATAAGGTAGCCGCATACCAACTTGCAACCACCTTGTGCAGGTTAGAAACATATAAATCACAATGCAGTCCTGACAGAGATAAGGTAAAATTAAAACAGTCTGATTTGCGAGCATCCCAGACCAAAACTTATGAACAAGGTAGTCCTTTATGATACACTATCAAGCAGAACATAAAGGGTGGTTATGTTCACCTTAAGAAGGTTACACCACAAGCAAGAGAAAAACAATTATTAATTGGCACAGGGTCTGTGTCTTTCTCAGGTACAGACCCTGTTCCTGAGAAAGACAACATATTCTAAACCCAGACTATTTTTTAAGCCTGAATGAGCTGAATTTACAACAGCAGTAAGAAGATAATGTAGTTTAAACTATTTATAAAAATTCTATGTGACCCTCATCCCTTCTGATGTCAAGTCATTTTCAGAGCATGACATATTAACAAGTCACTCAGTATTACACATTTATTTGAGGGAGTAAACACAAGGAGAGATGGTATCTTTCCTTGGCTGCAGTTAACTACAGCTCTCTTGAGGCTACACCCAAGTTACTAAAAAAAAACCTCTCTAAAATTATTTGAAAAACAAAAAATCCCCAATGGGTTCAGAGAGTCATCACTTCCCTGAATCAGCATCAGAGTGCAGTTCATAGCTTCACCTTTTCTGTCCAGCCTCCACTTTTCTATTCTCCTCACTCTGTGGCAGGACATTAACCCAGAATTACAGAAGTCAGCATTTTAGTGATCAGCTAAGCCATTATGAAGACAAAGGCAAGAAAATAATTTCAAGTGATTGCCTATTGAAGTCTGTGACTTAATGGGTACCTTATGAATTCGGGATCTTTGAGAACAGTGAAGAATAGCATTTTTAAAAGTAAATGGGAACTTTGGTATCATGAGTATCTCATGCATAAGTAAGAGCCATAACAGGAACTGCAGAACCAGAGGTTTGAGGAACAGTCTGGAAAAGGAAAACTTTCAGCATTGTGAAATGCTAATGTTGGGAATTGAAAAAGTAAGTGCGGGCAAAGATCTTTAAAGCAACACTTTAAAAATACATATTTTTAAAATTGCATATTGGTCTTAAGAATTATCACCAACAGAAGAGCTGAGATCCATTCCAGACAAGTTACAATAAAAATACAGTAAGATACGAGCAGAGGAAGCCTCTAGTCTCAATACTCCCTTTCATATCAAAAGCAGTTAAAGCCAAAAGGCTGAACACTTAGCTTCAGGGCAATGACTGACTTCTCATTCACTAACACAAAGCATACTCCCAGACAGTGCCAGTCAAAGTGCACATCTCACAGGCTATGTCCAGACTATCCCTGCCTCTCGCTGTTGGCAAGTAGAAATACCCCTAAATCTTCATGCTTCCCCATCTCCCCTGCTCTGACACGAACAGAAGAATGGGATAAAACAGCTGACCTGACAAACATTACAACTAAGGCACATCAAAAATACCAGGGAGGCTTTGTAGCTTCAACTTCCATTTAAAAAATCACCAAAAAATTACCAAAATTGCATTGGAAATGCTTCAGCTCATTCTCCAAGGGTTTTTGTGAAACTGTCAACTTTTGCTAAGCAGTACCAGCTAGTTCTTGTGGAAACTCCTTTTGTCAGTGACTCATACCAGGGTTTTGCTCTTGAAAATGTCCTCTCACTGAAAAAATTGGAGATTTAAGAGAAACAAGAAACTCAAGGGCTCTAGCAATGGCATCCAGATCAACAAATAGCAGAGTCTACTTCCTCCCCATGTTTAAGTGGAAAGCCTGAGCTCCATGGAGCCTGCAGATATTAAAAGCATATTACGTCCTTCTTCAAGTATGTTGATAATGGCAAGACACATTCTCATCAACAGAAAGCTGGCATAATTCTTGTTTCCACCCTCCCCCAAAGAGCTATTTTCCATGTCATCAACTAGTATTATATTAAGTAAACAGCATCAGTGCCGCTAATGAAGAGCTAAAAATTTCACAGCCACAACAGAAGATGATAAAATATTCAGTTAATTTTCATTCATGTATTTATACATAAACACAAAATGCTTCCTTTGTTTTCTTTGTAAACACTTTTAATACCTGAACATCACAAAAACATGCTAAGATGTGTGGCGGCAAATTTAAAGGTAAAAGAAAAACCGAAAGCAGCTCTATCAGGCTGAAAGCCATACAAGCACATCAGGTTTTATAAATAAAAGCCAAGTATTTTGCTGCTTATCTGATTCTGCCCCCTTTGACAAGGTATTCCCTCAAGCTACTTCTAATGACAGCAAAGTGGAAGAAAAAAAGGAAAAAGGAAGAATTTGAACCATCTGAACTGGCAGCTCAATACCTAGCTCAGTAGGACAACTCCGAAATCTGAGGGCTCTCTTTTGAATGAGTTTTTCATAGGCTTAATGAACGTGGTAGGCTGATTAAATTTAAGGAAAAAGAGAGCCTGAGTTTTATATATTTTAAGCCTGAAGCTGCACTTGCACAGCACTCCTCTACTGAACAGGGATCCTGAACCAGTACCTCTTCAGCAGCAAGGTGGTGTGTGTGCCTGCTGGGTGTGACCTATTCCACAGCTGTAAGGCACACTGAATGCTTCATTCTCTTCATGGTCTCCAAGTTTATAAGAGTTACATAAACTCCAGTGTTAGATGTATCCTTAGAGGTATCTATAAATCCTTCTGCAGAAAGGAAGCTAGGGCTGACAACATCCGTCAGTGGGTAATTTCCCTCAGCAACCAGGGCTAAGAAAATTTGTGTCTTCTGAAGCACCCAGGGCTCAGTTCAGGTGACAAACACAGCAGCATGCACAGGGTTCTTCCTGCCTCTCTTTTAAAAAGACAGGCCTCCCCACCCTAAATACCTATCTGTCAATCCTCTTTCATACCTCAAAAGAGACACTAAACAAACTTCACTTTCCAAAACACTTTAAACATTTATGGCATAGCATGCAACAAAACTCTTAATAGCCCCTTGACAAAACACAAAATGGAAATCATCTAAACAAGAGACAAGTAACAAAATGGCAACTAATTAACTAGGGAAGGAAGACTGGAGCCAGAAGTACGGGAACATAGTTTATTCTCCTGTAGCAGAGCAGTAATTTTACTGCAAGGTCAAAGCAAACTGAAAAACTCAGCTGTACTGAGCTTTGGCCCAAACCAGGTGGGAGTGCACCAGATCATGACCAAAGGCTTCTCAGAACAAAGATTAACTTTGCAAGTTAAAAATGGACAGATCAGGAAGAAAGCCATATAGGAAAGTAACAGATTCCTGGTGTAGGCGACAAGCTTAGCCTAAGAAAGAGGCCATGGAAACTTTCTCTGAAAACATGCAAGATTTCTACACTTCTGTAATCTAGCAATGCATCTGGTAGGGGGGATTTGGCAGAGTTTACTGAAACACAGCAGTGGATGAGATGATAGCACAGAGGAAGCATGTGAAAAATGACTGATCTTGTGCTGGGAAATGCAAAATCAGCTTACAGAACCTACAAAGGATATCAGTGGGAGGTGTAAGAAAACTGGTGCAATCACAGAAAGTGCTACTTTTTCCAAAATAATGGTTTGGGTCAGATCATAAGAAACTGAATTCAGGCTACTTAAACCACCAAGAAAATCTGAACATAGTTATTAACAGATTAGTATCTCCTCCCTGGTATCAGGAAAACAGATATGAAAGCAAGTAGTTGTCTGAAGTCTTCATTGTGGTAAAACACTATGAATCCAAAAAAACCTAGAGGGTGATACAGGAACACCTTCCCTTGGCTTTTGTTTGGATTCTGCTGTGGTCAGAACCTCAGGCTATTAAGAAGCCACCATCAGAAACATGCTTTCTTCAGCTGCATCCCCAATTAGTTTTGTTTCTTTGAATACTCTTTTTTCCATTTTAAAACTCTATTTCAGAGAAGCTTAAAGACCCAGTTTCCAACATGTGCCTTCTGTGATCATGAGCACTGCAGTTTTGGATACAAGTGAAATATTTAGCAACCAAAGTAACATTTAGGAGAGCGAGTAGAACACTGCTTTCCAAGACACCTATATTTTATTTCACAGCAGCAGGGTGCATCCATTTAGCACTGACAAAAGACTAAAAGCTGTGCCAAGATGTATTTCACTAAAAGTTGATGGTAATACTTGAACATTATCCTTGATTTTAAGGAACCTCGAAGAATGCTAGTATATAACTGCAACATTGTTACTGTTCTGCTCTGGGGTATGCTATTAGAGAAGTCATGGCAGTGAAATTCGCAAAGTAAAGCATTCTTATTGTTCTTCTATAAAACTGACTGAATGGACTCATGCATGTATGGTTCTCATGTTAAGTGCACTACAGCTGAAAAGAATAGAGATGCTGTATTTGACCATTTCAAATATAGTATGCTTGAATTTTGCCAGCAGAAAGCAGAGACAATTCTGGCATCCTGCGTTTCAAGAGAGAAGGAAACTCCTCAGCTCAATGGATGCTATAAATATCACAGAAACACACACCTAAAAAAAATTCCATTCTTTCCCCCCTCCAGCAAAGAGGGTTATTAACATTTATGTCACTATCCACGACAATAAGATGCCCCAGCATCTGCCGAAGAAAATAAGAAAAAAAATAATTTCAGAGAATGCCACCTGGCAGAAGGAGGAGACCTAGTAGACAAGGGAGAATGGAAGCAGGTTATTACTGCTTGTGATGACAGTCAAGTTCCTCCCATGCTGCCTCACCTTCTCAAGTGCTCTCATAAAACAGGCATGAGGCCCTGGAACAGGATGGACAGACAACTGACGAGGTGGACAAGGTTCTCCTGCTGCGCTGATCCTCCTTTCTCTAGTGAACAGTGACAGGACCCAAGGAAACACATGAATATGTGTTAGGAAAGTGTGAGCTGGATAGAGGAAAAGATTCTTCATCCAGAGGGTGGTTGGACAATGTAACAGGCTCCCCAGGAAAGTGGTCACAGCACCAGCCTAAAGAAGCATTTGGACAGTGCTCTCAGGCACATGGAGTGAATTTTGGGGCTGTCCTGCACAGGCCCAGGAGTTGGACTCCATGACCCTTTTCGGTCACTTCTTCTGAGGATAATCTATGGTAAGTTTAAAAACAGAAGGAACACTTTGAACATCAATCAGAGCAAGTAGCAAATTAACTTCCTGCTTTCAAGGTCTATTTTGAGAGGCTGGTGGTTGTTGGTGTTGCTACAAGACCGTATGAGCCCTTCCACAGAAGAGGGTCTCTTTACATGTAATGGCTGAACATGAAATGGCTGGGACACGGTCAGGCAGGCCATGAAGAAGTCGAGATATGGGAGTTAAAATGAAAGAAGGCACATGAAAGGAATGAAACTGGGCAGATTAGGCTTTTCTCCTTAGAAAGTGGACTCAGCTGACAGGCTGAATGCACAGCAGGGGACTGACAGGTAACTTCTACCCAAGCTCCCATGTTTCACCTGGTTTATGATACAATGGGCAAATATGTAACACTATTTTGGGACTAAAAACTGCATGTTTTTCAGCACGTAGCTGTCTCAAACCTGCAACCATACAACACCTGCAGAGAGAGGGGAAAACTGCTTCCGTATCCCTTGTCTCATTTACCGATTTGCCTCACACTTACAGTATATGCTTTGCTATTTGTCAGAGATGGGAAACATTCCTGTACTTACTTAGAGGTGTAAGTGCCTGATTGAACACTTCACTTAGTGCAACTGAGCATGGCAGAACAATGGCTGTACAATACAGCACAGCAAAATGAGGTGAGGAACTGCAGGGACAGGACAACTAAGTGCCTTTCATCAAGCATGCCAAGAAGGGCATACATCTCTTTTTTTTTTTTTTCTGAGATGTATCCTGAAGAATTTTGGCACTTTGTAAAAAGCAAGACACCTATAACATTTGAAAGGCACATTTCAGAAATTAGGTCAGTCCTTGACAAGGTGCTATTAGTATCTTAAACACGGGGATGGTTTTAATTATCAAGCAAATGCACACCACCGTATCAGCAGAAACGCAGCGGGTGGCTTCCCTTTCCTCCACTTTCCAGGTACAATCTCCACACCTGCTTCATGAGCCATTACCCACAGACCGCTGTATCAACATATATGGATTTCTTGGGCAGCAACTTAAACATATCATACAACTCGAGCTAGGATTTGGTAAGGGCTGAGCCTCGGGATTCTCAAATCAAAGAGAATATGCCACTTTTCTATCTGAAATATTTTGAACTGTGAGATCTTATTGAAATCTACGATCAAAACCAAGACAAATAACTTTGGCTATATACATAGCTAGCATTTCAAAGGACTGCATGGCATTCAAGCAAGAGAGGAGGATCACAGCTTCCCATGTTGGTATCTCAGAGTTCATCTCCCACTACTCTCCTTGACTAAGCCTGAGATAAAGTTTCATTCATTAGGTTCAAAATGTTAATGGCACTTCAATATTTGCATGCCATCTGAGGCTCAGTTTGGAATCCAGGCTTTGAGCAATGACAACACCAAATGAGAGGGTTTTTTTTTTCAATCCTTTGGCTTCCCTAAAGCCAAATATTAGCAACTGAGCACATTAATGTGGGATTTCTTTATTCACTCTGGGTTTCTCTTGGTTACTGTAATACTATCAGTAGTAACTGGTTTTGGGTTTTTTATATATTTGTAAAACCACTGTATGACCACCGCCATTTCTGTACATTAATTTAACTTGATCTCGATGTCACACTATACAATGATTTTTCTCACAGCCCTAACCATATTCCTGGTTAATTCCACCTTCATGCTGGCAGAATTTCAACAGCACTGGATTCAGAAACATACTCCAAAGGTACTTAGAAATATATGAAAACAAAGAATATTTCTGTATTTTCTGTTTTCTTAACAATGCTTTGAAATGTTCTTTTATCTAACCTTTTGCTATGTACTTTCTCACACAACAGCCATTTCAAATTCTATTAAAAATAAAGTATTTACAACATGAGCACATCCCTTCACTCTTCTAAAATTTAATCTAAAAACTAACCAAACAATTAAAGCTGAAATCCTTTATTAAATTAAGGGGGCAGAGGACTGGATTTCACTTTGGACTTCCTAACATAATCATTTCCTTCTACCATCAGTGTCTAGTCACACCCAAAAGCAGGCCTGAAGTCATACAGAAGTGAGGACATTTACACATCTCCACTAAAAAGTTATTTACTCTAGAATGATAGTTTACATCCTCATCACCCTTTCCCCTTCTCCTCTTTTTCAATTCCAACAAATACAGGCTTTTTCCAAAGACTTCAGATAGATTTGATCTCAAGGAGAGCAACATGACAGCAGTTTAGAACAGACTATTTTTGATCCCAATCAAGGCAGGATACCAGTTAATTGCTTAATTCTCACTAAGCTTGGCCAAACAGCCCTAATTAAAAAAAAAAAAAAAAAAACAAAACAACATAAGAACAACTAAAAAATGTGAAAATTTTAGTTAACTATATAAAAACAAAGCAGTGCCAATATTCATACTTACAGGCTGAGGCTGTTCTGCAATACAGCAGTTGAAACACAACCAAAACTCACTCATTGTTTACAGTCTGAAGCAGGAACACGGATGAAAAGCAGGACTCAACCTTCGTAAGTCTGTCAGCAGGTAGTAAGTTCTTTGAACAGGTTTATTTTTAATGGCTCCAATGTGAAAAACTCTTTTTTCTTTTGAGTTCTTCTCCAAAGACAGGTCAGTCCCAGGATAAAGAACTTGAAGGCAAAAAGTTATTTTAGAGACTTCTTCCAGAAGGTTGATCCCAGCACCAGAGAAATATTACGTATGCTTCTTTGGTCCCTAGCGTTACGTGAACCTGAAAAGAGAAGTACATTAATCAAAAAGAGAAAATATATATAATCTCTATCTCTCAGCCAGCCACCCACACCTCTGATTTCTTGGTAATACCCTGAATCACAGACTGAAGGGACACTAGCAAAGAAGTCATGAGCTTATTTCTACAGTGACTACCAAAACCAGCATATACCAACTCTGTTACACAATTCATCAATGTGTAAACACAATCAAAGCCACGCTCTCCTAAATGTTGAGGGAACAAATATATTTCTGTATATGGAAAATCTGCAGAATGGCTGGACTTGGTCAACACAATGTATTTTCCTTCCACCCTGTTCTACCCTATGTTTCATTTACAGTTTACTTCAAAATAGGATATTACTTGTAGAGCTTGAAACTCTTTCCTTAAACCTCTAAAACTCCTCAAGTGGAACAAATGAGGCTCCAGATTCCAACCATTCCTTTGCTAAAATAATGTTTGTTGGTAAACCTCCATTCGGGTTTCCTTCAGCAGGAGTGCAATAAAAATTCCTGTGAGATTTCTCTTATCTTGCCATATATCACAAACTTTACTTGCAGAGAAAGTGAGATAATGAGTATTCAGAAGTTTTTACAGGCATACTCCTTAGTAATAATTCTTTATACGACGGCTTCTTCACTCACACAGATGTTTGCACAGCCATTATTTCTACACAATTCCTCCAGCATGAAGTGGTTCGGAGACTCCGTGCAGTGCACGAAACGACACATCTGGATGTACACACGTCCTGTGGCACAGCAGTTCCACTCTGCTGCCACCTTCATTAGTTCTCTACATGCCAAGCACATGAGCAAAGATGTCCCTCATTTACTGCACACATGCCAAGGCACTGCACTGTGTGGCCACGAATAGATAGGTACTTTCCAGGCCTACTGTCTACGGCACACACAAAAGGAACATAGCAGAACCTTCCCCATACTGTACCCAAAGCCTCTGGGAAGCTTTCACACTTCTTAGCTTTTAAGACACTGAAGCTCTCTGAGAAATGAATGCATGCTGCAGTAACACAACCTAAACAGCAAAACCCCAGCCAAAGCACTCACATACTTGCACCTCCTACCTCTGAAAAAACAACCAATAGGGTCAAATTAGGTTTATATGCCTGTTTCTAGCATACCTTGCCCAAAGATCAGAATAGAAAGGGAGGGGGGAATGCTTTGCTAGGCTATCCTGCTGCTAACATCATATAAAACAAAGCAATTTTATTAAACAGTATACCTTGAGGATAAGAAAAAAACCTAAACAAGCAAACTATCCCTGCTGTGAAAAAAATACTTCTACACAACCTTTTGCTTGTCAGACAGTTAAAAAAAAAGGTCTTAGAACAGTGTTATCATGACATTTTTGCTACTTAGAAGACATCTTTCCTGCTTTAAAGACTACCGTCTAAATCCCATGAATGAGTCAAGAAACTGCAATACAACACAGGATTCAACAACCAGTAGTGTGAAATCCAAGAATGAAAATAGAAGTCTCTAAGGAAGTTCTCACTCCATAATTAGGTGGTTTCACACCATTTTCTCAATTATTCTGGTGACTAAAATTTTCATGAACTTTAAATAGCATGACTAACAAAGAAAACCTTGACAGGAAAATACTCTGCTGTTCTCTGCAGGCTCAGAATTTGCATGCTACACAATTATTTTCTAAATTTGATTCAGTATGTTACAAAATCAGAAGCAAAACAATTAACTCCTTTTAAGCATATAGCATTTAACAATTCTAGTCCAGTGTCTGTACATCTTATGTCTCCTTAAAAGTTAGTTCATTTATTTCTGAGAATATAGGCTTGAAGTTGTTCTGAAACATAGCAATGTACCCCCAAAGCTAGATGCTCAGATTATGAGAAACTGAGAAATCAAATACTCAAAGTTTGCATTTTGAAGTTTGGTATATTGTAAGCTCCTGGAGCAATAAATGGATATCGTGCAGTGAGTTTTTCTCGCTCTGCAAGTACCCCAATGTTCTGATTTGTGACTGCTGAACTTACGACACTTGTTGCTTCCTCACAATCTCTTTTTGACAAAGTAGCAAATTCTTGTTCTCATGGAGGGTTAACTTTGATCTGGCTGTTTCACCCAAGAGCAGAAGGCAGACACTGAAAGGGCAGGGAAATTCCTTTTGTTGATCTGTCTCTATGTTTGTTCACTGATAGCTGGCACACTCACTGCAGCCTCAAGCGCTGTGCTGAGCTGAGGCCCCGAGAACAAACCTGAAGGGCTTGTGTGCACACCTGTGAGCCTGGAAAGCTCCTCCTGGCTACAGGAAGAGGAGTAAGGGTGCAGAAGTATTGTTCTACACAGCCACCTTCTGCATGCAGGACTTGTGACCTCCTGCATGCAGGACAGTCATAACTGACTCCCCACCTCAGATCTAAAGCTTTTGAATGACAAAGTCAAGTTAAAGATTGTAAATAATAATCTCTGATAACATCTTCATTCTTAAAAATGCATTTTTAGGCCTGTAAAGTGCTACATTTGCTTTTAGTTTGGCGGTTCTGCAATCACTAACAACACTTCTTCAATCTGCTGATTTTTGATAAAAACACACAGTTGACATATCAGTAGGTCTGGAGAAAACTGACATTAACTGCACCTCTTAAAAGGCAAACAAATGCTCAGCAGTATTTGTTAGAGCTCTGGAATTTCATATGCCTTCCCAGTGTGCTAAACAAATGATTTTTACAGGAACCAAATTAATATAAATATCAAGTATAAATCTGCTGCACCAAAATGGAAAGAAAAAGCAATTAAGCTGAAAGCAAAAAGGTGTATTGGTGCTGTGATGTTAATGACAACACACTAGAATTTCTCTTACAGTGCCAGTTGCTTGTTTAAATAACAAGTTGAAACAGGAGAATTCTGCTCTTCTTCTCCAAATTATTGGTTATAAAGAAAATAAGAAAAAAGCATCATAGCAACCTATAGCTACTAGCCAGGTAATTATGTAATACCAGCACACTAGCAATCTCATGGGAAATTGCTCCTGCAAAGCTTGAACTGCGCCCCAAGCCTAGCTGTAACTAGTGAGGTCTCAAAATACATGCAGTATGTCACAGCTAGCTCTGCTTTTTCACAGGATTAAGACTTGAATCACAGAACTGTAGAATGGTCTGGGCTGAAAGGGACCTTAAAGATCATCTTGTTCCACCCTCCCTTCCACAGGAACGCCTTCCACCAGACCAGGTTACTCAGGGCCCCATCCAGCCTGGCCTTGCCACTGTCAGGGATGGGGATTCACAGCTTCTCCAGGCAGAGCCTGTGCCACTGTCTCACCACCCCAACATGGCATCGTCTGCAGCGCTGCTGCATTTGTCTGTGCACATTTGCCAGATGAAGAGCACAACAGAAGCTGAAGAACACACGTCAGGGCAACAGTTCTGCCGTCCTTTGGTTTTGCTTCCTGCCCAGTTCATGGTGCTCAGAATGCCAGAACAGCATAGAGCTCTCACATTGAAAAGACAAGACAATTGCTCTGTCTGAACCAGAAATTTATCAGAGTGATGAGTGGTGAAACACCAATTTGCTTTTCCCATGTAAACTTTCTGAACTCTGAATGAAACTTATTTTAGAGTAGATGATTCACATTACAAAAATGCACAAGACTATCGTGCTGAACAACTTAGTCACATTTTAAAGCTTTTATACCTTAGTTATTGTATCAATTCCGTAACATTTAAAGAAATTCTTAAGTATGAAGAAATAAAGATTTAAAAATAATAAATCATTTAAAGTGAAAAGCAATAAGGTAATTTTCATTACTCTGAGGTTTATTCCCCAGTGGCCAGTCTAACACAAAAACCAAAACTATTGCTTATTGTTAAACTGCAGTCACAAAGGCAGCGAGTGCAAGCACCACACTAATGAGTAGTGGGCCAAGCATATTCTGTTACAGTATCATCCACTTTTCTTATTAAAGAAGCATTAGCTCTTCTGAGAGAAATATATAGAGCATGAAAGGAGGAAAGACAGACTAAGAAATCAATTTTCCCTCTGAGCTCTTCACATTTATTGATATAAAGCAGGTTAGACAGCATACACCTTAGCTGATCCAAACAGGAATATGCACTATGCTGTGGAGAGTCAGTTAAATTAAAACTACTTCCTCAACTATATAATGTGAGAACAGTCTGCTCTTTTTTAAAAAGCATCTGTAAGTCCTTTTAAGGATGAACTTTCTGTATCCTTTGACTTCATGCTGTTCACTGTGGCTTCAAACAGAAATTGTGGTATAACAACACTCTTCAACCATTACTTGAAGCAAATAAAACCACAGGAAGAGAAAAAAAAATACAGGTGTTAGTATCTGAATTTTAACTAGGTTTGCTCCAAAGCTCAGACTACCATTTAAGGAGAAAGGGGAAAAAAGGGTAAAAGAAAGCAAATCATGAACACAAAGTCATAAGTATGCCATGTCACAGTATGTCGTGACACATACTGGTGACACATATGCTATGACATGACACATATGGTATGACGTACCATAACAAGCACAAAGTCACAACCAAGCCTAATACTACTATTTTAGTCTCAAGTACTTCATAAGAAAACACTTCACAGTTATTCCTACTATATTAGATTCATTCCATTAAATACACAGATATTTTGATTTTTTTTTTTTTTT